>OV049927.1:57193780-57518350 GCA_920104205.1 Eupeodes latifasciatus
ATAAGACTTAAATTTTGGTTGAAGAACAAATTTGTATATTCTTTTCACAAAACCACTGAACTAGCGAGAATACAAATATTTTTACTTTTGTACAAAAGTACTTTTCGGCTTATGTAGTTAAGCCTTTAAAAGCAACACACTTAGGGGAAAGCAGTAAGAATAGCTTATCAGCTATTCACAAATCTTATGCAATGAAAATTGGCAACAGAAGTAACAAGTTGACGGTCTTTTTATTTAGTGTCTACTTAAATCACTTATTTTCAGCATTTTGGAAATGTCGTGAGTAATGTAAAGAAAATAAACAACGAGTACACACAAATAAAATAGGAATGGAAAAAAGAGATGAGTATATAAAAATGTTTTCAATGTTCCATGTTTACATTCTGTAACTCGTTTTCAATGTTCCTGCAACTCTCGCATCGACAAAATGAAGTCGATAAACTCTGAAAATTGAAACAAATCTGAGTTTTGTTTGCATCTTTCAACGGTCTGAGCGAAAATTAAACTCATAAACTCAGCTAATAATACAAATAATAGTAGTAGTGCTTTCAGAGTTTTATATTTCTAGGTCCTAATTCTCATTGGACTGTTGCACCACCTAATTTGTTTTACTTACTTAATGATTAAAACTGGCTTCAAATAACTAACTAATATTTATCTAAATGCGTAATTTAGAATTGTTTCTAAATCTTCATTGTTCTGGCACCTAACAAGAGTAATTAATTTTACTTCATATTCGAATGATATTACTCTCAAGCGAACACAATGAGAGTACCAAAAAGTTGTTCATCCACAATTTTGAATTTTCTTTGAACACCTCTGAACAGCTGACTACATCCGCCATTTTTCAAAGGTGGTCGCCATTTTTAAAAGGTGGTGAGCAGAGAGAAAAGTTTTTTCTCTCTCGTGGTGAGTATGTGCAGAAACTTGCATAAGTATTTGTTCCCCACATTTTGTTTATATGGAGTTAATACATATGCAAGTTGGTGGCCAAATCACAGCTTGTAGGCAAAAAGAGAGCAACCGTCGAAGTTGGTTCTCTCTATTAGTTCTTTTCTCTCTGGTATTAGTGGCACCCTGTGATAGGGAAAAAACTGCTTTTAGTACAGCTTATGGTCATGATCAGTGTTGCCATAATCTCAAATTTCATAATGCTAGATTTCAAATTTTATAATGGTAGATCGTATGGGAGCTTAAAAATCAAAATGCTAGATTTTAAAATCCATATTAAACGTCCATATCGATGATTAAAAAACAAACATCTTAAAAAATGCAACATAATATTTATTTTCACATACAAATACCTAACAAACATAGGTGGGAACAAAAAAAATTAATTCAAAAATAACAAAACTTAAAGCTTTATATGTAAATAGGTATTAACAGCACAATGTTTTTAAGTATAGTAACATGTTTTATAGTTAATTATTTAATTTAAAATCATTCAGACTTATAACATTCTTATTTATAGTTTTTAAAAATAAATTTCTTATCTATTTTATAATTTTAGATAAATAATGAGTTATCCCAAAGTTCTTCATATAAATAGTCTTCTTCGCCCTTAGGTTTTTCATACTTTGCTGAGGCTCTAACTTCATCTATAATAACAGTTCTTGAAACCTCATAAGAAAAGCAGCATTTATCTTCTATTTTCAGCCCCTCGCGTATTTGAGCAATGCTGTTCAATAGTTCTATTCCTATGTTATTACGAATTTTTGTTTTAATTATATTCGTTTGACTGAACAGGCGCTCAACCTCAGCGTTTAACTAATTCGTGATTTGACGTTATTAAGGTTAAATCACAATGGTTTGTAATTTAAAAAAAAAAGATGATTTTTATTTTTTTCCAAATATGATAAAATCAAATCAATTTTTTGAAATCAATTTTGGCATTCAAGAATGCAAAACTTAAAAACAATAATGCCAGAAAAGCATTTAGCATTATTTTAAAATTTCATAATGCTTTTCTCTTCTCTATAATGCTAGATCTAGCATTAATAATGCCGTTATGGGAACACTGGTCATGATACAACTAAAACAGATAGCACATTCGCGTTTCTATTTTTGTTTCGTTCAGCGCATCTACGTCACGAACACTCAACGAGTTTGACGTTTATTATTCAGTATGTGAAATCAAAACAAAACAATTGGCACTAATTTGTTTAGATATTTTGTTATTATAATAAAATGTTAATATTTCTAATATTTTTCATTTAGGTAAATGGTTTTAAATAGTTAATATTTGTGTTTCTTCGTAAGTTAAAGAAAATTTGTGTGTTTGAGTGAAAGAAATTAATAAAAAATCGAAGTGAATGAAGAATTTGATGTATTTTTTTCTTTTTCATTCGGATGCATTTTTCTTCTTACCTGGAAGATTGTTTGATTAGTGATAAATGGTTAAATAAAAGATATGATGGTCTTTTTGAATCAGTGGTTTTTCAAGCTTTTATTTAATTAGTAATTTTTTTTGTATTTTCTTTTTCTGGACAGTTTGTTTTCAGTGATTTGTCTATTCAGTTTTCGCATTCGGAAGTGCATACGACAACGAAAGAAAAGCTTCATAATCTTCTCATCGCATTTGATCTTTGCTTTCTCGGCAACTTCAAGTAAATGCTGGATGCAGTTTGGACAGATGTAAATGCCTTCACCTTCTCCATTTACTGCATTAAAAACATTTTCTATTGCAGCGAAATGAGCCATCATTGTGGGATTTGCTTTAGACAAGCCTCCTTCGTCCAAATGATTGACCCAAGAGCTTTCGTCTGGTTCAATTTGTTCCAGGTTTGGTATGGTGTTTTTAAAAACGATGTCAAATGTAGGCAGCCAAGTTTTTCAAATATCGTAAGAAAATGGGAGATTTTCTTCTGGCTGAGAAGCAATAGGCATGCTATTGTCGACTTTGACAACGACAAAAATCCTTCCTGAAAAAGCGAATATTGTTAAGATGAATCGATTATAAAATTGTGAGATAAAACCTGTCAAAGAAATTTCTTCCAAACATAAGTCTGGTGTATTATCCACACCAACATTTTCGTTGTCAGAAAGTGCACCTTCATTGTGCCCAAGGATGTATGACCTCATCCTGTACTTAAACTCTTGGCCATCTGGTTGATCATGAAGACCACCTTTAGCTCTTATGATACCGAAGAAGTTTTCAAGGACGTCTTGGTTCAATCGGTATGTCATTATGAACTTAACGCCAAAACGTTCCAATACATCCTTGTGCAATAATTGCAAGGCGTTATTGTTAGTATATATGTATATAATGAACTATTTGTATATACATATATACTTTACTATAAAAACACTTGTGATATTAATATTTATAGGTTTAATATCGAACAATATTGAAGTTCGATATTTTTCAGTTTATTTTTTTGATCATATTTTCTTGTACAATAAACATCTTATTTAATTTTTGTCGAATTAAATTTTCTTCTTATTTATAAATTGGACTTCCTGGAATAGCCGTTCTAATAGTTATTAGATTAGACGATACCTTCAATATAATATATTCAATAGTGTTTATTTGAAATAGTTTTGTAGTTTACCTTTTTGAAATGGTAGCAAACATTTTTTGCCAACTACCCGCATATTTAAAATCATATCCGACATGTCATCTAAAATTTTATTTTGGGTTTCCAAATGTAGTCCGTATGCGTGGACCCTTTCACGTGAATCACTGTAGGGAGACCTGACATTCATGACGTCGAACCAATCATTTGTCTGCAAAAAAATTTAAACTGAAATACTGTGCGATACATTACTGTTTAGAGACTTACATATTTGAATAGTTGATAGCATTCTTCCCAACTTTCGTCTTCGAGGTATCCAAGGCTAACAGCTCGCGACAACGCTTTGAACAAGACCCACTGCTTCCAGAGATTTAAATTTCCTTATGGAAATTTATGAAAGCTGGAATCTTTCGTTATCTTATTTCTTTCGTTGTTGTTGCAGTCAAAAACAGAACAAACACCCATGTTTATTAATAAATGTTGTTTTTTTTGTATAAATTATGAACAATACCACTTTAAATAACTTTATTGATTTCAAAACTTTTAAAATTCATTTCCGTTAACATTCACAACAGAAAATAGATTGAAATTGCGCCAAATATACTAACTCTCTTCATTTGATTGAGTGTTTGTGACGTCACAATAGTTTGACAACCAAAACCTTACATGCGCTATCTTTATTAGTTGTATCATGGCTTATGGTCATTACGAATTCAAGCATATCTTTGAAAAAAATAAGAACATAATTTAAAATTAAATGTAGAGAAATGTCAATTTTTGAGACGAGAAGTAGTATATTTAGGACACAAATGTTCTTCAGAGGGAGAACATGCAGACCCAGGTAAAGTAAGTTGTGTACAACTTTTCCAGTTCCTAAAAACTTGAAACAAATTCAATCATTCCTGGGATTAGCCAATTACTACAGAAAATGTATTCCCAATTTTTCAAAAATAGCCAAACTCCTGACTAATTTGACAAGGAAAGACGTTAAGTTTAACTGGACAGACAAATGCCAGGAAGCTTTTCAAGGCTTAAAAAACCTATTAATATCCCCACTTCTTCTTATCTATCCCAATTTTTATGAACCCTTTATACTTACAACTGACGCTAGTGACGAAGCAATAGGAGCTACATATACTTTCGCAAGGAACAGTTGGAAAAGATGAGCCAATTGCATATGCAAGCAGGACACTAAGCAAAACGGAACGCAACTATTCAACAAGCGAAAAGGAAATGCTAGCAATAGTATGGGCTACAAAGAACTTTAGATGTTACTTATTAGGTAGGAAATTCACTGTATACACAGACCATAGAGGAAATATATTATCTAGAGTCCCGACCGGTACCCGTCCTACCTGAAACAGCCTCAAATTTTATTCGAGGTGAACTCTCTCAAATTCGAGGTGAACTCTCTCAAATTCGCTATCGGTGAATACATGTGAGTGGGGAAAAAAAAAACAAAATGGGGTTTGGGCTAAAATAGAAACTTATGGAATTTTTGTGACCTGTCAAAAATGACAATCAATTTTGCAAAACAATGGGTTTCGGATTTTAAGAGTAAGTTTTTGCTTTGATATTTAATATAATTTGATATTTTTCAGACCAAAAACCTTTATAATGAAAAGAGTATAATATACAAGTTCACTTCATTGAATAAAAAGTAAGTCAAATTGCAGCGAAGGAGGTGCAACAATAATCGATTTATTTTATACTCTGTTTCCATTTTAGATGCTGCCCATTACATACCATACTATAATGCAGAAAGCAACTTCCATCAAGAAATCTGGAAGACAAAGTATACTTATTTACAGGTAAGTTTTTTATATTATATTTCTCTTAACAAAATAATATCAATGTTTTTAACGATAGACGCTGCCCATTGTATTTGTGTGTACATCTCAACGGCCATAGCTGCCGCAGGTGTTGACGGCGGAGGTGTCACCGTCGCTGCAAATAGTCAGATGCTTGTAATGCAATAACACCAGCAGCAACAACCCCACCAAAGCTACGAATTCAATTCCAAATTAGCGAACATCCTCAGCTATTCCATCGACTTTGTACTTTGTGAGATTCAAGTCAATTTTACAAGTGAAAGCTTCGACATTAATAGTCGACCGCCTAGTTTTGGAACGACTAAACAGCAGCATCAGCAACGGCTGAGTACCTATGCAGGCAAATCAGGTTAATTAATTCATTTACTTACGAGTAATGTAATGGATATTTTAAATTCTATTGTTCTTTAGTATTTCCAAAAAGGTCCTCCGCCTTTTCATCAGCCGCCTAGAAATATGATGCTGCAAGCCGACCAAAAAAAACGACTTGCAGCTGCAATTAAAGCAACATTTTCTGGTTTCATAGAGTGCAACTGTCTCACAAAATGATAGCGGGGACGCTGAACTGACCGAGACAGCGGCTACTGCGTCCGCTTACGCCGACACATACCAAGTAGATGAGGAACTGAAAGTCGACTTCGAAGCAACCTGCTGTGAGAACACCTTCTAAATGACGGGAATCGGAAGACGGAAGTAAGTCTTCTGAATATTGAAAATCTCATCATTTTTGTATGTACTATTTTAAAATTTCCAGAAATGTTGGTAAACTTATAGACTGGAAAAATAAAATCTGAATTCCATGAATACATAATGCCTATTGAATCACCAAAACTAAGTGCATTCTGAACACAACTAACTGGACTCACATAGAAGACCGTCGACACAGGAATACCCCTACAAACTACTCTAATGATGTTCCAAGAATTTGGAACCCGCAACCTTCACCTGCCGAAGATGTCCAAAAATAATACAATCGGAAATTGTGCACTTGTGACATGGTCCGATTAGGATTTTGGAATTTGCCTCGCATAAGAATGTCACAAACGACTTGCCACAAATTTTTAATCAAAGGATCGACTTACGAGCACTATTCCGGGAATGGTACAATTCAAAACCAATCAATTTGCTACAATTTCATTGCACGTTCATTGACCAGAAAACTCATAATGCCAAGACCACTTCAAAGTAAGTAACATAAACCACAAACTTTGAAAGCACTAATAGTTTTTTTTTCAGCAACAAATCAAAACGAAGCGGTATTGCAACAAATCCTGCAAGATGATTCGAAGCCGATTTGACTCTTTAAATCTCATCCATTAATAGTCAAAGTTCGTGGCGCAGCTAGTTTTTAAACAAAGTTGTATTTTTTTTTTTTTCAAAATTGTATGTAATTTAGTATAATTTTGTTTTAGATTTAAAGCTATTAATGTATTTTCATTTAAAAAACAAAAACTGGATTTTAAAATACAACTTCTTAGTTTTTGAGTAAATCAAAAAATATTAAATGTACTTTTTCTAAGAAAAACACGTACGTATTCCTTTGTGATTTCATGTGGTCAACAGCATTGGTCAGAAATTCGTTCTTTCAATTTTGCCTCAGAATGCGAAGTTTAAATTCCGTTGAGTCTGATAACACTGGTCGACAAAATTATACTTTTTTTTTGTCACCCAAACAAAAAATACTTTTTGAGAGGATTAAGATATCCTGACCTCGAATCTCAACTTTAAATTTATCTACTACATCAGGTTCTTAAAATATACCTCTTTGAAAATTTTAAAGACAACCAAAACCGGTAAAACATGACGTATCTCTTAACTTTAAATTGCAAGATACATACATGTCTTTGCTTTTACCTACAGTTCAAATCATTTTGCTTCATTTGACTTTACCTGAAGTTTTGAACAAAAAACTAGAAAGTAATTCTTTTTTGGTTTTAAATAGTTCGTTTAATTTTTGAACATTATTTTTGTATTTTTTTCAATATATTACAAGAACTTGATGTTATAATCTTAAGACTACAAATTCGTTTTAGGAAATAGTAAAAAATTGAAAACATTGAAGGAAGATATTGTGGGTTTGAATAACCATCACACATTTTTTTGAAAAAAAAAACTATTTCATGAAATTGATAGCTTCAAAAAGATTTATATGTATGTACATATGTATGTAGATAAGTGATTTCGAATTACAAAAATAAAATCTCAAAAACCTTAATTTATAGAGTAATTCTGGAGTCGGTTTGTATTGTTGTTGACGGCATCGAAAGCAATATATTTATCATGAATGAAGGAAGGTATTTCAATTGAATTCCAGAGACCTACAATTTAAATTAGAAAGAGAAAAAAGTTAAGATAGTTCTTATTTTATTATTTATGAAAATATCTTTACCACCTACATCACAGAGTTCGCCAAAACATGTACAAGGCAGATATTCAACTGTGAATTTCTGCAAAATTGTATCGGTAGCCACAAGCATTACCTCATCATACTTGAGAACATAGTGAAACACATCAATTGGCCAATCCTCGGCGGTAGGTACTGTCTTGAAAAACTGACTGTAGATTAAATCAATGATTGTTCACATCATGAGGAAGGGCTTGCATACACTGCAATCTTTCGCCTATCGGTAGGTGGCTGAAAGAAGTGCTTTGCATTGCACAGATGGTGACACATGACATGAATGTGCTACTGCTATCAAACGCTGCAATTGATTCAACTTGCTTGCTTCCCATTCACTACCAACGAATTGACTTCAATTCCATCGACGCCGACTTCCCAGAGTGAACTTATAGCCTACATGGCCATTGGCACGCAGTACATCTTTGTAAGAGGCAATAGCCTCCAATGGATTTCTTGATTGTCGATGTTGTATCTTTGCTAGAAGCATGTTTATCTTTGGAAGTCTAGACTTACTCGGAATCGATTGCAATGTCGAAAAAGCCAAATTGGAGTCATTCAGCTCACGATAGCAGATAGCCAGACGATATTTGATTAAAAATGAGGACATAAGAATCCATCGGATTAGAGCTATGTAATTTTAACTAAAAAAACAAAATAATATTCATATAATTTGAGTTTAAAATTAACGTAATGAACACACCTTGAATTTGTACCTCTTCGCTCCAGAATAAATACGTCGGCGTTGCTGGCTTCCTTCTCGGGAGATTCCACTTTTCCTGTTGCAACATTCTCCTTGGTTTCTTCTTTATCTGAGGATTAAATTAGGTGCAAGTTCATTATATATTTTTATTTCAATAAATTAATATTTTGTATTTAAATTGTTTTACCTTCATTTGCATTGCTGGGAATTAATTTTGTTTTGTTTACATTTTCGTAGAACTGTCAAAATACTCACCTTGCTGTTAATCTGTCAAAACTGGGTTAAACTCAAATTAGGCCACGTTGGCATTGTAGTTCTATGGTGCGCCTATACTTTCTGCATGATTTTTTCTGTTTTTATCAAAAATTTTCATAAAAACCATAGAATTTGTTTGCCAAAAGCAGTCAAATATTATTTTTAGTACAGTTTTCACTGAAAAGGAACCATAAAACTAATTTTTCTTAAATTATTGCATTAATTTTTCAATTTTTGAATTCAACGGATCTCTTTTTTTAACGGCTCAGTTCACCTCATAGTTTTTCCCCCGCGGTTGAGCAATATGGGCACAAAATTCCATAACAACTACATTCATAATGGCTTTTTCCCATAAGAAATGCACGGGACAACTAACACATGCTTATCCTTATGGACAAAATCCTTTCAATTTAGCTTGTAGGCCGAAAGAGAGCAAACCCATTAAGTCGGGACTCTAGATAATATATTTCCTCTATGACACAGACCATGAACCCCTGACTGGAAATTTTAGAACTAGAGACCCAACGTCTAGACTTATACGATTTCACCATAAACTTTCTGAATACGACTGTACACTTAAGTACAAAGCTGGAAAAAATAACACTAACGCTGACGCTTTAAGTAGAATACCGACTAGCGAAAAACGTGAAGAACCTCTTACAAACGCAACATGCTTAGCTGTAACAAGAGCACAAGTAAAGCTACAACGAACAGAACCAAACAAAATCAAAGATACGGAGGACGAGACGACGACCGAAGCAGATGAATCCAACAAGACACAAACAGACGCACTACCTCAGAAAGAAGACACGTCCGAAAGCATAAACACTCCCGAAGACATAAGGACTATACTAAGAGAATACCACGACTCACCATTTGGAGGTCATCAGGGAGTGATCAATACATATGTATAAACGCATTAGAAGGAGGTATTTCTGGCCAAAATTGTTTGGAGATATATCCAAATACATAAAACAATGCCCAAAATGTCAAAAAATTAAGTCAAGTTTAGAGACAAAAATGCCAATGGTAATATCAGACACTTGTAGCAGACCATTTGAGAAAGTGTATTTAGATATAGTAGGACCCCTACAAGAATCGCATATGGGAAACAAATATGTATACATATACTCACTTTCCAAGACAACTTGACGAAATTCGTTGATTTTTGCGCTATACCTAACCAAGAAGCAGAAACAGTAGCACATGCATTCTTTGAACAAATCATAACTAGGTACAGAATTCCCAAACAACTAGTTACAGACCAAGGGACAAATTTTTTAAGTAAATTGTTTAAGCAGATATGTAAACTACTTAAAATAGAGAAGCTCCATACAACCGCTTACCACCCACAATCAAATGGTGCATTAGAAAGAGCGCATCGACCTTTAGTAGAATATTTAAGAACAATTTGCGATGAAAACACAAAATCTTGGGATCAATTTCTTAGAACAGCAGCTTTCGTTTATAATAATAGCATCCATGAAGGAACAAAATTTACTCCAATGGACTGTCTTTTGGTTTTACGGCCGATATTCCTTCAAATCTAAAAAAAGAGCCTGAACCCATATACAATCACGAAAACTACTTTTATGCCTTAAGATACAAATTACAAAAAACATACGACATCGCTAGACGGAACTTAATAAACAGTAAACAGAAATCAAAAACGTATTATGACGAAAAGAATAAAACGGAAACATTCCACGTAGGTGACAAAGTACTTATCAAAAACGAAAACAGACAACATAAATTATCAGAAATATGAACAGGACCATACGAAATAATTAAAATAATTAGTCCCACTGACAGCGTCGTTCTAATAAAAAAGAAACAGTGTACGATTCAGAATAACCGCCTCAAACATTACTTTGAAAGAATTTAGTAATAAGTCAATCATTAAAATAAAACAATTTATTTCTAGCACTATGTTACAAAACCTCGCACTTAAGGGAATAATGTTACTACTTACAATAACCACCATAATCGGAAATTTCGACACATATACGGCACAAACACTGAACAATTCGGGAATACTTTACGAAGACATTGGAAAAGTGATTTTTTATCACGATACATGGAATCTTTTAACCGAAATTAAAATAACAGACATAGAAATATTTACATCCATATCAGGCGGAAAAATCTTGGTTAACAATTTGCAAGTCAATAGTTGCATTTATTTTCAGTGACGTGCGGCAGTCCATTTGACTGGGTAGACACAAATTTTGATTCATTATTTCATTTTAAGCACTTACATCATTTGGTTTAAAGCCTTCTAACCACGTCAAGGTAGATGTATTGAAGAAGGTTTTTTTTTTGTTTTTTTTTTTTGTTTTTGACGTGACAACGTCTTAAATTAGGTTGTTAGGGAGTCACTTATGAAAAAGTGTAACGCCCGGTAACGTTACGATGAGTCACCGAACGAGAGAGAGGCCCGCCGAATGCCTTGCGTCTCTCTCCCACTCAACTATGATCGGTCTGCCGCGCGCGCAGCACTAGAGAATTAGGCGCATTGAATCGGCGCATGCTTGTGTCTCTGTCTTTGTCTTTCTCGAACGTTCTTGGCGTTGGAAAAACAAGAAAGCGTCATAATACAAGTTCACACGTGTGGTTAAAGTATCGTCAGCTGTGTCTGTAGTGAAAATGTGGAGTGCTTAGATTCGCCATTTACAACAACTACAACAATAAAGGTAAATAATTGTACACTGATATTTCATTATCGTAAACTATGATTGATTGATTAATTGTTAGATTGACACAAAAGTTGAGAAACTGAGTTTATAGGTTATGTCATACTATTGATAAATGTTGATAGTGTTAAGTAAATTATTAGTTTAAAAAATTTGTGCAATTCTTATTTTCATTCAATTCCTTGTTCCTATTGTGCAATTTAATTATATTCATATCAATAAATATTCTACCGAGAAAAAGACGTTGTCACGTAAAATCTTCGCCCGTAAAACCGACTTTACAGGCAACCATTTATTTTTTTGCTTTTTTTTATTTTTTGTTTTTTTTTTTTTTGTTTAATTTTGCATTAAGTTTTTAGTTTTTTTTTTAAGTTTTTAAAGTTTTTTTTAGTTTTTCTTTCTGTTTCTTTCATATTAAGTTTTAAATGATAGCTAAACTTGCTTATAAATTAATTCGATGCGCCTGGTCTTTTGTTTTGCGAAAATATCGACTACTTTGTTTTTGAAGTCAGTTGAAACCATTAGTTCTTTAACTAATTCTTTTTCAATTGAAAGTAGAGCTAAGCTTGTTAGCCTTGAATCTGCCATTCTATTCCTTGAATATGTTTTTATCCTCTTTAGTGCACTCATAGATCTTTCACTAGAGGCTGTTGAAATTGGAATAGTCAAAAACAACTTTAGTAAAGTAAAAGTTTCTGAATAAACATTTTCAAGGCCGTTTTCAATTAGAAAGTTTAGCAGATCCAAGGGTTTAAGGTATTTTGAGGTGTCGGAATAAATAATTTGCAGTTCATTTTTTAACTTTTCTGCATCAAAATATTGTTTATATTTTTTAAGCAGAACTTGGTAGGGACCGTTGGGAAACTTGCTATGATATCTGGCAAATCTGTCCTGATCTAACAATTCTACGAATACAATTTCCTTAAGATCACCGAATCTTAGATCTAGTTGTACTAAAATGCAGTCCAAAATTTCGTATGCCATCACAGAAACCACTTCGTTTTGTGACCTCACAGTTCTTATTTCATATGAATCATTTTGTTCCAACTCCTTGATTATTTTCTTTGCTTCAAGAATGCACTCATTTATTGTTTCGTCTGTTCTCAGTCTTTTTAAACTTTCTATGATGGCGTTTACTTCTTTCGTGCATACAGCTATATTAGAGGAAATTTTATTTTGAAGTAAGTTAAAAAGATGATCAGTCAAACTAAATATTTTTGCAAAAAGACATAAGTTGAAAATGAATTTAAAATCATTAATAATGCGCTGCAACCCAAATGCTGCATTAATAGTTTCGCTATCAAAACGGTCGCTATCTATGATAAATGAAAATACCTTAGAAAGCAGATTGGTATGACCTTTTATAGTCTGCACAGCCCTTGAATGGTAATTCCATCTTGTTTCTGATGGATGGGGCAAAGAAAACCCTTCTTCCCTTAGCAAACTCGTTCTTGATGTGGAGCGAGAAAAAAATGAGTGAAATGCAGTCAAGTTGCAGACGAATAATTTGACTTCTTTTATGTGCTTTGAGCCATAAAGCAGCACCAAATTTAATGGGTGTGCCCAACAATGCACAAAAATTGTGTTTGGGCATATTTCCTTAATTAGAGCCTGAACCCCTCCCTTATGCCCAGCCATTACACTGGCTCCGTCATATGTCTGGCTGATCAGTTTGTCTTTAATTTTTTTTTGTTCAAGAACATCCTTTATTATTTTAGCTATGCCCTTCGCTGTTTTGTCTTTTGAAACATTAAAAAAACCAGAAAAACGCTCAATGACTTTATTATTTTTAACAAATCTAAGAATAACACAAAGTTCACTACTACAGGACACATCCGTAGTTTCATCTGCCTGAATTGAAATAAATTGGCATGAATCTAATTCATTCTGGATAAAATTGCTTACAGCAGTAGTTAGCGACTCAATTAAATCATTTTGAATGCTGTTGGACGTGCCTTTAAATAATGATGAAGACTCTAGATGGTCTTTAATTAGATTTTCTCCAGCGGACAAAAGTTCCAAAAGTTCGAGATAATTACCCCTGTTTTGCGACCCAACACTTTCATCATTTCCTCTAAAAGCTAGCTCTTGTCTAGCCAAAAAACTGACCACATCCAAAAGCCTAAAAACAATAGCTCTATTCTTATCGACGTGTAGATTGTGTTGAATTGCAGCCATTTTACATGCACTCATTAGCTGGTGGTCAATTCGAATACTACCTAAAATTTTAAAATGTTCGGTATTAATAATGTGTCCTTTAGAACTTTCATGTTTCTTAGCCTTGGATTCAAAATTTTTTACTGTACTGCAACCTTCTTTTCCAAATGGAGAATCCTGCCCAAACAAAAAGCATGGATAACAAAATACTTTGTTCAGATTTTGGCTTCCATGAAGCCAATCGTATTTTGAATACCATTTGTTTTGAAATTTGCGTACAATTTTACCATCCTTCTCTGATAACTGAAGATCTGGTTTTTGAATTTTATTTTTAATAGTTATCTTATCTTCTATAGGTAGCATTGAAAACTTTACATTTCTATTATTTGAGAAATACTCAAAAATATCATAATTTCCTGAAAAATCCATTTCACAAATATGTATTGATTTGCGCAATACAGGTAGGCAATCTCAAAAATTTACAACCTTAACCTGTCCTGTCAGAGTTCAATATCAGAATGAAATGAAAATAATTCAATTGACATGCAAGACGCAACCTCTTCTGACAGAGCTCAATATGAGAATGAATAATGAAAACATGAGAATAAGAATATGAAAACAACAAAAAAAAACGCTGCTGTACAGCGCTGCCACCCTAAAAATAATTAAGCGCAGTAAATATAAGAAAAAAGCGCAGTAGATTGCAATATACCGCAGTAGATTTTAGAGTGAGCAAAACAAAATTCAAATCATAATATATACATTTTATTTTTGAACAATAACAACAGAACTTAAAAAATGAATTCAACAGTAAAAAAAAAAAACAAAACACAACACAACTTTTTAAAATAAATAAACAAAAAGTCACATTCCATTTTGAGAATTCTTATATCTAGATACATACAATAAAAAGACATCACATTTATTAGATACATACAATAAAAAGACATCACATTTATTTCTAAATTTCATATATGTATACCTGTACATAAGTAATTAATGACCTTATTTTATTATAAATTCACCATTTGTGAATTTAAATTTGCTATAAAATTCAATTATACCTGGTGAGTTTGAGAAAAACCGACAATCCTCTTTCGGATCTGTAAGCTCTTTAGCTAATATAATATTTTGAAGTGTATTAGTGTTGAGGCTGTTTCTAGTATCAGTTTTAATTAAGTTGACTAGCGAAAATTTCCTTTCAGCAGCTTCGCTGCAGGAACATATGAACATAATAAAAGCATAAATTCTGCTATCTCTACCAATGCAAATTCACCTACCGAGTTTTTAAATCTTCTAGCTTTTGACCAAAACTTTGTTATATCTGAAGGGTCATGGTATTTCTTAACAAAATCATTATTGCCTAACAAGAACCTCCATTGCATATTGAGTACTTCCACATTTTCAGATGAATGTTGAAATTCTCCCAAAATTGGTAATATTAACATCAAACTATTACTTACCATCTGGCTTACATCTAAATATGTACATAAGCAGTTGTATTTTTTGTTATTGAAATCAAATCGTTTTTTATTTTTGTTGCATAGTTCCGTATAAAACGATGATAAATTATTCTTAAGATCGACTAATTTGTCTTCAACAAAATTTTTTGAATTATGATTAATTTGCTGTTAAAACTGAATGCCAAAGTAAATATCGGAAAGGGGCATTTATAGGCCGGAATCCTCAAAATTAACTTCTACGCTTATCATAGCAAGTCTTATAAAATGTTTGAGGATTTCTGGGAACAGGCAAGTGAATGTATTCAGAAAGTGTGAACGTGGTTGAATTTTCATAATTTTGAATTTTTCAGTGAATGCATTCAGAGTGAGTGAACGTGGTTGAGTATTTAAAACTTTGAATGGATAAGCTTACAACTAACTTTGGTTAGGTACTATTAAAATTTAAAAAAGGAGTAGATTCGTTTTGCTGCGCAGTAGATTTTTATTTATGCCAAAACGCAGTAGATCTACTGCTAAAGGAGTAAAGTGGCAGCCCTGCTGCTGTAGCTGCCTGCTGCCGATGCGTGCTGCGCTATTCCCTGTGCTGCTGACTGACACTCGTTCTCTTCATGAAAAATTCGAATTAAGAATTTACTTCCAAAGCAAACAAGCGATTAGACAGATTCACTTATGTCTACTAGCTTCCATATAAAATTAGTTTTTTGGGAATGATAAGCTAACCTTTTTCCCTTCATAAAACTTTAATGGGAAACAAAGACACTGTCTTCGTCTTTACTCGTGTCGTGCCATTCGTACTTTGGGTATTCGGCGTTCGTTCGCGAGAGTCGTTAATAGAATAGAAGTCAGTCATATATAGCCAAGCCATCCATCATAGCATAGCATGATGGTGGTATATGTGAGGTAGTGCGATAAATAAAAGTAGAAATAGGTGTGAATGTAGGTTGTAGATACACATATAAATGGGTTAGACAAAAAATGAAAAGAAGTAGGTACTATGGGATAGGAAATATTATTCGTAATGAAATCAAAATAGAAATTAGTATAATTAGGTACATATTTTTGTTTTTTTCCATGAAAGTTATGTATTTAGGTACTGTAGAGAGTAAAGTATTGTTTCAAATCTGAAGGGTAGACACTGTCTAAAACGTCTTATTGACGCACCGTCACTGTTTATTTTCCCATAGAATCAGAACTTGTGTCAAATTGTTTATGAAAATTAATAATAAAATCACTTTTAATCCAGAAGTCAATTAGGTTGTTTTATTAGAATTGCCCGAGGTAAGGAGCAATAAAATCAAGTAAAACAATCGAGTCGAATTCAAAAGAGTTTTCGACGTTAAACATTGGTGACCCCGACGTGATCTTTAAAAAACACTCGACAAGCCGCGTTTCGTATTGTTCCAGTACTAACACTGGCACTTCAAACATATACATATGTTCATTAAAAAAAGCGTTATCAGAGCTTTGAAACACTGGCACTTCAAACATATACATTTATGTTCATTAAAAAAAGCGATACCAGGGCTTTGAAACACTGGTAGACAACGTTCGGCGTTCCCCGTTCAGTCGTTCCAGTTTCGTATTGTTCCAGTCGTTCCAGTTTCACACAGTTCCAGTTTCGTATTGTTCCAGTAGTTCCAGTTCAGTCGTTCCAGTTTAGCAACGTTCCAGTCGTTCCAGTTTCACATCGTTCCAGTTTCGTATTGTTCCAGTCGTTCCAGTTCAGTCGTTCCAGTTTCGCATCGTTCCAGTCGTTGTTTCAGCAACAAAGGCAAACAGCCGCGGTCTC
Organism: Eupeodes latifasciatus; assembly: GCA_920104205.1. Lineage (NCBI taxonomy): Eukaryota > Metazoa > Arthropoda > Insecta > Diptera > Syrphidae > Eupeodes > Eupeodes latifasciatus. Next base: position 57,210,586 of record OV049927.1, read on the forward strand.
CACAGGTGATATCCACAACTCATCAATATGGATGAAATGCAGGTGTTCAGTATAGTGGCCAGACAGAAGGCCATAACTGACGAATTACAGCGCCTAAAGACCAACGTTGGTAAAGACGGTCCTGACCGAAAGACAGCGGAATATAAAGTAAAAAAATTACGTATGCTTGAATTATTATGGGGAGAATTCCATAATAATCATGAACAAATAAAAGTACACTTAAAGGCGGATACTCCGTACGTTCAAGACAATACATACGAGAGAGAGGCATACCTAGAACTAAAGCAAACACTAGAATCAATTGTGTCTACAGGTTCTGAGGATGACTTTCCAAAGAAATCAGGCGGAATTGCTACAGGTGGAGCAATTGCAACTACTAGTAGCCAAAATCAACCTGATGAAAAACATGAGGAACTCTACAGAGTTATGCACAACTGCGCAGTCTCTACAGCGGTTGATCGCCTCTCTTCAAACTGCACAAGAGAATAGGAGCTCAACATTTTGTAGCGTCAAATTAAGCATGCTACAAAAGTACTGGAGTGAGCTTGAAACAACCCATCGCTTGATCCATGAGCTTGTAGATAATGTTACTCAAGTGGGGTATAACTTAGAAGAATTTTAGAAATTCGAAGAAGAAGTTCAGCATTCCCTGATATCTTTAACGGGTAGACTTGAACAATCTTCCACACTACCACCCACTCCAGCTACAAACCTTCCTATCGTTAACCCTCTGTGGTCACACCTCGTTCCTGTAACTTAAATGTCACACGGGTGCAAATTGGGATCCCGTACTTTTGGCATCTTATAACTCCTATTCATTTTAATTTATATTTATTAAAAACCAGTGTTTTTTATGGGAAATTTTCCCAGGAATCCAATCGTGCAAGGCAGAATATTCTAAAAATTCATTATCTTATAAAAAAAATGCGATTTATGATTTTTTTTTTTTGAAAAATCGCGTTTTACGAATATAAGCATATAAAACAAAAAAAATATATATAGGGCTTTGAAATCTGGTATATTTGCAGTTTAATAGTTGGAGAAACAAATGAGAAAAAGGTTTTTTTGATTAGGGCAATTTTACTATTTTTGCCGGGTGCTTGAAATATGCATATTTTTAAAAAGTAAAAAACAGGCTTATTTATAATCAAATGTGTTTATTGAATAAAATTTTGTAAAAAAAAGTACAAAATATATAGGAACATCAATATTTTTTTTGTATAATAGGTATTAATTTATTCGACGGTATCTATACAATTTATGAATATAGTACATATGTACCTGCCCGGTGTTCATCGCGACGATGACAAACTGCGCATTTGGCACGAGTCCGCGTAGCTTGCGGCCCTGGGCCTGTGCACAAGCCATCACTTCGCTCGAGTTTCCTCCCTTACAATGCTGACATTTGTGATGATTCTCTCGTCGATTTTCAAAATTTTGTTAATTTTTTTTCGCAGCTCTAATCGCAAACTTCGTTACTCTAAACGCTTGCGCAACAGGTTTTTCACTAAGGCAAATCCTAAATCTTTCAAAAATTGATGTCTAGTCAATCTCTCATTTAGAACATTTGAAATATACAAAATTTTTTTTTTTTAGAATTAGAAATACATTTTATTTATTCATTTTCATTTTACAACTAGTTAATACAAAAATTTACAATAAATAAAGAATAAATAATAGTTATCATCCTTTAGCTTCAAGCTAGTGTTGAATGATACAAAGCGAATTTAAATTTACATAAATTAAAAACTGATGTGGGGTGACAATCAGAGCTGCAATGATACTAAATTGTTTAAGGCAGGTGATCAAATAAGTTATTATTATTTTTTTTTTTATTTCAAATATTAAATACAAAATAGGAAAGAATTAGAATTAAAACATATTCATATAAATTAAGAGAAAAAGAAATATAATAAAAAGTAGATACTCAGTTTTTAAACATCAATGTTTCTTTAACAATAATTATCTATACAATTTAAGTCAATTGTGAAAAGCCAGTCTTTTACTTTTTTCAGAAAAGAGTTTAAATTTTGAGAAGTTCTGATAGATGTTGGTAAGTTATTAAATGCCTTGGGTGCTGCGACAGTATAAAAGTTAGAGAAATGAGTTTTATGAGCAGTGGGTATATTGACAAGATGCATATTATTTATGCGTAGATTATATAACTGCGAGTTTCTACTTGGAATGTTACCACTTTGCTTGAAAAATTCTTTCAGTACTTTAAAAATGTAAAGGTGTCTCAAAGGTAGAATTCCCAAATCCTTGAATAAGGGCCAACTTTCAGTTAATCGATTTTTGTTGCAAATGATTCTAATTAGATGTTTTTGAGCAATCAACAAGGGTCTTAAAGTACTAGCATATGAACCACCCCAGCTGGATAAACCATATTGTATTTTAGAGTGTGCAAGTCCGTAGTATATTGAAGTTAAAACTCTTTTTGAGCAGAATGGTTTTAACAGATACATTTTTCTAGTAATGAGCATCAAATAATTTTTTAAATTGCAAATATGATCTTTCCAGTTAAGATTAAAATCAATTGTAACTCCTAGATATTTAAAACTGTACACTGAATCAATTTTGAAACAAGAATCTGAACAAGAACCAGCTGCTTGAAAATTAGGTCTACCGCAACTATGTAAAGGAAAGGTGAATTGTTTACAATTCGACCCATGAAATATAAAATCGTAATTGCAAAGCTGATGACTAGAAGTTTTGAATGACATTATTTTAGTTTTTTCACTAAGGATTAACTTATGAACAGAGAACCAAGTTCTTAGAATTTCGAGATCTTCTTCAATTTGAATGTTACAATTATGTTCTGAGTTTGACTGGTAGGTAAACGATATATCATCCGCAAAAGCCGTAGGAAGGCCATTCAACTGCAACCTAAAGAGAGAGTTGATATAAACCAGAAAAAATAAGGGGCCGAGAACGGAGCCCTGAGGTACTCCAGATTTTAGATATCGAGCTTCACTCATTACACCATTAACTACCACTTTTTGAACTCTTTCTTTTAAATATGACTTAAGCCATTGAAAAAGAACTCCTCTAAATCCTGCATTATATAATTTACTTAGCAGTAAATCATGATCAACCATGTCAAAGGCTTTAGTCATATCAATAAAAAGAGCCATAGTCGGTTTATTATGATTCAAGCTGCCATAGAGTTGACTGCAAAGTCGAAGAATTGCATCTTCGGTTGACTTTCCAGACCGAAATCCAAATTGATTTTCGCTAAAAAAACAATTTTTATCTAAGAAAGAAGTAATTCTTTTTTTCATTAGTTTTTCGAAAATTTTTGAGAAGGTGGGAAGAAGAGAAATAGGTCTGTAGTTTGACATATTTGTTCTATCTTCTTTTTTATAAAGAGGGATTACCTCCGCACATTTAAATTGTTGAGGAAAACAACCTTGTTCAACACTTAAGTTAAATATATAACTTAACACATCTGAGACATATAAAGCAATTTTTTTGAGTAAGTTACTAGATATTCCATCTGAAGTACAAGAGTTTTTGCTTTCCAATGATAAAATAGTTTTATAAGTTTCAAAAGATGAAATAGCATCGAAAGCAAAGCTGTTAGGTTGTAAATATTCAGAATCTAAACTGCGTGGATCAGAACAGTTGCAATCCACATACAAATCAAAAGACGGCTTCAATTTTTCCGAGATTTCCGTAAAATATTCATTGAATTTGTTTGAAATACATTTTGAATCGCATAGTGAAATACCGTCTGCAACAATAGTTTCTATAGCGTTAGAGGTCGTTTTCTTTCCTAAGATATCGTTGATAATTTTCCATTCCCTTTTTACATTGCCTTTCGAACTTCTGAATAAATTAGAATAGTAATTTTCACGCTTTGATTCAATGTTAGTTTTAACAGCTTTACATAACGAATCATAATATTTGTGTAGTTTTGTGTTATTTGGGTGTTTTTTCAGCTTAGAACCAACTTTGTTTTTATTTTTTATCTGCTTAAGGAGGCAATGCCTTGTTTAAAAACTTCTTTTTATTATTCTTAATGGAAAAAGAAGAACATGTGTTGATATGCTTTTGCAATATTGCGTTAAAAACATTAAGCGAAGAAGATGTATCCTTTTCAGAATAAACTTGATCCCAAAATTCATGTTTCAAAATACTAAGTAATAAGGTATAATCTATCACAAGGTGCTCTTTATCATTATTGGAACTTGAAATATTTTCCATGTCATTAGTTTTTAAAACGATCATTTTGTGATCAGTGATTTTATAATCTAGAATACTTCCACAAAAATGAAACTTATTATTCCTACTAAAACGCGAGAAAATGTGGTCAATGCAAGTACTTGAAGTTAGTGTGACGCGGGTTGCCTCTTTAATATAACCTTTGAGACCATTTGAGGCCATAAGAAATAGGTAATTTTCAACATCTTTATCAGATGTGTTCAAAATATCAATATTAATGTCACCAATCAAAATTAAATTACAAGTATTATATTTACAAAGAATTTGACTGAGTTCATCCAAGAAGACACCTTTACTAAACGCGTGCAATCTATATATACACAACATTGTATAGTTTTCATCTTGATAGCAAAATGACAACTTTACTACATCAGCACTACAAATTTCTATTTTTGAACATTGGTGAGTCAAACTCTCATCAATATAAATTGCAACACCTCCAGACGAATAAGATTCGTTGCAACAACTAAAAAGCGCGTAACCCGGTATGTTATAAAGACTTATTTCACTTTCAAAAACCCAAATCTCTGTTAACACAATTATAACTGGCAATTTTTTAAGTGACTCAATGTGAGCTAAAAAAATGGAAAAGTTCTTTCTCAAACTACGGATGTTTTGCTGAATACAAAAACAATTATCAGGAAAACTACGAAAAACTGGAATTTCACAAATGTTTGGGACTGAAGAATTAATAGGATTAACAATATTCATAATTTATCAAAATCTAAACTACAATTAATTCTTACTGAATTGTCACCCTCACTCTTCCTCATAAATATATTCCCATTCCTAGTCCAAACGTACTTGACTCCTTTCGTAGTTTTCATTGAAATCGCAGTATTAAGTAGTCGACGCCTCTGATGTGTCAGGCAATCGTTGATGTAAACATTCTCCTGTTTACCTCGTACTCCAAAAAAATTTGTTGTTAATTGTTCTTTCTTTTCTCTTTTGCTTTGCATAATTTTCTCTTTCATACGGTGAGAGACAAATTTAACGTGTAGAATGTTGGCAGTAGTTGAATTACCATTAGCAAGAGGTTTTCCTTTTTTAACTTTTTTAACAAAACATTGGTCGATGTCATTCTCAGTTACGTTAACTTGTAATGCTTCACGAAAGATACCAAGTGCAAGATCGATGTGTGGAGTGTCTTTGATGATAGGAACATTATACACTTCTATACTGTTCAAGAGAAGTTGTTGCTCTAGATTATTTACCCTTTGTTCGAGTGCAAGAATTTTTTGTTCACTTTCATTGTTTTTGGCAACCATTTCATCGATCTGAATTTTATGGTAATTCTTTAGTTGAAGAATTTCAGCGTAAACCATCTCTAAAGTAACGGCTGCAGGTAATTTTTTCATCGTCTCGGTGTTGATGGACAAATCAGTAGCATTGGAAGCGGTTGTGGAACTATTGGCGGTGGTAGAGGTGGATGACGGTTGGGTGCAGGGGTTTGAGGTGGTGATGGATGCAGTTGTGGCGGTGGCAGCGGAGGCGGAAGGGGTTGCGGTGGTGTTGATGGTTGTGGTGACGGTGGAGTAGTCACATAGGTTTGATGATGAAGAGTTAGATGCGTTAGGAGGTGGTGTTGCATTTGATGATGTTTGTGCAACTGAAGAGAATTTATTTGGAGTAGTACCAGATATAGATCCTCTCCTCTCTATAGTGCAACAAGGGCATCTCCAGTTTGCTTTGGAATTTTTCATAAAATCAAGCTCATTAGCAGTGATTTTTGCACATTTTCCATGTGAATATTTGGAACAGTCACTACACCTGACTTTAAGCTCGTTTCTTTCTACCTTTTTTTTACAAAATGCACACGACATTCTCGGTATTTTAAAAATGTAAAAAATATAAATACAAAAATACTTTGACCAATTAATTGAAAAAAAGCTCCCGATATGAGTGTACCCCACAACGTCACAAAGAGAACTCCAAATATAGGCATTAATGCCAGCTTGGTCGATCATGTTTGTAAAAAAATTTAAAGGCCAGCGTCTTGTACCACGACCTGCCGAGTAAGCGTGGCATTTTTGGTCAAACATGTCAGTTCCACCTTTATTTTTATTCTAATCCAAAACAATACATGGCTTATTTTTTATTGGATCTATTTCCGCTTTATGGTGCACAGAAGACAAAAGCAAAACTACTTCATTTTTTTTAGTGTACGACAGTAGCGTCAAATCGCGAGTAAAAACAAATCGCGAAGAACCGATTTCAGCTTTTGATTTTAAATTTGCTGGCACGTCTCGGCGATTTTTTCGAATTGTCCCGACAGCGCGAAGCTGATAATCGGTTTTTAATTTTTTGAACAATGAAATCGAAGTAAACCAATTATCCATGGTTACGGTACGCCAAGTGTTTTCAATGTCAGCAGCTAATATGAGCTTGCGTACGAAGTACGTGGGTACGTTTTCGTCGCCAGCTTCAGGCGTCACTTCACCGGTATACAGAAGTCCCGAGAGCATATAACTAGTACTACTATCATTGATCATGATAATTTTCATCCCATATCGATCGGGCTTAGTTTTTGTACAGTACTTTAAAGGACAACGGCCGCGAAAAGCAACGAGCTGCTCATCAATGGTAACATTGTTACCCGGCTAATAATATTTTTGGCAATTTGTTATGAAAATTTCCCACAGATGGCGAAAAGGAGCAAGTTTATCTATCATTCTACGCTGTGGTCTAGTTGATTTATCATCGAAACGTAAACAACCTACTAAAAATTTGAACCGTTGCATTGGCATAGTGCACTTAAATATATGGCATCCGTATAAATCTGACCACATGTCGCGACGGAACTTTGCGACACTAAAGTCACACGGGTGCAAATTTGGCCTATGTGCACTTTTGCAACCTTACAGTGCCAAGTCCTTCAAACGACTGACGCCGCACTACTTACCCGTTGGTAGCCCTATAGTAGGACATAATTACCATGCACACTAGATGGCGCTAAAGCGCTTGTGCTAAGAGTGCGGGAACTTTGAATTTTTTGGCCCGCCCGATTTGCACCCGTGTGACCACAGAGGGTTTTAATACAAATAGGCAAACTCTCAAGTTACCTAAGATAGCCTTGCCAAAGTTTGATGGGAACTACAGGAAATGGAAGCAGTATTATGACCTGTTCACAGAACTTGTTGATAAACAAGATATAGCTAATTGCCAGAAGTTGTTCTACTTAAAGACAACTTTAACGGGTGAAGCTGAAACCCTAATAAGTCATTTTTCAACATCTGACAACAACTACAATGCAGCATGGCAAGTAATAAAAGATAGATACGATAACCCGCGGCTACTAGTAACAGCGCATGTGCAGAAACTTTTGATGCAACCTACAATCCAGGTCGAGACTGCAAAAGCAATTAAGGTATTACATGATACCACACAAGAATGTATGCTGAGTCTCAAGGGTCTGAACATTGATACTAATAATTGGGACCCTCTTCTAATGAGCGTTCTAATTAAGAAGCTTGATAGAAACACTTTAATACTTTGGGAACAATCGCTAAAACAACCAAAGGCTTTGCCATCATTGAGCGAGTTCCTGTCATTCTTAGAAAAACGATTTCAATCGTTAGAAGCTATTGGATCAAAGGTAGTGAAAACAATCCCAGACGACTTAAATAAAAGGTCAAGGGCAGCTCTTGCTTCTACCAACAAAACTAATAATTGTTGGATTTGTAAACAGAAGAAACATGCCATATTCGTTTGCCCGAAGTTTCTTCAACTCTCACCACAAGAGAGACTTAAAACTGTAAAATCTCTCAACCGCTGCGTTAATTGCTTACTCTTCGGACATCAAGCCCCAAAATGTAAAGCAATACACTGTACAAAATGCAATAAGTATCACCATACGCTACTTCATGTGACAGAAAACCAGCAACAACAATCTTCTGCGATAGACAACAGGACCAGCCTTTCAGCTACAATCAGCAACACAAAACCGTCAAAATATGTGTTATTGGGAACAGCCCTAGTAAATATACTTAATCGAACAAATCAACCTGTCAAGGCAAGAGCATTGCTCGATTCAGGCTCACAAATGAGCTTTATAACCTAGAAGCTAGCTTCAAAGCTTCATCTCATCACGAAACACGAATCCCTCGAAGTCTCTGGAATGGGAAATCAACCCATAAAATTGAGCAAAAATATTAAAGTGTGTCTGTAGTCACGAGTTACGGGCTATCAGACTCAGATTCAAGTTTTTGTGCTCAATACAATAACGACACACCAACCCAGTGAATTTATCGCCATGTCATTGGAAAATGCCTCAGAACATTAAATTAGCAGACAGCAACTTTAATCAACCTCATGACGTAGATTTACTCATCGGAGCTGAGCTTTACCCTGAACTTCTTTCCGTGGGACAGATTAAAATAAATAACAGTGGACCAACCTTACAAAACACATTACTGGAGTGGATTTTTAAGGGTAAAACGGTCACAAACACTCTGTCAACACTGTTCTGTGGCATATAGGTATGAACAATTCATCTTGCAACTTAGATAGTCTCGTCGAACGCTTTTGGAATCTGGAAGAAAATCTAGCTTCCCCGTCCCAAAGCATCCAAAAACCGCTCACAAAAGAAGAACGTCAGTGTGAAGAAATATTTCTGAGAACTACAAGAAGATCGGAATCTGGACGATATATTGTAACCCTTCTTTTTAAATTTTTTTATTTTTTTTTATTTTTATTTTTATTTTAATATGTAGCTAACAGTTCAAAAAACCAATTACAAGCTACAGTCAACATTAGATTAATAATATAACATAATTCTATCTGTTTAAATTATAATTTAAATTCATGACAAAAATCTGAAAAATATCAAAAACAAAAAAAAAAAATTTTTAAAGTTAAAAATTAAAAAAAATTCATCAAAAGTAAAAACAAAGTTTATGTACTAAAGTAAAGAAGAAAGGCAAAGGCAAACTAGAATTAATAAGATGGTTATGACTTCATGAGGAAGAGTGCGAAGAAACAACTCTCAATAACAGTAATTTAACATTTCTTTCACTGAGTTCAAAATTTAGGATATCAAACGAGAGGAAGTAATTATTATGGTTAACTTGCATCCGGATCATAGGTGATTTCATGAATATATTAGTTCGTGAGCGAGGTGGTTGAAATATTTGCAATGCGTGGCGGTTAGGTCGAGATGGACATCGTATGTATACTTCAGACAATAATAAAGACGAATGTACTTTACCTATAATTATTTTCCTCAAGTAGGTTTCTGTTAACATTAACCTACGTTGAGATAATGAAAGCATTTTAAAAAGTATTAATCTATCATCGTATTCACTATGATTGGCGTATAGTTTAAACTGAAGGTATCTGGTAAATTTACGTTGAACTCTTTCTATTGTGTCACTGTGAGTTTTATAGATTGGTGACCATACAACAGCTCCATACTCAAGAATACTTCTACACAGCATATTAAATAACTGTAGGAAAGACTCAGAATTTTTAAAAAACTTGCCAATTCGGAAAATGAAACCCATCACCTTCGAAGATTTTTTAATAATATCGTCATAATGAGGTGTGAATGAGAATTTGGAATCAAATTTAATTCCAAGGTCTCTATGCTCCGTTTCCCTCTTTAACGTATTTTTATTTATCTCATATTCAAAGTTAATGGGTTTAAGTTTCCTGAAATACGACACTATTGAACATTTCTTTATATTCAGATCTAAATTATTAAGTTGACACCAATCAAATAATGTGTTGAGGTCTTTTTGAAGATCAATGCAATCCCTAACAATATTTATAACTTTGAATATTTTCAAGTCATCTGCGTAAGCAAGAGACATGGAAGACATATTGTGAGTAACATCATTAACGTAAATATTAAAAAGTAATGGGCCCAAAATTGAGCCTTGTGGTACACCTGATGAAGGGTAGAAAGGTCTGGAATGTACATTATTTAGAACGACATTATATTGTCTATCTGAGAGATAGGTCTCAAACCATTTAACGAGGTTTTCCTGAAATCCAAATTCTCGCAATTTCAGTACCAAAGTTGAATGGCTTATCCTGTCAAAGGCTTTTGAAAAATCCGTGTACACAACATCGACTTGTGTGGATTTATCTAATGCTTTTGCCACAAAATGTGAAAAAGAAACAAGATTAGACACCGTCGATCGACCTCGCACAAAACCGTGCTGGCCATCGCTTAAATATGGAAGGATGTCAGGTATTATTGAGGTGTACACACACTTTTCAAAAATTAAGGACATGGCGTTCAAAATTGATACTGGACGGTAATTCTTAACATCAGAAGGATTCCCATTTTTTAGAATCGGAGTAACAAATGAATGTTTAAGACATGATGGAAATGTTTTGTCACGCAAAGATTTGTTGAATAGCATACATAAAGGTACAACAATAGATTCTTGACAGTTTTTATAAAATAAGTTTGGAACACCATCAGGACCTGCATTTTTTGTTGTATCAAGACTATTCAAAACACAAGCCACGCTACCTGTTGTCATCATAGGAACAAGTATATCTGTTAAATGTAGATTTGAATTGTTATTCAAGCTTCTGATAGATAATGCATTTGTACGGCTGTAGTTAAGTTGAAAATGCGAAGAAAAAGCTTCTGTTATACTTTGATTTGTGGAATGAATTTCATCATCGAGAGTCATTGTGTTGGGAATCTTATTGGATTTCCGTAGCTCCTTAGAGTATGACCAAAAGAACTTGACATTTGTTTTAATATTATTTTCAACTTCCTTTAGATACTGAGCATAACATTCATTGATCTGCTTTTTGACTACCGTACGCAAATACTTAAAAGTAATTACATCATCTGGCCTGTTAAATTTTCTTACCTTACGCAGCATTTTGTTTTTTTCTTTTATTGAATTGATAAGGTTGATAGAATACCATTTGGGATAATTTGCATTGCGCACTTTTTTAAGTGGCACATATAAATTAATTCCATTAAGTATGACATCAAAAAAACTTTGGAATGCTAAGTCTGTGCCTAAAGTATTGAGATAAGACCAGTTCACATCCATTAAGAATAAATTTAAACTTTGAAAATTAGCCCTATGAAAATTTCTTTGTTGAATAACAGATTCTGACAAAAATCTTTCCACATGAAATTTACATGTTATTAACAGTGGTGGGTGATATGTGTCAATTTTGGAAAGAACTTCATTTGTTGCAGAGACCGTAATGTTTGGAGAGCGCATTGTTGAAAAAACCAAGTCAAGTAAATTGTCATCGCAATTTCTAATTGGGTTATATTGTGAGAAATTGCAAAAGGATGCAGACATCAATAGCGATTCGGCTTTGCGAGACGTATAGTAACTTGGTATTAAGCTTTTAGAGATTGAATCGAAAGTCCATATGATAGTCGGGACATTAAAGTCACCTAAATAGATTACTTCTGCATTATTTGAAAGCGATTGAAAAACTGAACAAAGATTATTGCAAAATTGATCATATACATCAGCAGTAGTTTGAGGTCTAATATAGTTGCAACAAATAAAAATTTTTCTCATGTTAGTTGGATTTGTTAAACATATCCATAAATCTTCAAAACATGTCTCCAATTTTGAAAATCTAATCGCTGGTATATGATTTTTTACGGCAATCAAACAACCACCTCCCCCGCATGACTCAAATATTTCATTATTTCTATCTTTCCGGAATACATTATAGTTCAAAGGAAACGCTTCATTAGATTGAATACTATCATTAAAATTAGTTTCGGTAAAACATATGACATCAAAATCATTACATAATATTGCTTTCTTGATATCGTGTAATTTGGTTACAGCTCTATTAATGTTTTGGTAGTAAATATTTAAATTATTCATTATATGTTTATCTATGTTATTGTGATTTGTACTTGCTTGTTTTTAAAGTTTTACTCTATCAAACGAAAATCAGTAAGTGATGAAAGTTTAAAAATTTTGCTCTCGTCATCCTTCCTCATGAAAATATTGCCATTTTTTTTCCATAAATACTTAAAATTGTGCTCAATCTTGTGTGCCTTTGCTTTCTTGTACAAAATAAGATCTGAAATAGGAATGTATTCATTGATATAAATAAGTTGATCATTAATTGAATTAGATATAGAAAATGAAATAGAATTTTGATTTTGTGATACATTAATACGATGTAGTTTAGCTGCAGTCAAGAATCGTTTGCAAACGTGAGTGTTCTTCATTTCAATCAGTAACGGTCCCGGTTTAGTTGTTTTGCTAGGAAGCCGTCTTATATCAACGACGTCATCATCTTTTAATGGAACATTGGACAGAACTGCTTGAACCTGCGTAAAGACAGCTCTTAAGTCGATGTTCGGTTCATGATTTGGAATATTATATATCATAATTTGCTTCTGAGCTTCTTTTTGCTCCAGCTGGTGTATGCGTTGATGTTGCGAGACGATTTGATGCTTAAGCTGTGTATTTTCAGACTCGAGGTCATCGATTCTCTTCTTGTTGTCTGAAATTGCGTTAGCCATGATCTCGATCTCTGAGAGTTGTTTGCTCACTTTACAAACTGAGTTCGTGAACGCCAATTGAGTGGCCTTGATTTTTTCGAGCTCCATGTGTATTTTTTTAATTGATTGATGAAAATCAATATCTGATTCGGAGTCTGTTTCCCCCATATTTAAGCTGGTGTTATTGAGGTTATGAGTTGTTAATTGAATGCGACAAGATTCGCACTTCCATACTGATATTTCACCAGATGCTAGTTTATGGAATAGCTCCTTATCTATTTTACCACACTTGGCATGGAAATGTTTATCACAGCCATTGCACAAAATTCCTGGATTATTTCTTGACACATTTTGCTTACAAGATATGCATTTAGCCACCATGATCACAATCACGTGAATTTGCAAATGTTTTTAACTAATTCTTTTTACGAGTATATTCAAAGAATTATATTAATGTTTATAAACCAATGAAAGTATTACTTTTATCACAATTAGTAAATAAATGTTTTTTAATATTTTGCGTTTATTTTATTGTTTAAAATAATTTTTATCAAGAGCTTTGTTAAAATGCGTGTTCTCAGTTTGACAGATAGAATAGAATGACCCACAAAGTCTAGGGTATTCAAAGGAAATAGCATTTCCAAGATTCCTTAATCTAGAGAAAAGGTTAGAAAAGAACCCTTAGGTTCATAAACAATATACAGAATTTATGAAAGACTATATTGCATTAAAACATATGGAAGACGTAAAACCAAATGACCTTTCTCATAAAATTGTAATAGTTGTAATATATCGAAGTGTGAGATGGACCTTAACTCCATGTTACACCAGATCAACCGGCTTCACCTTTGCTTTGGAGGGCGGCCAACATTGAAAAAAGAAAAGAAGCTTGACCGCGAAAAAGAGGGAACAAAAAAGAAGAAAAAAGAAGAATTGGACGCATTAAAGATTCGACTGCTGAATTGGAGGTTTTAAGAAGCTTTGGTAGTTTCTGTGCGAATAAAGAATTAATCATAATAAAATATTAATATTTAAAGAAGGAAACCCAATCTTATTCATTTAAATATATCACATTAAATCTCAGGTGTGGTGTCACCAGAAAAATAATAATGCCGCAGCAAAAACCAACCAGACAAGCCATAATGGCTGCCCTGAGTGCAGCAGGTGTGGAATTTCCACCAACCGCTTCACTTGCGCAGTTACGGGCGCTGTATCAGGATTTGGCTGGTCAGGAGAGTCTCACTCTCGAAGACGATGAACCCGCTGTTGATGTTCAGCGACCAGACGAGAATGCAGATGCCGTGACAACATGTGACGACGAGCATGTACAGCGATTGGAGGCGAAAATTAAGGTGCTGAGATTGGAACACGAAATGGCATCCTTACAACAGCAAATAGAAGCGATGAGATCGTGTTCAAACGCCAACACCTCCAGCCCTCATGTGAATATCGACCAGTTGGAACATGCGCTGAACCCCTTCACTGGCAAAAATAATTGCGACATCCGTAAGTGGTTCAAAGAATATGAACAATATACCACAACACGTTCGTTCACGTCGGATGAGATGTGCCTGGGGGTGCGCCGGCTGCTGAAGGAGACAGCGAGGGATTTCCTGAACACTCTGGGTGTCGTCAACTACGATGAATTAAAAGCAGCGCTGATCGAGACGTTTCGATGACAAATTTCCTATCGCGATGTTTATCCGCAGCTGGAATGTCGAAAAATCCAACAGGAAGAGTCCTGCCTAGAGTTCGTCATAGCAATGAAATCCATCGCTGCGAAGGCTGACGTCCCCGAGGCAGAGCTAGTCACGTTTATCATCGATGGATTTAACGATAGCAGCACCAACATAACGCTCATAAATGATTGTAAGTCCTATGGTGAGCTGCTGTCTAGATTCGACCGATACGAACACAAGCGTTCAATCAAGCCGCAGACAAAATTATCCGCAGTCACAACAACTGATTCTGGCCACAACAGACCAAAGTCACATATTACAGCAGCTGTTGCAAGGCCAGCAACCCTTTCCGATGTCAGGTGTTATAATTGCAGCAAGTTTGGGCACTACAAAAGCAATTGCCCCAAGCCACCGAGACTAGCCATGTTTTAATTGCAACGAGGTCGGCCACATGCACTACACTTGCCCTAAGGCCCAACGACAACACCAGAGGATTGTCGCCGCTGTCACCCGAATGTTGGCCGACCCCGATAGTCGGGATGAAGTGTCTGGTTCTATAGACGCTAAACAGATGGTGAGTGTTGCCTTTTCTAGAGATCAAAATCGGTGCACTAAATTCATGAATGTTTTTTCTCTATTTGATACCGGTAGCGCAATTAGCCTGATACGACGTTATATCATTCCGAGCAGCATTAAAGTGTTTGAGGAACCAAAACCAACAAAGTATTTTGGAATCGGAAGTTCAAAAATTTGTTCTTATGGTATTATACAAATACATATTTAATTGTGAGTTAATCTCCATATTGTGATGTTTAATATTTATTGAATAAAATAAAAACAAAAACGAACAAAATTTTCTTTAATTTTGTATTTTTATTTATTATCTTTTGTTTACTTTTGTGTCACAATATTAGTTTTAATTTTATTTTAATATAAATATAAATGTATACGCGACGCGTTTCGGACTATATGTCCATCTTCGGGCGTAGAAAGAGAATTGACTGCCAATATTGTTATTATTACATTGATCTTGTTGTCTCGTCTGTTGTTTATTTTTATTTTAATTGTTGTTATGATTTGTGTATTAATTGGTAATTATATGTGTTTTTCTCTTTTTATCTATTGTTTTGGTTTTTGTAATTTATTGCTGTGTCATATAATATGTTTCCTTTTATTGTTAATTTGTCGTTTAAAATGTTGTCTCGTTCTGTTTTGCTGGCCATATACATATATCTCAAATTCTTCTAGCGCGTCCAGATTTCTCCCTTTTTTACAGAAATGTAAAGGTTCGAGGTTTGATTCAAAGTCAGTATAATTATGGTTATTGTTCATTAAATGAAGAGCAAAATTTGATTTTGTGTTACGTTTAGGTAGATGTTCATAAAATCTATCTTTGAAAGTTCTGCCTGTTTGTCCGATATAAAATTTTTCGCAGTCGTCACACTTGATTTTATAAACACCTGAACTGTTTTTTATATTTTTTTGAATGTTTTTTGTTTTAGTATTTTGTCTATGTTATTGTTTGTTTTAAATGATATTTTTATGTTAAGTTTGTTAAGTTCGTTGTGGATTATATGTGGGAGTATGTTAGTGTAATTAATTGATATGTATTTTTTATCTGGGTTATTGTTATTGTTATTTGTATTATTTTTGTTGTTGTCTTTGTTTTTCTCTTTCTTTTTATAAATTAATTTGTCTATTGTTTTTGGTGTATACCCGTTTGATAATGCAATTTGTTTGATTATATTTATTTCATTATCATAATCTTGTCGGTCCATGGGTACATTTAATAGGCGGTTTATTAGGGCGTTGAAAGCTGACATTTTCTGGGAATAAGGATGGTGCGAATCTTTGTGGATGGTGATATCTGTAGTTGTAGGCTTTCTGTATATTTTATATTTGAGTTTATTATTGTGTTTAGTTATGGTTAGATCTAAAAAGTTTATTGTGTTATTGTTTTCTATTTCAGTTGTGAATTTTATTTTATTTTTTATTTTATTTATATAATTCTGCAAAATGTCAATTTGTCTGTTTGTGCCATCGAAGATTATTAAGGTGTCGGCTACGTACCTAGCATAATATATGATTTTATTATGTTGGGGGTTTAACTCCGATAATATATATTTGTTTTCATAATAGTTGAGATATATGTACGTCTGCCATTAGTCCGCTTAGTGGGGATCCCATTGCGAGTCCTTCGTCTTGTATGTAGTATTTGTTGTTAAAAGTGAAATAGTTTTGTTTGAGTGTTATTTGTAATAATGTTATTAGTTCATTTATTTGTTGTTTAGGTATTGATTTTTGCGGTTTTTGTTAAGTTTTCTTTTAATATTTTAACAGTGTCGTCGATAGGTATGTTAGTGTACATGTTAGTGACGTCCAAAGAAATAAGTTTGTATTGGGGTAATATGTTTAAATTTTTTGTTTCTTCTATTAGTTCGGTATAGTTTTTTATGCTTTTGTTGTGATTGATGATGATGTTAGTTTTTATTATTTTCTGTAATTCCTTAGCCACTTTGTAGCAAGGTGCTGTGGTATAATTGATTAGTGGTCGGATTGGGGTTCCTTGTTTGTGTATTTTTGGTAATCCTGTGAAAATTGGTGCTTGTGCGTTGGGTTGTTTGAATTTTAATATGTTATTATTGGTAAATAAATGTTTGCAATTGTTAAGGGCTTGGTTTATCTCCTTTACATATGTTTTGGTGGGATCTTTAGGTATGTTTTGAACGTGATTGTCGATTAGAGAGGTGTTAGTTTTATCTATGTAATCTTGTTGATTGATAATTACAACTGTGTTTCCTTTGTCAGCTTTAGTTATCATTGCGTTGTTGTTCCCGAAGATGGACATATAGTCCAAAACGCGTCGCGTATACATTTATATTTATATTAAAATAAAATTAAAACTAATATTGTGACACAAAAGTAAACAAGAGATAATAAATAAAAATACAAAATTAAAGAAAATTTTGTTCGTTTTTGTTTTTATTTTATTAAATAAATATTAAACATCACAATATGGAGACTAACCCACAATTATATATTAAAGCTGAACAAGCACAAATAATCTACAAATATAAGAACACCAAAGTCAAACTGATTAAAGCCAACCACAACATCAAATTCAACAAAATATGCTTAACAAACCAAATAATACCAAGTTATGCAAAAATAACAATTAACAACAATTCTATAGCAGCAATAAAAACACAAAAAATAGCACAAATAATACGTTTAAAAGAAGAAATAAAATATCTATACAGCAAATATACAGTACTCTACACATCATAGAAGCCGAACAATACACATTTAAAATCAACCAACACTTAAATGAAATATCAAAAGAAATAAGCATCAGACAAAATAGAAAAATACAAAAACTCCTCAGTACTACTTCCAAATCCTTTATACCTCATCACCATACATTTTATCCACAAACATACAACTCACAAAACCTGAAATAGATACACTAAATAAAGGTCTCAAATATAACATCCCAATAATAAATAAAAACTATATAAATAATGAAGTAATTAATGCCGAAACAGCAATTAAAGCCATACCAACACAGGAACTACAAAATGAAACAAGAAAAATAATCAACAAAAAACTTAAAAAAATCACCACTAACAATAAAACACAAAATAATCTTTCAAACAAATACCTACAAAAAAGACATACAAAATTTACATAATATAAAACAAAAACTCAAGAACAACAACGCAATGATAACTAAAGCTGACAAAGGAAACACAGTTGTAATTATCAATCAACAAGATTACATAGATAAAATTAACACCTTTCTAATCGACCATCACATACAAAACATACCTAAAGATCCCACCAAAACATATGTAAAGGAGATTAACCAAGCCCTTAACAATTGCAAACATTTATTTACCAATAATAACATATTAAAATTCAAACAACCCAACGCACAAGCACCAATTTTCACAGGATTACCAAAACTACACAAACAAGGAACCCCAATCCGACCACTAATCAATTATACCACAGCACCTTGCTACAAAGTGGCTAAGGAATTACAGAAAATAATAAAAACTAACATCATCATCAATCACAACAAAAGCATAAAAAACTATACCGAACTAATAGAAGAAACAAAAAATTTAAACATATTACCCCAATACAAACTTATTTCTTTGGACGTCACTAACATGTACACTAACATACCTATCGACGACACTGTTAAAATATTAAAAGAAAACTTAACAAAAACCGCAAAAATCAATACCTAAACAACAAATAAATGAACTAATAACATTATTACAAATAACACTCAAACAAAACTATTTCACTTTTAACAACAAATACTACATACAAGACGAAGGACTCGCAATGGGATCCCCACTAAGCGGACTAATGGCAGACGTATATCTCAACTATTATGAAAACAAATATATATTATCGGAGTTGAAGCCCCAACATAATAAAATCATATATTATGCTAGGTACGTAGACGACACCTTAATAATCTTCGATGGCACAAACAGACAAATCGACATTTTGCAGAATTATATAAATAAAATAAAAAATAAAATAAAATTCACAACTGAAATAGAAAACAATAACACAGTAAACTTTTTACATCTAACCATAACTAAACACAATAATAAACTCAAATATAAAATATACAGAAAGCCTACAACTACAGATATCACCATCCACAAAGATTCGCACCATCCTTATTCCCAGAAAATGTCAGCTTTCAACGCCCTAATAAACCGCCTATTAAATGTACCCATGGACCGACAAGATTATGATAATGAAATAAATATAATCAAACAAATTGCATTATCAAACGGGTATACACCAAAAACAATAGACAAATTAATTTATAAAAAGAAAGAGAAAAACAAAGACAACAACAAAAATAATACAAATAACAATAACAATAACCCAGATAAAAATACATATCAATTAATATCATTTAAAACAAACAATAACATAGACAAAATACTAAAACAAAAAACATTCAAAAAAATATAAAAAACAGTTCAGGTGTTTATAAAATCAAGTGTGACGACTGCGAAAAATTTTATATCGGACAAACAGGCAGAACTTTCAAAGATAGATTTTATGAACATCTACCTAAACGTAACACAAAATCAAATTTTGCTCTTCATTTAATGAACAATAACCATAATTATACTGACTTTGAATCAAACCTCGAACCTTTACATTTCTGTAAAAAAGGGAGAAATCTGGACGCGCTAGAAGAATTTGAGATATATATGGCCAGCAAAACAGAACGAGACAACATTTTAAACGACAAATTAACAATAAAAGGAAACATATTATATGACACAGCAATAAATTGCAAAAACCAGAACAATAGATAAAAAGAGACAAACACATATAATTACCAATTAATACACAAATCATAACAACAATTAAAATAAAAATAAACAACAGACGAGACAACAAGATCGATGTAATAATGACAATATTGGCAGTCAGTTCTCTTTCTACGCCCGAAGATGGACATATAGTCCGAAACGCGTCGCGTATACATTTATATTTATATTAAAATAAAATTAAAACTAATATTGTGACACAAAAGTAAACAAAAGATAATAAATAAAAATACAAAATTAAAGAAAATTTTGTTCGTTTTTGTTTTTATTTTATTCAATAAATATTAAATACATATTAAATTTCGTAACAGAGATGACAAGATACCTGTTTTTGTTCTTCCAGACAAACTAATAATGTTGCCTTTAATTCTCGGACGCGATTTTCTGAAAAATTTTAATATTCAATTTAGACAAGTTAAGATAGAATTTAAGAACAATTACAATAATAACTTTGAAATAAATAAGAGCTCATGTGATAAACATTCATGTTCTGGTGCTATTGATTTGATCGATTTGAATAAAGTAGTTAGTGGCAGCAGTGATCCGATGACTTCATTGGTTGTTAAGAGTCCAGCCTTCGATGACACAGTGAATAAAGGGTTTGATGATGTAGAGGTTCCGCCAGTTAATGTGGATACAGGTTTTGAGTGTCAATGTGTGTCCATTCCGCCGAGTGATGTTGTGCCTAAGCGCTGTGATGATGATTTTGCCATGCCGATGTTGGCAATCGATATTGATCCCTCGGAATCAGATATAGATATTTGTCCGCGGCTAAAAATATGCCAGGTTGATGCTCTTAAAGCAGTTATTGATAGTGCTTATTTAAATCCTACTGACATAGAACACAAGTATCATAATTACAAAATGAAGATTCGTCTAACTGATGACACTCCATTTCATTGTTCACCTTTACCATTGTCAGTGTATGAGCGTTCCGAAGTACCTACGTAAGAAAATTTAAGATATGTTAGAAAGAAATATAATTCGATACTACGCTAATTCGTCAGTCACCTTATGCGTCCGCGGTTGTTTTAACTAAGAAAAAGAATGGTGAATTACGTTTATGTATTGATTATCGGGCATTAAATAAAAAGACTATTAGGGATAATTTTCCCCTCCCATTAATCGAAGATTGTGTTGAGCATATGGAAGGCAAGAGTTGGTTCACTTTAATTGACTTGAAAGATGGATTCAATCAGGTTGCTATGGAAGAGGACTCAATACAATACACATCTTTCGTAACACCAGATGGTCGATATGAGTACTTGCAGATGCCATTTGGATTAAAAAATGCTTCTACTAATTTTCAGCGATTTGTACATGAGATATTTCAAGATTTAATTGATGCAAGGAAAATAGTTATATATTTAGATGATATTGCTATTGCCACATCTGATTTTGACTCACACATTGAAATAGTTAGAGAAGTTTTAAGAAGGCTCTATGAAAGAGGTCTCGAACCTAGGTTAAGTAAATGTAAATTTGGATATGATGAAATAGAATATCTAGGTTATTTAGTTAATGCTTCAGGTATTCAACCCATAAATGCTCATATTCGTTCCATCGAACAGTATCCTCTACCTAAGAACCAAAAAGAGCTCCACTCATGTATAGGTTTATTCTCATATTTCCGCCGTTTTGTACGCTCCTTCTCCAGAATAGCGAAACCACTATTAACTCTATTGCGTAAAGATGTTAGATATGAGTTCACTGATGAATGCTTACATGCATTTGAAGAGTTACGAATTAAATTAAGGTCCGCTCCAGTACTAGCAATATATAACCCAAAGAAAGAAACCGAGTTGCATTGCGACGCTAGTAGTCACGGTTTTGGTTCAGCTCTTATGCAGCGCCAATTAGATGGGAAGTTTCATCCAGTGGCATACTTTTCGAAAACGACAACAGACTCCGAGTCAAAATTTCATAGTTTTGAGCTCGAGACGCTTGCGATTATATATTCGTTAAGAAGGTTCCGGATGTATTTAGAAGGAATTCCCTTTAAAATTGTAACAGATTGCAATTCTCTGACACTCACTTTAAATAAGAAGCATGTAAATCCGAGAATTGCTAGATGGGCTCTGGAGCTTGAGAATAATAATTACTCTATTCAACATAGGAGTGGTACATCAATGGGCCATGTAGACGCGCTGAGTCGGTGTCATGTTGTCGCAGCTATAGATGGAGACGAGGTAGATTTTTATATCCAAGTGGCTCAAAATCGAGATTTAAAAATTAGGGAAATACGAAATGAACTTGAAACACAATTTTTGCTTCATTATGAATTGCAAGATGGTCTTGTTTTTCGCAAGTCGGACTCGGATAATGGCCTGATGCTTTATGTGCCAAGTGAAATGGAAGATAATGTCATAAGAATGATCCACGAAAAAATTGGGCACTTGGGAGTAGATAAATGCTATAATCAGATAAGAAAAAATTATTGGTTCCCGGTAATGAGAAATAAAATTGACAAATTTATAAAAAATTGCATCAAGTGTATAATGTATTCTGCACCCGCTCGGACTAATGATCATAATCTGCATAGTATCCCCAAGAACCCCCTTCCGTTTAACACCATTCATTTGGATCATTTTGGACCATTGCCTTCTCTGATTTCCAAACGAAAACATATTTTAGTTGTCATCGATGCTTTTACAAAGTTTGTACGTTTGTACCCCGTCAACTCCACCAGTACGAGGGAAGTGTGTGCATCATTAGATAGGTATTTCAACTATTATAGCCGACCACGGCGTGTTATTACGGATCGAGGTCCTTGCTTTACCTCTCTAGATTTCTCAAGTTACTTGTTGAAAAATAATATCGATCATGTCAAGGTAGCTGTAGCTTCTCCTCAGGCTAACGGTCAAGTAGAACGCGTAAACCGTGTGATTAAAGCTATGTTGAGTAAAGTAAGTGAACCTGTAAATCATGCTGACTGGTCAAACAAACTATCTGAAATTGAATATGCAATTAACAATACTACTCATGGCTCGACTAAAAAATCTCCTTGTATGCTACTTTTTGGGGTAGAACAACATGGTAAGATAGTAGATGAACTTACGGAATACCTAAATGACAATCTACGGAATGAGGTCAAACGTGATTTGGAGATAATTCGAACTCATGCATCAGATTCTATTAAGAGGTCACAAGAACATAATGAAAAGCAATTTCTGAAGCACAGTGTACCGGCTAAGACATACTCTGCAGGTGATTTCGTAGTTATGAGGCACATTGACACCACTGTAGGAACAAATAAGAAATTTATTCAAAATTATCGGGGACCATACGTCATACATAAAGTCTTACCACATGATCGGTATGTGATAAGAGATATTGACAACTTTCAATTGACCCAGTTACCATATGACGGTGTCGTCGAGGCTGTGCGATTGAAAAAATGGGTAACACCAGTGGGGAAGTCGGGGGATGTGGCCACTGACGACGATGAGCACACTCCAGTGTAAATTTAAAATTATGCCAAAATGTGATTGCGGTCAATCACTTTGTCACATTGGCCGAGTTGTAATAGTTGTAATATATCGAAGTGTGAGATGGACCTTAACTCCATGTTACACCAGATCAACCGGCTTCACCTTTGCTTCGGAGGGCGGCCAGCATTGAAAAAAGAAAATAAGCTTGACCGCGAAAAAGAGGGAATAAGAAAGAAGAAAAAAGAAGAATTGGGCATTTAAGATTCGACTGCTGAATTGGAGGTTTTAAGAAGCTTTGGTAGTTTCTGTGCGAATAAAGAATTAATCATAATAAAATATTAATATTTAAAGAAGGAAACCCAATCTTATTCATTTAAATATATCACATTAAAAAATGCCACACTATTTTCTTCCACACCATTGCGTTTTACGCCCAGAAAGCAGTTCAACAAAATTGAGAGTAGTATTTGACGGATCACCAAAAACATCTACAAATCTATCCCTCAATCAAATCTTGCACACTGGACCAGCTCTACAAAACGATCTCGTTTCAATTCTGTTGCGATTCAGGACTCACAAGTATGCGTTCACTGCTGATATTACCAAGATGTATCGTAAAATTCTTATAAACGACTTTAATAAACGATTCCAACGTATAGTTTGGCGAGAATCTACCAAGGAACCTCTTAAGACGTATCAACTAAATACTGTCACTTATGGTACTAAACCTGCGCCTTACCTCGCTATAAGGTGTCTTCATGATCTGGTACAAAAGGCAAATCAGCAGCATTTACATTTTGCAAACATTTTTCGTCGAGACATTTACATGGATGATATATTAACCGGCAGTGATAACCTTAAAACCGCTACTCAAATGCAGTTAGAACTAATACAACTCTTGGCTCAGGGCCAATTTCATCTAAGAAAATGGTGTTCCAACATTCCTTTACTTTTAAAAGGAATCGGAAAGGAACACTGCGAAACCGAGACTATATTTCACGAACGAGGTAAGGAGCAATAAAATCAAGTAAAAAAATCAAATCGAATTCAAAAGATTTTTCGACGTTAAACAAAAATGAATACAAAATTATTGCACTGGAAGAACCATTCATTAGAAACCTATACCTCCACGTTCTCCTAACTTTGGAGGTTTGTGGAAGGCAGCTGTTAAATCAGCCAAACACCATATGAAACGCATCTTTTTAAGCGCATCCTTAACACAAGAAGAACTAACAACAGTCCTTGCGCAAATAGAGGCAATCCTTAACTCTAGACCATTAACTCCGATGTCAAATGACCCTAATGATCTTGAGGCCATAACTCCTGACACTTTTTGATTGGAGCACCTTTAACTGCAGTAGTGGATCCAGAATCAGCAGAAGCACCAAAGCTGACCCATGTTGCTAGATGGAAGCTAGTAACATCAATTCATCAGGAATTCTGGCGTAGATGGAGATATGAATACTTACAAGAAATACAACAAAGGTATAAATGGAAACATCCTCAAGTCGACATCCAGCCAGGCACATTAGTTCTAATTAAAGAAGATAACCTCCCTCCTCTTAAATGGGCAATGGGTAGAGTGCTAAAATCCATCACTGGACCGGATAAACTTACAAGAGTGGTTGATATTAAAACCTCTTCAGGAGAAATAAGACGATCAATCGCCAAAATGTGTCCCCTTCCTACTGAAATCCAACCATAGCAAGAAGTTAAAGATCCATCCAAACCAGAACATGGGGAGGAACCATCTGAAGCTAAAAAACGGGCTCCAAATCTTCGAACTAAGATTCAACATCCGCTTAAAGGTCGTTTCCTTCCGATTCAGAAACGCTCAAATCGAAAGCGACACACTGAAATATCTTCTGTGCCAACTCGAAAAATGAGAATAAATCCAATCAATACAATTTTGGTTATTTGCTTATTAATACTCGTACATAGCACCGCATTTGGACAAACTACTCAACGAAGTGCAGTAGATATTCAACATTTTGAAACCAGTCCTGGATTATATTTTGAGGACATTGGAGAGGCATAACTTATAACTGATGATTGCAACCTGTTTGTTTACTTCAATATGACTAGTTACTGGCTTGAGTTTGAAGGAATACAAAGAAGTGTCACCCAATTAAAAGAGGAGCGGCTCGAAATGCTGTATTTTAAAAAACTGTATGGTTAAAATTCTGTATCATACTGTATGATACTGTATATTCATAATACTGTATGGTTAATATACTGTATCTCAAAATGCTGTGTTGTCAAAATACTGTATCTCAAAATTCTTCTTCTCAAAATGCTGTATGAGCAAAACATTATCTAAAAATACTGTATTTTTGCAAAATTCCGCTCTTAAGCTTCCATTATAGAGAACAACAAAAGCAGAACTCGATTTATGTATGTATGTACATTATATCATTTATTGCAACTCCAAATTTCACTTAATTCTTAAATTTGCATTAGCTTTTAAATATCAACGAAATGAACGAACACGTGGAAGTTTTGACAGATCAATAAGTTTGGTGTAATTGTTTATGGAATTGTTGATTCTGGTAACAACAATTCATATACAACTGTGAGAGAAATAACAATTAATGAGAAGAAAATGGGAAGAGAAAATAAGACGAAAATACCATTTATTTGTTTTTTTTTTTAATTAATTCAAAGACTTATGAATTATCATATGTTATTGTTCAAGGGAAGTATATTAGAACATTATGCCAATGAAAAAATATTATGATGTATTCTTTATAAAAGTAATCTGTTTTTAAAATTCTGTATTTCAACATGCTGTAAATAGGCTGACAAATACAAATCGTTTTGATAATGTAAAAAGGTGCGCACTTTTTTACATTATCAAAACGATTTTTATTTGTCAGCCTATTTACAGCTATTTGAAATACAGAATTTTGGTATACAGAATTTTAAGATACAGAACTTTGAGCTACAGTATTTTGAAATACAGTATTTTGAGATACAGTATTTTAAATACAGTATTATGATCCATACAGGATTTCGAACCCAACCCAATTAAAAGCCATATGTGAGGAAAAATCAAACTCGAATAATCTTTGTAAGGCCATCATAAATCATCTCGAAATGCGTTTAATGGAATCAGTAAATTTAAATGACGTTCTGAAATTCAGACACGGAATCGCAATAAGAAAGAGAAGGTCCCCATTTGACTTCGTTGGAACAGTTGCAAATACGTTATTCGGAGTTCTTGATCAAGAATATGCACAATACATCGAAGACAACATCCAGATGGTTCATAATAATGAAAATCATCTACTTGAATTGAGCAAAAATCAGACCTCAATACTAGAATCTACAACAAATATTCTCAACAAATCGCTGTCTTCAATAAAAGAACAGTTTAGTGAGGTGAAACATCAGCTGACCATCACTTATGATTCAATGGACCGCCTAAATGAAACCATACAAAGAACAGAAATCCTCAACTTTGTCACGATTTACGTCACTCAAATAATGGACAGCTTTCAACGTATTCAAATAGCAATTCTAGATGCTATTTCAGATACTCATCATGGAAGAATAAACGCTTTACTTCTTTCTCCCAGACAATTTTGACCGAACTGGATAAAATTCGCAAAATAATACCCAGTTCACTTATACTACCTGGGTATGATGAACATAATCTTCCAAAGCTTTACGAACTTTTACGAGTCAAAGCACGAGTTACGTCGTCATCAATTGTACTCCTTGTAAAATTGCCATTATTAAATGCACAAATGTTCCAGTTGTTCAAATTAATACCGTTACCAGTTCAACAAAACACATCCTTCATCTTCATACAATCATCTACAGAATTTTTGGCTATCACACCATTCAGAGATCAGCATTTCACGCTATCAAATGCCGAATACCAGAGTTGTATACATCTTGATGACAGAAAGTATCTATGTAAACAGCGACATCCAATCTTCAATACACCTTCAGTCGAAAATCGATGTGAGATCCAAATGCTGAATCACAATAAGCAGTTCTCTTCACATTGTGAACTAAAATCCGCCGAAGTGGACAGGATGTGGATTCAACTTCACAATCCCAACAACTGGATTTTCGCTTTTAAATATGAAGAGATATTGTCTGTACTATGCGGATCGGACATTCTAACTACAAAACTAAAGGGAGTAGGACTTATGAAAATAGGAGCTGACTGTATCATAAAACAGCCAACCATGACTATTAATGCTCACAACTTCTAAACATCAAATTCAACTGCGCCGTTTTTGCCGACAATTAACTTAAGTTTATTCGTCCAAGACTTTCATATCGAACCACTCAAAGACGAAATGTATAAAAAAGAAATCATCATTCGAGGGGAAGACAACTTAGCATTACTGAAGAAGAAAATTTCATTTCAAAAAACTCAGCAAGTGTTACCCAATAAAATGTCCCACCATGATGTTCATCAGTACTCCATTGGTTACCTTTCATTTTTTGGAGTTGTAATCCTGGCAACTGTTTTGCTACTACTACAGAGGAAGATGAAGAATGCTCAAACCCCACATGCTATACAATTTGAGCTCCAAGATCTCAACGCCGCCGGGGAGGATGTTTAAGCAGCACATAATTACATAATTTAATTACATCAGTACGAGAAAACATAGAAACACTACTTACACCCAAACGCACAAAGAGATCTTTATTTGATGGAATCGGAAAAGGGCTCCACTATCTATTTGGAACAATGGATAATGAAAATCAATTATACAGCAAAATAAAAGAACTTGAAAATGATGGTAAAATCCTAAACGAGCTTCAGAAAAACCAAATAACTGTGATGCAATCAGGATTTGAAAAACTGAAGGAACCTCTAATAAGCTTAGAAGAAAACCAGAAGAATATTCCATTAACCATATACCAATTGCTTAAAATAAATAATGTAACCACAAAAAAACTACAAGATATGTTACATACCATAACTCTTTAAATCTTAGACATCCAAAGGAGGTAGCAAACGCTAATGGATATACTAACAATGTTGAACAACAATAAAACACACCCATCTTTAATAACCCCAAACGCACTTTTAAAAAAATATGAGCGGGCATGCCCAATCCCAACGATAAAGAACAAAGAAACACTCTTATTACTGCTAAAAAAACATTGGATGTAAGAACTCATTGTATGAACCATAGAGGAAATATATTATCTAGAGTCCCGACTGGTACCCGTCTTGCCTGAAACACCCTCAAATTTTGTTTGAGGTAACTCTCTTAAAAGCCCGTAACAACTACATAGAATCTGCATTTTCCCATTAGAAATGCACGGGACAACTAACACATGCTTATGCTAATGGGCAAAATTCGCTCAATTTAGTTTGTAGGCCGAAAGAGAGCAAACCCATTAAGTCGGGACTCTAGATAATATATTTCCTCTATGGTATGAACGGAGTATTAGTTGTTCGGATAATACTACCCATTTCTAATATGGAAAGCTACGAGTATGACCTTCACCAAATACACCTCTTTCCAATTCAAAACAACTCAACGGTAACAACAGTTTTAGATATACAGGATGATTTCTTGGCAGCAAATTCACTAACTAAAGAATTTATTCTCATGAGCCAACAAGAATATAATCTATTAAAGAAAGTATCTATAGAAACAAACAAAAAATGATATGTAAAGGACCGTTAATGACGACCATTATTAGGGGGCCCAGCACACAAAATTGTCCGATATCATTATTATTCAATCCTTACGATGAGGAAAATAAATATAATTACCTAATACAACCTAACCCGAGAGATTACATAATAAAACTGATGCATAAGAATTCATGGTTATACTCCTTCAGAAACTCTACGAAAATTGAGGTTGGCAACTCTGCTGTAAAAGTGAATAGTTCAAGTTTCATATCGCTCTGATAGATTTTCAAATTTAAATATTTATTTTAACGTATAATTAAATTGAAAAGTTAATTATCTGAAAGGTTTTTTGTAATTATATACACACAAGATAAAAAACACCAGGTAACGATAGTGTTTAAGCTAAAAATCCAAAAATTAATGATAACACTTTGGTCATATGACCGACAAAAAAAGAAAAATCTACGAAACATCGCCAGAACAAATACCTAACACTCCTTTAAATATTAACGGACCGTATAAATTTTTTTAAAACTTGTCAAAAAATGGCTATGACTCAAGAAGATTTTCTAACGATCAAAGGTAATGGGTGATTTTTTTGAGGTTAGGATTTTCATGCATTAGTATTTGACAGATCACGCGGGATTTCAGACATGGTGTCAAAGAGAAAGATGCTCAGTATGCTTTGACATTTCATCATGAATAGACTTACTAACGAGCAACGCTTGTAAATCATTGAATTTTATTACCAAAATCAGTGTTCGGTTCGAAATGTGTTTCGCGCTTTACGTCCGATTTATGGTCTACATAATCATAATCAGGCTCATTTCTGGTTGAATGGCTACGTAAATAAGCAAAATTGCCGCATTTGGAGTGAAGAGCAACCAGAAGCCGTTCAAGAACTGCCCATGCATCCCGAAAAATGCACTGTTTGGTGTGGTTTGTACGCTGGTGGAATCATTGGACCGTATTTTTTCAAAGATGCTGTTGGACGCAACGTTACGGTGAATGGCGATCGCTATCGTTCAATGCTAACAAACTTTTTGTTGCCAAAAATGGAAGAACTGAACTTGGTTGACATGTGGTTTCAACAAGATGGCGCTACATGCCACACAGCTCGCGATTCTATGGCCATTTTGAGGGAAAACTTCGGAGAACAATTCATCTCAAGGAATGGACCGGTAAGTTGGCCACCAAGATCATGCGATTTGACGCCTTTAGACTATTTTTTGTGGGGCTACGTCAAGTCTTAAGTCTACACAAATAAGCCAGCAACTATTCCAGCTTTGGAAGACAACATTTCCGAAGAAATTCGGGCTATTCCGGCCGAAATGCTCGAAAAAGTTACCCAAAATTGGACTTTCCGAATGATCACCTAAGACGCAGCCGCGGTCAACATTTAAATGAAATTATCTTCAAAAAGTAAATGTCATGGACCAATCTAACGTTTCAAATAAAGAATCGATGAGATTTTGCAAATTTTATGCGTTTTTTTTTTAAAAAAAGTTCTCAAGCTCTTAAAAAATCACCCGATATTATCGATAATTCTCTACAAGTTGCCATGTCCAACTTAGCAACTAAGGATGACCTCAATAATGTTCAGAGCTCTCTGATTTAATTATGAAACAACTTGAGCACTAAACTGTCATGATTTGAAATGTCGTCTGTTTGAAGGCGTTCAAAATTTTCTTTAATCAAATTAATTAAAAAAACAGTCATAGCGTTGGTCCATTTGACGCCTGAAATAAATTTGATTCATAAAAATGCTATATGCAATAAATTTTTTCTAAATTATCTTTCCTTCTGCACTAGAGCGACCAGCCTCTTCCGCCATTTTTATTGTTTTGACGATGATTTTTTTTAATTTCCCGGCTTTCAGATATCAAATTGTTTGTGCTCAGCATTTTACTCCGTTTACTCTGTTATTTTATTCTGAACTCACAGAGCGCGCTCTGAACATGTTCAGAACTAAAAAAGAAACACGAATTTGAAGCTCTGAACGATCAGAGCTCAAAAAGAAACACAATTATTTTTTTGACAGTTCGAGCTCTGCTCTGAACTAAAAAAGAAAAACGCCCAGAATTGCAAAATATGTTTGGAAGTTTAAACTTTGAAGTTGTCACTTCTATCAACAAGAGCACACTGTCAAGCAGACGTCAGGTTGGGCTGAATGTACTAGATGATCCAGAGATGTTATATGAAAACCAAAATCATAAAAATAAAAATTTTAAAAATAATAATTGTAATAGAGCAGCTAAGAATTGAAATTTTGATGCCGACAGCCAAATTAATAGTAATAATTATTTAAAAATTTTATCTTACAATATTGCAGGATTAAATAATAAACTTTTGTTTTTAAACTTTTTTGAATATGTTAAGAATTTTGAAATATTTTTTTTTGTTCGAAACTCACGTTACAAATGAAAATTTTACTAAATTTGAAAAATATTTTTGTGGGTATAAGCTTTTGTGGGGTGAAGCAATTAAAACTTCTGTCAAAGGTCGTGCAAGTGGAGGTAGTCTATATGGCATAAGAACATCAGTCTTAAATACATACACTTTTGGTGAGTGTGAGGGTACAACAATAGTAAAATGTCTGATGGAGGAGAATATGTGTATCATCCCTTATTACATAAATTGCAATAAATGGGCAAATGATTTTGAAAATTTATATAATATAATGCAAATTCTAGCTAGCAAGAGTGTTTTACTGATTGGTGATTTGAACGCGAGAATTGGTAATTCGCAAACAACAACATCAACAAATATATCGAATACTTCAATTTCTCTTGCTATCAGGAACTCAGCGGACGTAATTTGTAATAAGAATGGAGTAGATCTTCTTCAGTTACTGCAATTGTATGATTTGATAGTTTTGAATGGCTGTACGGAAGGTGATATGGAGGGACACTTCACTTTCATTGGAGGGCAAGGAAAATCTGTCATCGACTTTTGTGCCGTTAACAATGACTGGATCGAACGGATCCATAAATTCGAAGTTGGTTGCGAGACCTTTTCAGATCACATGCCTATTGAAGTAAACGTCCCATATGAATCTTCACCCCCAGCAATGAATCTTCGCCTGCTTCCTCGTCTTCACTGGAAAAATGAACAAATGGCATTTTATGAACATGAACTAGATGGTTTCTTTATAAACAACGAGCTGAATACAGAGTCCACAAATGCACTATCTTGTATGGGCCACAACCTCACTCGATTTTTTTTTGACGCAACTTAAGCCTTAGTTTCATTAAATTATACGTACATGAACGCAGCCACTAATTTGGTTCATTTTGATTTTTTTCGAGTAATCGAGTATCGTTTCGATCTCACTTCATACCAGCTGACCATACCTAAGTAAACGTCACAAAAATTATTTCCTTTTCCACCCAAACCATTCTCACGTGAAGATTTTACTCCGTCACACCTAGTAAGAAGAAATTGATCGCGACCACAGCATCCAAGAAAAGAATTTGTTTCAAAAATATTTAATCCATTATAATACATACTACCTAAATTTAAAAGTTCTAAAATAATTTATCGCATTGAAGCGAAACAGAGCTTTGTTAGCTCCAGAGTTTGGACCTCAAATCGTAAGATGTTTTAGAAGCTAATTTTATTGACTTTGAGTTTTTATATTTTACATATTTCGTACTAGGAATAGGATTATTAAATTTCCTAAGCTCCTTCTCCGTCTGTGTCCCGGAGCTATAAAAAGGTGCTTCGCACACACAGACTGGCGTAAGCCAATCCTATAAGATCCATTCCTTAGCCAAGAAAATCACGCTCTTAACCGAGCTTTTACGTCTTACAAGCAAAATACTGCAGATCGAATCTGGTAAGGTAATCTTTATAAAAACTGTGTTTTTATATTTTTCTGATTTGTTTTTTTTTACTATGTGTTAACTTAGGAACAAGCGATATTCGAAAACGCATTTCCCAAGTTCGTAAATACTTGCTGGCTGGTACTTTGAGAGTGTTGCCAATGCCACGTGTGTCGTCGTCGACGCACAGCCAGCCAGCGAGGCAAGCGTCAAAGGGATCGCAAGGGTACCTTTGGATCCACGCTTATGTCCAACTAAAGCCACCTCAAATATACAAATTTAAAGTTAATTTGATTTAAGTCATCATCGATTTAAAAACCGAGCAGGGTACCGTAGGAGTTTCGACTCGACTACAGTAGCACACCAGACGCAATATATACATATATGTATTTTATACATATTTACTTACCTACGTTTACTAACCTCGACATCAAATATAAGCCATCATCATCATAACCATACTTACCTAAACAACCATCGTCATCGAAGTCCAGAGATCAACTGATATTTGTTATTATATTTTTTTTGAGTTAATATAAAAATGTATGGTACTCTCAAATGGTAGTCACTCAATGTTAAGAGATTTGCTAAAAGATAAGTATAAATATTCCAACTCATTCATGATCACCTATACATATGTACATATGATAAAAATACTTTTTTTTTAAATTAAGCTAAATTAGAGTAAAAGAGTTTAGAAAGAAACTCATTCCTGCACCTGTTACCCGCCAACAAGTTGTGCGCACTACTTCGCTGGAGGAAAAATTTGGTGAGTCCTATGTAATAAGCTAGCAAGAGTATGCATTTTTTTGTTTTGTTTAACATATGCATGAGGAGATTAAATGAGTCAAGAACAAGTACATAATTAATAATTGAGTGAAAATAGAACTACCAGAAATGAACATAAATTTAACAGGCTATGTTGATAAAGTGTCAAAAGATTTATATCTACTGTTGCATATTTTAAGTTGCATAACTAAAACCATAACCTACCTCAACATTTACTGAGAGAGCCATACAGAAGGTTAATGACCTTTTAATTTTATTTTCTATGAGCTTAACGATAATTTCAATTTTATTTACAATCGATTTTCCGAATGTAGATTTTTTTTTTTAAAGTATCGTAGATACCTAGTGTTGTTAGAATTAAGAATTGGAATTAACTAATGTCCAAAGTGAATATTATTTTTGTTTCTATGAAAAACATAGAACTATAACCTAATCAAGAAAAAAAATATGAATTGACCACCGGGGCGTATACGCGTTTTTTTTTCTTGCTCCTGTTTTATTAAATTTAATGTTAGATTATTCATTTACCTGAAATCATAAACGAAGTCGAAATGTGTTATTGATATTATACTAAAAGAGTTTAAATAAATATTATGAATTATAACGATAAATGAAATTTATAGAGTGTTACTGT
The DNA here is from genome assembly GCA_920104205.1 of Eupeodes latifasciatus. NCBI lineage: Eukaryota > Metazoa > Arthropoda > Insecta > Diptera > Syrphidae > Eupeodes > Eupeodes latifasciatus. The sequence continues at coordinate 57,244,614 of OV049927.1, forward strand.
CATACACAATGACGTGTGTTTGAGTTTCTTAAGTGAGCTTAGAGAAGTGGGATGCTGAAGGGTAGTTTCGACGGTGGAGAGATAAGTCAGGCTTAATTTTTACCTTGACTTCAATTTAGGGGTTATCGTGAGTAAATTTAGAGTGGTGCGGTAACCATGGAGTTTTTGCCTAGTGCAATAAACAGTGGGAGGGTTACACTCAGGAACTAAATACATCTTAAGTTCCCAAAAGGAGGATTATTAGATAAGTAAGGTGATTTTTAGTAGTTTTTAGTTATTCTTTTATTCTTGATTATTATTCAGGCACGTTTAAAGTAAACGGCAGTCCAGTAGCGGGTGCAAGATCCCACCCCTCCGACGAGCAAGCCTAATGGCCATCGCTAGCGTGCCTAACCGCACTCTGCTGACTGGACAACCTAAGCCACCTTTCTTTGGGTACAATTGTGGTCCTGTGCATCAATGAAACTCATTTAAAGAGCATAACATCGCATTAAGTGGTTTAGGAACAGCGGTTCCGTTACACAGGTGGCGCCCAACAACGTGGGGCTAGAATTTTGTAGATTTTTAGTCGGTTTAAAAACCTTAAAAACGTTTTTTTTTAATACCATATGTTTATCAGTTTCAGATTTTTAAATCCTAATCTAAACTAATCTTTTTTTTTATCAAACATTTATTTCAGCCATCAAATTTCGTTATATAAACTAAACAGGATTTGTCCAGCAGTACAGTTACTTATATAGTACATCGTGTAGCATAATCCTCGTTAGTTTAATAGAAAGAAGCACCAAAGCTGACCCATGTTGCTAGATGGAAGCTAGTAACATCAATTCATCAGGAATTCTGGCGTAGATGGAGATATGAATACTTACAAGAAATACAACAAAGGTATAAATGGAAACATCCTCAAGTCGACATCCAGCCAGGCACATTAGTTCTAATTAAAGAAGATAACCTCCCTCCTCTTAAATGGGCAATGGGTAGAGTGCTAAAATCCATCACTGGACCGGATAAACTTACAAGAGTGGTTGATATTAAAACCTCTTCAGGAGAAATAAGACGATCAATCGCCAAAATGTGTCCCCTTCCTACTGAAATCCAACCATAGCAAGAAGTTAAAGATCCATCCAAACCAGAACATGGGGAGGAACCATCTGAAGCTAAAAAACGGGCTCCAAATCTTCGAACTAAGATTCAACATCCGCTTAAAGGTCGTTTCCTTCCGATTCAGAAACGCTCAAATCGAAAGCGACACACTGAAATATCTTCTGTGCCAACTCGAAAAATGAGAATAAATCCAATCAATACAATTTTGGTTATTTGCTTATTAATACTCGTACATAGCACCGCATTTGGACAAACTACTCAACGAAGTGCAGTAGATATTCAACATTTTGAAACCAGTCCTGGATTATATTTTGAGGACATTGGAGAGGCATAACTTATAACTGATGATTGCAACCTGTTTGTTTACTTCAATATGACTAGTTACTGGCTTGAGTTTGAAGGAATACAAAGAAGTGTCACCCAATTAAAAGAGGAGCGGCTCGAAATGCTGTATTTTAAAAAAACTGTATGGTTAAAATTCTGTATCATACTGTATGATACTGTATATTCATAATACTGTATGGTTAATATACTGTATCTCAAAATGCTGTGTTGTCAAAATACTGTATCTCAAAATTCTTCTTCTCAAAATGCTGTATGAGCAAAACATTATCTAAAAATACTGTATTTTTGCAAAATTCCGCTCTTAAGCTTCCATTATAGAGAACAACAAAAGCAGAACTCGATTTATGTATGTATGTACATTATATCATTTATTGCAACTCCAAATTTCACTTAATTCTTAAATTTGCATTAGCTTTTAAATATCAACGAAATGAACGAACACGTGGAAGTTTTGACAGATCAATAAGTTTGGTGTAATTGTTTATGGAATTGTTGATTCTGGTAACAACAATTCATATACAACTGTGAGAGAAATAACAATTAATGAGAAGAAAATGGGAAGAGAAAATAAGACGAAAATACCATTTATTTGTTTTTTTTTTTTTTTAATTAATTCAAAGACTTATGAATTATCATATGTTATTGTTCAAGGGAAGTATATTAGAACATTATGCCAATGAAAAAATATTATGATGTATTCTTTATAAAAGTAATCTGTTTTTAAAATTCTGTATTTCAACATGCTGTAAATAGGCTGACAAATACAAATCGTTTTGATAATGTAAAAAGGTGCGCACTTTTTTACATTATCAAAACGATTTTTATTTGTCAGCCTATTTACAGCTATTTGAAATACAGAATTTTGGTATACAGAATTTTAAGATACAGAATTTTGAGCTACAGTATTTTGAAATACAGTATTTTGAGATACAGTATTTTAAATACAGTATTATGATCCATACAGGATTTCGAACCCAACCCAATTAAAAGCCATATGTGAGGAAAAATCAAACTCGAATAATCTTTGTAAGGCCATCATAAATCATCTCGAAATGCGTTTAATGGAATCAGTAAATTTAAATGACGTTCTGAAATTCAGACACGGAATCGCAATAAGAAAGAGAAGGTCCCCATTTGACTTCGTTGGAACAGTTGCAAATACGTTATTCGGAGTTCTTGATCAAGAATATGCACAATACATCGAAGACAACATCCAGATGGTTCATAATAATGAAAATCATCTACTTGAATTGAGCAAAAATCAGACCTCAATACTAGAATCTACAACAAATATTCTCAACAAATCGCTGTCTTCAATAAAAGAACAGTTTAGTGAGGTGAAACATCAGCTGACCATCACTTATGATTCAATGGACCGCCTAAATGAAACCATACAAAGAACAGAAATCCTCAACTTTGTCACGATTTACGTCACTCAAATAATGGACAGCTTTCAACGTATTCAAATAGCAATTCTAGATGCTATTTCAGATACTCATCATGGAAGAATAAACGCTTTACTTCTTTCTCCCAGACAATTTTGACCGAACTGGATAAAATTCGCAAAATAATACCCAGTTCACTTATACTACCTGGGTATGATGAACATAATCTTCCAAAGCTTTACGAACTTTTACGAGTCAAAGCACGAGTTACGTCGTCATCAATTGTACTCCTTGTAAAATTGCCATTATTAAATGCACAAATGTTCCAGTTGTTCAAATTAATACCGTTACCAGTTCAACAAAACACATCCTTCATCTTCATACAATCATCTACAGAATTTTTGGCTATCACACCATTCAGAGATCAGCATTTCACGCTATCAAATGCCGAATACCAGAGTTGTATACATCTTGATGACAGAAAGTATCTATGTAAACAGCGACATCCAATCTTCAATACACCTTCAGTCGAAAATCGATGTGAGATCCAAATGCTGAATCACAATAAGCAGTTCTCTTCACATTGTGAACTAAAATCCGCCGAAGTGGACAGGATGTGGATTCAACTTCACAATCCCAACAACTGGATTTTCGCTTTTAAATATGAAGAGATATTGTCTGTACTATGCGGATCGGACATTCTAACTACAAAACTAAAGGGAGTAGGACTTATGAAAATAGGAGCTGACTGTATCATAAAACAGCCAACCATGACTATTAATGCTCACAACTTCTAAACATCAAATTCAACTGCGCCGTTTTTGCCGACAATTAACTTAAGTTTATTCGTCCAAGACTTTCATATCGAACCACTCAAAGACGAAATGTATAAAAAAGAAATCATCATTCGAGGGGAAGACAACTTAGCATTACTGAAGAAGAAAATTTCATTTCAAAAAACTCAGCAAGTGTTACCCAATAAAATGTCCCACCATGATGTTCATCAGTACTCCATTGGTTACCTTTCATTTTTTGGAGTTGTAATCCTGGCAACTGTTTTGCTACTACTACAGAGGAAGATGAAGAATGCTCAAACCCCACATGCTATACAATTTGAGCTCCAAGATCTCAACGCCGCCGGGGAGGATGTTTAAGCAGCACATAATTACATAATTTAATTACATCAGTACGAGAAAACATAGAAACACTACTTACACCCAAACGCACAAAGAGATCTTTATTTGATGGAATCGGAAAAGGGCTCCACTATCTATTTGGAACAATGGATAATGAAAATCAATTATACAGCAAAATAAAAGAACTTGAAAATGATGGTAAAATCCTAAACGAGCTTCAGAAAAACCAAATAACTGTGATGCAATCAGGATTTGAAAAACTGAAGGAACCTCTAATAAGCTTAGAAGAAAACCAGAAGAATATTCCATTAACCATATACCAATTGCTTAAAATAAATAATGTAACCACAAAAAATCAAAAACTACAAGATATGTTACATACCATAACTCTTTAAATCTTAGACATCCAAAGGAGGTAGCAAACGCTAATGGATATACTAACAATGTTGAACAACAATAAAACACACCCATCTTTAATAACCCCAAACGCACTTTTAAAAAAATATGAGCGGGCATGCCCAATCCCAACGATAAAGAACAAAGAAACACTCTTATTACTGCTAAAAAAACATTGGATGTAAGAACTCATTGTATGAACGGAGTATTAGTTGTTCGGATAATACTACCCATTTCTAATATGGAAAGCTACGAGTATGACCTTCACCAAATACACCTCTTTCCAATTCAAAACAACTCAACGGTAACAACAGTTTTAGATATACAGGATGATTTCTTGGCAGCAAATTCACTAACTAAAGAATTTATTCTCATGAGCCAACAAGAATATAATCTATTAAAGAAAGTATCTATAGAAACAAACAAAAAATGATATGTAAAGGACCGTTAATGACGACCATTATTAGGGGGCCCAGCACACAAAATTGTCCGATATCATTATTATTCAATCCTTACGATGAGGAAAATAAATATAATTACCTAATACAACCTAACCCGAGAGATTACATAATAAAACTGATGCATAAGAATTCATGGTTATACTCCTTCAGAAACTCTACGAAAATTGAGGTTGGCAACTCTGCTGTAAAAGTGAATAGTTCAAGTTTCATATCGCTCTGATAGATTTTCAAATTTAAATATTTATTTTAACGTATAATTAAATTGAAAAGTTAATTATCTGAAAGGTTTTTTGTAATTATATACACACAAGATAAAAAACACCAGGTAACGATAGTGTTTAAGCTAAAAATCCAAAAATTAATGATAACACTTTGGTCATATGACCGACAAAAAAAGAAAAATCTACGAAACATCGCCAGAACAAATACCTAACACTCCTTTAAATATTAACGGACCGTATAAATTTTTTTAAAACTTGTCAAAAAATGGCTATGACTCAAGAAGATTTTCTAACGATCAAAGGTATTATCGATAATTCTCTACAAGTTGCCATGTCCAACTTAGCAACTAAGGATGACCTCAATAATGTTCAGAGCTCTCTGATTTAATTATGAAACAACTTGAGCACTAAACTGTCATGATTTGAAATGTCGTCTGTTTGAAGGCGTTCAAAATTTTCTTTAATCAAATTAATTAAAAAAACAGTCATAGCGTTGGTCCATTTGACGCCTGAAATAAATTTGATTCATAAAAATGCTATATGCAATAAATTTTTTCTAAATTATCTTTCCTTCTGCACTAGAGCGACCAGCCTCTTCCGCCATTTTTATTGTTTTGACGATGATTTTTTTTAATTTCCCGGCTTTCAGATATCAAATTGTTTGTGCTCAGCATTTTACTCCGTTTACTCTGTTATTTTATTCTGAGCTCACAGAGCGCGCTCTGAACATGTTCAGAACTAAAAAAGAAACACGAATTTGAAGCTCTGAACGATCAAAGCTCAAAAAGAAACACAATTATTTTTTTGACAGTTCGAGCTCTGCTCTGAACTAAAAAAGAAAAACGCCCAGAATTGCAAAATATGTTTGGAAGTTTAAACTTTGAAGTTGTCACTTCTATCAACAAGAGCACACTGTCAAGCAGACGTCAGGTTGGGCTGAATGTACTAGATGATCCAGAGATGTTATATGAAAACCAAAATCATAAAAATAAAAATTTTAAAAATAATAATTGTAATAGAGCAGCTAAGAATTGAAATTTTGATGCCGACAGCCAAATTAATAGTAATAATTATTTAAAAATTTTATCTTACAATATTGCAGGATTAAATAATAAACTTTTGTTTTTAAACTTTTTTGAATATGTTAAGAATTTTGAAATATTTTTTTTTGTTCGAAACTCACGTTACAAATGAAAATTTTACTAAATTTGAAAAATATTTTTGTGGGTATAAGCTTTTGTGGGGTGAAGCAATTAAAACTTCTGTCAAAGGTCGTGCAAGTGGAGGTAGTCTATATGGCATAAGAACATCAGTCTTAAATACATACACTTTTGGTGAGTGTGAGGGTACAACAATAGTAAAATGTCTGATGGAGGAGAATATGTGTATCATCCCTTATTACATAAATTGCAATAAATGGGCAAATGATTTTGAAAATTTATATAATATAATGCAAATTCTAGCTAGCAAGAGTGTTTTACTGATTGGTGATTTGAACGCGAGAATTGGTAATTCGCAAACAACAACATCAACAAATATATCGAATACTTCAATTTCTCTTGCTATCAGGAACTCAGCGGACGTAATTTGTAATAAGAATGGAGTAGATCTTCTTCAGTTACTGCAATTGTATGATTTGATAGTTTTGAATGGCTGTACGGAAGGTGATATGGAGGGACACTTCACTTTCATTGGAGGGCAAGGAAAATCTGTCATCGACTTTTGTGCCGTTAACAATGACTGGATCGAACGGATCCATAAATTCGAAGTTGGTTGCGAGACCTTTTCAGATCACATGCCTATTGAAGTAAACGTCCCATATGAATCTTCACCCCCAGCAATGAATCTTCGCCTGCTTCCTCGTCTTCACTGGAAAAATGAACAAATGGCATTTTATCAACATGAACTAGATGGTTTCTTTATAAACAACGAGCTGAATACAGAGTCCACAAATGCACTATCTTGTATGGGCCACAACCTCACTCGATTTTTTTTTGACGCAACTTAAGCCTTAGTTTCATTAAATTATACGTACATGAACGCAGCCACTAATTTGGTTCATTTTGATTTTTTTCGAGTAATCGAGTATCGTTTCGATCTCACTTCATACCAGCTGACCATACCTAAGTAAACGTCACAAAAATTATTTCCTTTTCCACCCAAACCATTCTCACGTGAAGATCTTACTCCGTCACACCTAGTAAGAAGAAATTGATCGCGACCACAGCATCCAAGAAAAGAATTTGTTTCAAAAATATTTAATCCATTATAATACATACTACCTAAATTTAAAAGTTCTAAAATAATTTATCGCATTGAAGCGAAACAGAGCTTTGTTAGCTCCAGAGTTTGGACCTCAAATCGTAAGATGTTTTAGAAGCTAATTTTATTGACTTTGAGTTTTTATATTTTACATATTTCGTACTAGGAATAGGATTATTAAATTTCCTAAGCTCCTTCTCCGTCTGTGTCCCGGAGCTATAAAAAGGTGCTTCGCACACACAGACTGGCGTAAGCCAATCCTATAAGATCAATTCCTTAGCCAAGAAAATCACGCTCTTAACCGAGCTTTTACGTCTTACAAGCAAAATACTGCAGATCGAATCTGGTAAGGTAATCTTTATAAAAACTGTGTTTTTATATTTTTCTGATTTGTTTTTTTTTTACTATGTGTTAACTTAGGAACAAGCGATATTCGAAAACGCATTTCCCAAGTTCGTAAATACTTGCTGGCTGGTACTTTGAGAGTGTTGCCAATGCCACGTGTGTCGTCGTCGACGCACGGCCAGCCAGCGAGGCAAGCTTCAAAGGGATCGCAAGGGTACCTTTGGATCCACGCTTATGTCCAACTAAAGCCACCTCAAATATACAAATTTAAAGTTAATTTGATTTAAGTCATCATCGATTTAAAAACCGAGCAGGGTACCGTAGGAGTTTCGACTCGACTACAGTAGCACACCAGACACAATATATACATATATGTATTTTATACATATTTACTTACCTACGTTTACTAACCTCGACATCAAATATAAGCCATCATCATCATAACCATACTTACCTAAACAACCATCGTCATCGAAGTCCAGAGATCAACTGATATTTGTTATTATATTTTTTTTGAGTTAATATAAAAATGTATGGTACTCTCAAATGGTAGTCACTCAATGTTAAGAGATTTGCTAAAAGATAAGTATAAATATTCCAACTCATTCATGATCACCTATACATATGTACATATGATAAACATACTTTTTTTTTAAATTTAGCTAAATTAGAGTAAAAGAGTTTAGAAAGAATATCATTCCTGCACCTGTTACCCGCCAACAAGTTGTGCGCACTACTTCGCTGGAGGAAAAATTTGGTGAGTCCTATGTAATAAGCTAGCAAGAGTATGCATTTTTTTGTTTTGTTTAACATATGCATGAGGAGATTAAATGAGTCAAGAACAAGTACATAATTAATAATTGAGTGAAAATAGAACTACCAGAAATGAACATAAATTTAACAGGCTATGTTGATAAAGTGTCAAAAGATTTATATCTACTGTTGCATATTTTAAGTTGCATAACTAAAACCATAACCTACCTCAACATTTACTGAGAGAGCCATACAGAAGGTTAATGACCTTTTAATTTTATTTTCTATGAGCTTAACGATAATTTCAATTTTATTTACAATCGATTTTCCGAATGTAGATTTTTTTTTTTAAAGTATCGTAGATACCTAGTGTTGTTAGAATTAAGAATTGGAATTAACTAATGTCCAAAGTGAATATTATTTTTGTTTCTATGAAAAACATAGAACTATAACCTAATCAAGAAAAAAAATATGAATTGACCACCGGGGCGTATACGCGTTTTTTTTTCTTGCTCCTGTTTTATTAAATTTAATGTTAGATTATTCATTTACCTGAAATCATAAACGAAGTCGAAATGTGTTATTGATATTATACTAAAAGAGTTTAAATAAATATTATGAATTATAACGATAAATGAAATTTATAGAGTGTTACTGTCATACACAATGACGTGTGTTTGAGTTTCTTAAGTGAGCTTAGAGAAGTGGGATGCTGAAGGGTAGTTTCGACGGTGGAGAGATAAGTCAGGCTTAATTTTTACCTTGACTTCAATTTAGGGGTTATCGTGAGTAAATTTAGAGTGGTGCGGTAACCATGGAGTTTTTGCCTAGTGCAATAAACAGTGGGAGGGTTACACTCAGGAACTAAATACATCTTAAGTTCCCAAAAGGAGGATTATTAGATAAGTAAGGTGATTTTTAGTAGTTTTTAGTTATTCTTTTATTCTTGATTATTATTCAGGCACGTTTAAAGTAAACGGCAGTCCAGTAGCGGGTGCAAGATCCCACCCCTCCGACGAGCAAGCCTAATGGCCATCGCTAGCGTGCCTAACCGCACTCTGCTGACTGGACAACCTAAGCCACCTTTCTTTGGGTACAATTGTGGTCCTGTGCATCAATGAAACTCATTTAAAGAGCATAACATCGCATTAAGTGGTTTAGGAACAGCGGTTCCGTTACACAGGTGGCGCCCAACAACGTGGGGCTAGAATTTTGTAGATTTTTAGTCGGTTTAAAAACCTTAAAAACGTTTTTTTTTAATACCATATGTTTATCAGTTTCAGATTTTTAAATCCTAATCTAAACTAATCTTTTTTTTTATCAAACATTTATTTCAGCCATCAAATTTCGTTTTATAAACTAAACAGGATTTGTCCAGCAGTACAGTTACTTATATAGTACATCGTGTAGCATAATCCTCGTTAGTTTAATAGAAAATTAAAGTTTTTTTTTTATCATGTCACAGTGGCCTGAAATTTTCATGTAAAATTCGATTACAAGTTTTTAGTAGCACTGAATGATAGAGTTCTAACTTTACGGTTTAGTATTTGCCTGGAGGATTTCTGCGGACGACCGGGAGATATCAGTCCGAGTAGACCTCGTCTCCGTCTGTTGCGCTCGATTTATGTTCCAGCCAATTTTACGGATTTAAATCAAAACTTTGAAAAAACAAATACAAAATAGTCCCAAAGAAAACGATTAACATAAGACTCTTTAAATGTCACAAAGTTATTTTATAACTGAAACAATTTGTAGTTTATATAAAATTATTTAGAGTTTATTTTTTGTGTTAAGTGACCAAAGAGGATGAGTACAAGATTTAGCTTATCTCTTTGCAGCACTTAAAAGATAGATTCATTTAGTAACAACAACAAATGTAATAACAAATCAATAACCTCCTGATTACTTCGCAATTTTCACCGTCGAACATCCCTAATTCTACCACGTATCTAAGCACACATTTAATGATTATATCGGGTGATTTTTTAAGAGCTTGAGAACTTTTTAAAAAAAAAAAACGCATAAAATTTGCAAAATCTCATCGATTCTTTATTTGAAACGTTAGATTGGTCCATGACATTTACTTTTTGAAGATAATTTCATTTAAATGTTGACCGCGGCTGCGTCTTAGGTGGTCCATTCGGAAAGTCCAATTTTGGGTAACTTTTTCGAGCATTTCGGCCGGAATAGCCCGAATTTCTTCGGAAATGTTGTCTTCCAAAGCTGGAATAGTTGCTGGCTTATTTGTGTAGACTTTAGACTTGACGTAGCCCCACAAAAAATAGTCTAAAGGCGTCAAATCGCATGATCTTGGTGGCCAACTTACCGGTCCATTCCTTGAGATGAATTGTTCTCCGAAGTTTTCCCTCAAAATGGCCATAGAATCGCGAGCTGTGTGGCATGTAGCGCCATCTTGTTGAAACCACATGTCAACCAAGTTCAGTTCTTCCATTTTTGGCAACAAAAAGTTTGTTAGCATTGAACGATAGCGATCGCCATTCACCGTAACATTGCGTCCAACAGCATCTTTGAAAAAATACGGTCCAATGATTCCACCAGCGTACAAACCACACCAAACAGTGCATTTTTCGGGATGCATGGGCAGTTCTTGAACGGCTTCAGGTTGCTCTTCACTCCAAATGCGGCAATTCTGCTTATTTACGTAGCCATTCAACCAGAAATGAGCCTCATCGTTCATCGGACGTAAAGCGCGAAACACATTTCGAACCGAACACTGATTTTGGTAATAAAATTCAATGATTTGCAAGCGTTGCTCGTTAGTAAGTCTATTCATGATGAAATGTCAAAGCATACTGAGCATCTTTCTCTTTGACACCATGTCTGAAATCCCGCGTGATCTGTCAAATACTAATACATGAAAATCCTAACCTCAAAAAAATCACCCATTAGTACAAAAAATATAAACATTTTATTTTATATAGTTTCAAAGTTTTTTTTTTTGGTTGAGTCGAACTCGTTACAAATACCACAACTTTTATTTAACCCTTTCCATTTTAAGAGCAAGTATCTTATGAAATTCTGACATACTAAAAAAAAAAAAAAAAAAAAAAAAAAAAAAAAAAAATTAAAAATATTTATAATGCCACCAAAAACCCAAACGGGAGGTCGACAGACCAGCCGAAAAACGAACGTAGAAGTCGATGAACATAATACTAACTCTGTAGGTAACACAAATGATGAGCAAGATATCCTTGTTCCAACCCCATCCGGAGCACGTCAAATAAACCTTTCTCAAGATGAAAATCTGAAAAGATATATTCAAAATATTGTTACAGCTGCAATAGGATTATCTAGGGCTGAAGATCTGCAGGCTCGTCGAGAAGAATTTGAAGCCGAAAGACTTAAAACAGAACAGAGGATAAGTAGGACCATTAGAGAAGAATTAAGAGCTATGGGTATGCCTCGACTAAGGGCTGACGATGATCTCAATGATTTAGAGCAAGGTATTTTGAATGTTAGCATTCGTCAAAATCAAAACAGAATGCAAAATGAGGAAGAAACAAACCAAGACCAAAACCTGAACCAGAACCCAAACGTTAACCCGATTCTAATTCAGACCGAAAATCAAATCCCTAATCTTAATCGAAACCTGAATAGACCTTTGAACGAAGCACCTGAAAGTACACGTAAAGACTTAGAAAATTTTCTTCCTAGTGAGAATTTTCAAAACTTCATGAATCGCGTAGACAATTTAAATCTAAATTCTGCTGGTTCCAGTAACCAAGTATCGAATCCAACAGCGTGGGCTCGACCGGTCGATTTTAAGAAATGGGGTCTTAAATTTGACAACGAAAAAATGTCAGTAGAAGATTCTCTCTTCCGTCTCAACAGAATGAAGACTTCATATAAGGTTTCGTGGGATGACATTTTCCTACACTTTCAAATCTTTGTCGCGGGTGAAGTAGAAACCTGGTTATGGATCTATCTTAAATCCAATCCTGGTGCAACCTGGCGCCATTTAGAATTAGCGCTCTTAGAGCAATATAAGAGATTAGAAACCGATACAGAAATATCAAGAAAAATGTTTGATAGACGACAAGGTCAAACAGAAACTTTTGACAACTTTTATCTGGATATTATGAAATTAAATTCGCGTATGCAAAAACCGAAATCATCCCAAGAGGTGATAGATCTTATTAAGCAAAACGTGAAGAGAAAAACAGGAGAACTTTTAATTACTTTTAATACGAAGAGTTTACCGGAGATGGTGTACGTTTGTCGTACGATAGAGAAGCGAATTAATCAATATGAAAGCTTGCGTGCTAGAACCTTTCCGGTCACAACCACACATACAAAGCCTAAAGTTAATGAGATAGAGGTACAAGGTCAAGATTTTCCAGCTGATAAAGCTGTAGAGGCCTTTACGCAGCCACGAAAACCAATTGTATTCTTTTGCTGGAATTGCAAAACAAAAGGCCACTCCTACAAACGGTGTCCTGTTGAACAAAGAAACCTGTTTTGCTATGAATGTGGGTTGGAAAACACTACTTCCGTTAGGTGTCCAAAGTGTACGGGAAACCGGAATCAGGGCAATCTAACCGGGGAATTTTGCCCTCCACAACCGAACCCGGAACACAAATCTTTATAGACAATTTTAAGCCTTCACACATTTCAAATTCATTTACAGTTTTAAAACCACCTTACGATCCAAATTCACTTGATCATAGTTCAAAAATTGAAATCCTTAAAAACACATCTCCCGAAGTCAACGATAATAAATCGACTTCGCAGTTACATACAAAACATCCGTCGCTTCACGAGCGCTTAACAAAATATTATTATGTCCGAGATCGCATTTTTAACAAGCCTTCAAAGCGCGTAACTAAACTTAGGGAAAAATTTCTAAATAAGCGGAAAGTACATCAAGCTATAAGCTCAACAAAACTTCATAATTCCGATGACCCAAGACCATACGCTAACGTTACCATTTTCGGTAAAAAAATGTTAGGACTCCTAGATAGTGGGACAAGCATTAGCTGTCTAGGAACCGGATGTGTTGACCTTGTTAAATCAGCGGGTGTTTCATTTAAACCTTTTAATTCAAAAGTAAAAACTGCTAGTGGTCAGAACCAACCTATTATTGGGGAACTAACAACTTTAATAACCTATAAAGAAATTTCAAAACAAATTACATTTTATTTAGTCCCATCATTGGAACAATCACTATATCTAGGTGTCAATTTCTGGAGATCTTTTGAAATTGCGCCTCAGATAATTTCCGAAATATCTTCCATAGATTTAGATACTTGTCGCGATTCAAATGCTCCCGAGCTATCTTCAGATCAGTCAAATGAACTCCAAAGTGTTATAGGCTTATTTCCATCCGCCGCCAAATTCGGTCTTGGAAAAACAAGGCTTGAAGAACATATAATAAATACAGGGGATGCTGAGCCAGTGAAGCAACGTCATTACCCGGTTTCTCCGGCGGTACAGGCTCTGATATATGATGAATTGGATAGAATGCTAGCATTGGGAGTAATCGAGGAAAGCCAAAGTGCCTGGAGCTCTCCTATGGTATTGGTACAAAAGCCTGGTAAAAATCGATTATGTCTCGACTCAAGAAAAGTTAATAAAGTAACGAAAAAAGATGCATATCCGTTTCATCATGTTGATGGTCTGCTTAGTCGCCAAACAAACACGCACTTTATATCTACGGTGGATTTGAAGGACGCGTTTTGGCAGATACCGCTTGAGAAAACCTCAAGGGAAAAGACCGCTTTTACTGTGCCTGGCAGACCCTTATATCAATTCACGGTAATGCCTTTTGGCCTCTGCAACGCTGCACAAAGGCTTTGTCGACTCATGGACAAAGTGGTGCCACATGAATTGAGACAACATACCTATGTTTATTTGGATGATCTGTTGGTAGTTTCGTCGACATTTGAAGAGCATATTAAAATTCTAACGAAGCTTGCAACGATTTTGAGAAACGCTGGCTTAACCATAAATTTAACAAAATCAAAATTTTGTTTTAAAGAATTAAAATTCTTAGGTTTTTTAATAGGGGGTGGATGTATCCGGACAGATCCCGATAAGGTTTCTGCCATTAAGGATTTTCCCATCCCAAAGACTGCAAGACAAGTGAGACGTTTCCTGGGTTTATCTGGATGGTATAGGCGTTTCGTTAATAATTATTCAGCTTTAGCATCACCGATATCAGATACGCTTAAGAAAAGTAAATCTTTTAATTTTACGCCAGAGGCCTTAAAGGCATTTGAGGAACTCAAAACAGCATTAACCTCGGCACCCATATTAGTTAACCCTGATTTTCAAAAACCGTTCAAGATCCTTTGCGATGCATCTACGACAGGTGTAGGAAGTGTTCTGTGTCAGGAAGATGAAGATGGAATCGAAAGACCAATCTATTATTTTTCTCATAAGCTTACATCAGCACAGCGTAACTATAGCATCACAGAACTAGAATGTTTAGCAGCGGTTCTAGGAGTAGAGAAGTTTAGATCCTACGTAGAAGGACAGGATTTTACAATCGTAACCGATCATGCTAGCTTGCGCTGGCTAATGAGTCAAAAAGACTTAAGCGGGCGATTAGCACGTTGGAGCCTTCGACTTCAACGCTTTACTTTTGACATAGTTGCTAGGAAGGGAACACAAAATGTAGTTCCTGATGCACTTTCACGGATTTATAGCGTAGACGGTATAACGGTGAATCATAGACAAAATACTTGGGATGTTCTACACATCGACCTTAGGGATCCGGCATTTGAGTCCGACGAATATAAAGATTTAATTAAAACCGTAGAAACAAACCAAAACCAACTTCCCGATCTTCGAATATCAGATGGATATGTTTATAAAAAGGTGAGACCTTGTACCGGTGATCCTATCGAGGATGACTGCGTTTGGAAGCTCTGGGTTCCATCCTTGCTTACAAAAAGTTTAGTTCAATTAGCTCATGAGCCTCCAAAAGCATCTCACGGCGGAATAGCGAAGACATTGTATCGTTTACGTGACCGATTTTACTGGCCTAATATGGCGGCTCAAGTGAAATCATTCATAGGAT
Source organism: Eupeodes latifasciatus (assembly GCA_920104205.1). Lineage (NCBI taxonomy): Eukaryota > Metazoa > Arthropoda > Insecta > Diptera > Syrphidae > Eupeodes > Eupeodes latifasciatus. Next base: position 57,260,064 of record OV049927.1, read on the forward strand.
AATGTGATGTATGCAAGATGACCAAAGCACCGAACTCGGTTCTCAAACCTCCGATGGGCCAAGCGTTTGTCGTTGACAGGCCATTTCAACATGTTTATGTGGATTTTTTGGGTCCATACCCAAGGTCAAGAAAAGGTAATACGCACATCATAGTTTGTCTTGACCAGTTGACAAAATTTGTGCTGGTCAAAGCTTTAAGAAAAGAACTTTCAAGGTTTTTAACGAACTATGGCACCAGACACATCAGAACAGCAGCATACGCACCACAATCGAATGCAAGCGAACGAGTTAACCGCTCCATCCTAGCTGCAATTCGATCATATATAGGTAAAGAACAATCTCATTGGGATCAACATTTACTGTCTATCGTCAGTTCGTTACGTTCAACCATCCATTCCGCGATTGGTATGTTCCCACATGAGGCTCTCTTTGGCCAGAGCAAAATTGAACACGGGTCGGATTATGATTTGCTTAAAAAACTTAAAAGCCTAAACAACCCAGAAATTGACATTATACCCAAATCAGCAAAAATGAATATAATTCATAAGAGAATTAAAGACTCGTTAGCGCAAACACATAAAGTTTATGAGAGAAAGTATAACCTCAGGAGCAAAGGTCGTCTATACAAGGTAGGACAAAAAGTTTTCAAGAGAAATTTTATCCTTAGCGATGCCACTAAAAATAGGAACGCAAAACTCTGCCCAAAATTTCTCCCAGCCGTGGTTAAAAACATAGTAGGGAATAGTTTGTATGAACTCACTGACTTAAGCGGGAACAACTTAGGAATTGTGCATGGAAAAGACATTCGTGAGTAGTTATACTATAATCATTCACACAAAAACAATAGTGTAGACTTCAAATACACATTTGTGGCATTTTCTTTCCCATTTCAGGCTTGACAATACCAGAAATGGAAAAGTTGTGTATGGGCCACAACCTCAATCGATTTTTTTTTCGGTTTGACGCAACTTTAGCCTTAGTTTCATTCAATTATACGTACATGAACGCAGCCACTAATTTGGTTCATTTTGATTTTTTTCGAGTAATCGAGTATCGTTTCGATCTCACTTCATACCAGCTGACCATACCTAAGTAAACGTCACAAAAAATATTTCCTTTTCCACCCAAACCATCGTCACGTGAAGATCTTACTCCGTCACACCTAGTAAGAAGAAATTGATCGCGACCACAGCATCCAAGAAAAGAATATGTTTCAAAAATATTTAATCCATTATAATACATACTACCTAAATTTAAAAGTTCTAAAATAATTTATCGCATTGAAGCGAAACAGAGCTTTGTTAGCTCCAGAGTTTGGACCTCAAATCGTAAGATGTTTTAGAAGCTAATTTTATTGACTTTGAGTTTTTATATTTTACATATTTCGTACTAGGAATAGGATTATTAAATTTCCTAAGCTCCTTCTCCGTCTGTGTCCCGGAGCTATAAAAAGGTGCTTCGCACACACAGACTGGCGTAAGCCAATCCTATAAGATCCATTCCTTAGCCAAGAAAATCACGCTCTTAACCGAGCTTTTACGTCTTACAAGCAAAATACTGCAGATCGAATCTGGTAAGGTAATCTTTATAAAAACTGTGTTTTTATATTTTTCTGATTTGTTTTTTTTTTACTATGTGTTAACTTAGGAACAAGCGATATTCGAAAACGCATTTCCCAAGTTCGTAAATACTTGCTGGCTGGTACTTTGAGAGTGTTGCCAATGCCACGTGTGTCGTCGTCGACGCACGGCCAGCCAGCGAGGCAAGCTTCAAAGGGATCGCAAGGGTACCTTTGGATCCACGCTTATGTCCAACTAAAGCCACCTCAAATATACAAATTTAAAGTTAATTTGATTTAAGTCATCATCGATTTAAAAACCGAGCAGGGTACCGTAGGAGTTTCGACTCGACTACAGTAGCACACCAGACACAATATATACATATATGTATTTTATACATATTTACTTACCTACGTTTACTAACCTCGACATCAAATATAAGCCATCATCATCATAACCATACTTACCTAAACAACCATCGTCATCGAAGTCCAGAGATCAACTGATATTTGTTATTATATTTTTTTTGAGTTAATATAAAAATGTATGGTACTCTCAAATGGTAGTCACTCAATGTTAAGAGATTTGCTAAAAGATAAGTATAAATATTCCAACTCATTCATGATCACCTATACATATGTACATATGATAAACATACTTTTTTTTTAAATTTAGCTAAATTAGAGTAAAAGAGTTTAGAAAGAAACTCATTCCTGCACCTGTTACCCGCCAACAAGTTGTGCGCACTACTTCGCTGGAGGAAAAATTTGGTGAGTCCTATGTAATAAGCTAGCAAGAGTATGCATTTTTTTGTTTTGTTTAACATATGCATGAGGAGATTCAATGAGTCAAGAACAAGTACATAATTAATAATTGAGTGAAAATAGAACTACCAGAAATGAACATAAATTTAACAGGTTATGTTGATAAAGTGTCAAAAGATTTATATCTACTGTTGCATATTTTAAGTTGCATAACTAAAACCATAACCTACCTCAACATTTACTGAGAGAGCCATACAGAAGGTTAATGACCTTTTAATTTTATTTTCTATGAGCTTAACGATAATTTCAATTTTATTTACAATCGATTTTCCGAATGTAGATTTTTTTTTAAAGTATCGTAGATACCTAGTGTTGTTAGAATTAAGAATTGGAATTAACTAATGTCCAAAGTGAATATTATTTTTGTTTCTATGAAAAACATAGAACTATAACCTAATCAAGAAAATAATATGAATTGACCACCGGGGCGTATACGCGTTTTTTTTTCTTGCTCCTGTTTTATTAAATTTAATGTTAGATTATTCATTTACCTGAAATCATAAACGAAGTCGAAATGTGTTATTGATATTATACTAAAAGAGTTTAAATAAATATTATGAATTATAACGATAAATGAAATTTATAGAGTGTTACTGTCATACACAATGACGTGTGTTTGAGTTTCTTAAGTGAGCTTAGAGAAGTGGGATGCTGAAGGGTAGTTTCGACGGTGGAGAGATAAGTCAGGCTTAATTTTTACCTTGACTTCAATTTAGGGGTTATCGTGAGTAAATTTAGAGTGGTGCGGTAACCATGGAGTTTTTGCCTAGTGCAATAAACAGTCGGAGGGTTACACTCAGGAACTAAATACATCTTAAGTTCCCAAAAGGAGGATTATTAGATAAGTAAGGTGATTTTTAGTAGTTTTTAGTTATTCTTTTATTCTTGATTATTATTCAGGCACGTTTAAAGTAAACGGCAGTCCAGTAGCGGGTGCAAGATACCACCCCTCCGACGAGCAAGCCTAATGGCCATCGCTAGCGTGCCTAACCACACTCTGCTGACTGGACAACCTAAGCCACCTTTCTTTGGGTACAATTGTGGTCCTGTGCATCAATGAAACTCATTTAAAGAGCATAACATCGCATTAAGTGGTTTAGGAACAGCGGTTCCGTTACAATCTAATCAACTTACTGAGTCTATTCAAAACGCCGCACCAAACAAAACTACAGGCACGAAGAAAGTATCTTTTAAACAAAAATGGTTCGATAAAGACTGCTGGAAAGCACGTACTAAATCATTTGCCCTTCTTCGAGCTCTGCGATCTACGAATAATGATTATATAAAAAATATATAAAAAATTGGTACGTTGAAAGTAATATATATTACAAAAACTTGTGTTTTCAAAAGAAAATCGAATTTGAAAATCAACAAGCCTTAACATTAGGTCGAACACAAAACTCGAAAGAATTCTGGAAAATTGCAAGGGAAATCATTGGAATGAGTTTTAAGATTGGCGTAGGTGTATCTGCTGAAGATCTTGCAGCACATTTTAGACTTCTTCTCTCCAACGATGATAATTTGACGTTCTTCTATGCTGAACCACTAACTCTTGATGAAATTTTAGACGTTGAATTATCAATTGATGAAATACAATCCGTGATATTTAATGCGAAAAATGGAAAGGCTCCAGGTTCAGACGGTATCCCATACGAATTCTTCAAAAATGCAACACCTACATTTTGGAATAACCTTCAAATTCTCTTTAACAAAATCTTCTCTACAGCCGAAATACCCTCCTCATTCAAAAAATCTGTGATATTTCCCATACACAAAAAGGGCTCTTTCGACGTTGTGGAAAATTATAGAGGGATTTCTTTCATGAATGTGATATCAAAAATATTTTGCGGTGTTTTGGTAAAAAGGCTGGAAAAGTGGGTAGAAATGAAAAGTATTCTAACAGAGCTACAAGCAGGCTTTAGAAAGAATTATTCAACGACTGATCAGATTTTTACACTTTCATCCATTGTCAAAGCGTTTCATGCAAGGAACAAAAAAATATATTCATTTTTTGTCGACTTCAAAGCAGCTTTTGACCTTATTAATAGAAATGCGCTTTTCTACAAGCTCTCTCAAATTGGCATATCCTCAAAATTTATTAATGTGGTTAAAAATATGTACACGGATACATCTGCAGCAGTTTGGAATGGCACCTCTTATTCTGAATGGTTTGGCACAAATACAGGTGTGAAGCAAGGATGTCTTTTCAGTGCACTGTTGTTTTCCTTATTTATAAACGACATAGTAGATGAACTGCCTGGAGGTATAAGGATTGCGAATGTCACAATAAATGTGTTACTGTATGCAGATGACCTAGTCATACTCTCTGAATCGCCGGAACACATGCAACTAATGATTAATCATGATTTATAATTTTGACCAAGTTGATGTTTATGTTTGATTTGAGAACAATTAAAGTGGTGATTCTCATCGTCTTTTTGATGATTAAATGAAAACAGTTTTCATCTGATTTTTCCCAACGACGGTGATTGCCGTCTTCTTCAGGGGATGTCTTTATTCACAAAAATGATGAAAATGTTTATTTAATACATACGACTATTATGTAAAGCGTACAAGTATGACTTACATTGATTTGAATATTACAAAAACATTGAAAAACAATTTAAACAAATAAAATTTAAAGCGCTTCCGATTTGAAGACTTGTCGACTGTTAAATGTAAACTGTTGAATTGTTTGTGTCTGAAACTAAGGAACAGTAAACGGCGGATATATTTTGAGTGTCTTGTTTGCGGTTCATATTATTTTTGTTATTTATTATGTGAAGTGTTTCTAATGTATAGCGTTTGGATGTATGTTTCTCCGTTGCAAGAATTTGGACTCCTTCAAAATCTGGTTGATTTCCTGTTTCGATGGTGTGGCATGCTAGTGCTGTCTTTTCCGGAAGAAGAAGTCTGGAAGACTTGTTAATTTCCGATCTAATCAAGCCAAACTCATACGTATGAACACAGCATCCAATTTCATAAATAAAGTCTTTGCGTTGAGTGACCCAAAATACCACTCCGCCAATGAGAAAAAAGTCATACAAATACTCATTGACAATAGCTTTCCAATAGAAATCATAAGAAACTTGATAGGTACTTCGTCAAAAACATCAAGTTTCTTCCGGAAATAAGTTGGAAGAGAAGAAAAGTGTTTACAAAAGTGTTGTGTATGTTCCCAAACTCTCGGAAAATTTCAAAGAAGTTGTCGCCAAAAACAATCCTGACGTGAACTTAGCATATAAGTCAAACCAGACAGTTGCATCTCTATTTACATGCCTAAAGACGAAAACGGACAAGGATCGCCGCTCAGACGTAGTTTACAAAATAAACTGCAAAGGAAAACCGGACGAACCATGCAATCTCTGTTACATTGGCACAACTAAACAACTCCTTCGACAAAGAATGGCTAACCATAAATCAGACATTCGCCAAAAAAAACCGGAAAAGACAGCACTAGCATGCCACACCATCGAAACAGGACATCAACCAGATTTTGAAGGAGTCCAAATTCTTGCAACGGAGAAACATACATCCAAACGCTATACATTAGAAACACTTCACATAATAAATAACAAAAATAATATGAACCGCAAACAAGACACTCAAAATATATCCGCCGTTTACTGTTCCTTAGTTTCAGACACAAACAATTCAACAGTTTACATTTAACAGTCGACAAGTCTTCAAATCGGAAGCGCTTTAAATTTTATTTGTTTAAATTGTTTTTCAATGTTTTTGTAATATTCAAATCAATGTAAGTCATACTTGTACGCTTTACATAATATTCGTATGTATTAAATAAACATTTTCATCATTTTTGTGAATAAAGACATCCCCTGAAGAAGACGGCAATCACCGTCGTTGGGAAAAATCAGATGAAAACTGTTTTCATTTAATCATCAAAAAGACCAACAAAGCCGATGAGAATCACCACTTTAATTGTTCTCAAATCAAACATAAACATCAACTTGGTCAAAATTATAAATCATGATTAATCATTAGTTGCATGTGTTCCGGCGATTCAGAGAGTATGACTAGGTCATCTGCATACAGTAACACATTTATTGTGACATTCGCAATCCTTATACCTCCAGGCAGTTCATCTACTATGTCGTTTATAAATAAGGAAAACAACAGTGCACTGAAAAGACATCCTTGCTTCACACCTGTATTTGTGCCAAACCATTCAGAATAAGAGGTGCCATTCCAAACTGCTGCAGATGTATCCGTGTACATATTTTTAACCACATTAATAAATTTTGAGGATATGCCAATTTGAGAGAGCTTGTAGAAAAGCGCATTTCTATTAATAAGGTCAAAAGCTGCTTTGAAGTCGACAAAAAATGAATATATTTTTTTGTTCCTTGCATGAAACGCTTTGACAATGGATGAAAGTGTAAAAATCTGATCAGTCGTTGAATAATTCTTTCTAAAGCCTGCTTGTAGCTCTGTTAGAATACTTTTCATTTCTACCCACTTTTCCAGCCTTTTTACCAAAACACCGCAAAATATTTTTGATATCACATTCATGAAAGAAATCCCTCTATAATTTTCCACAACGTCGAAAGAGCCCTTTTTGTGTATGGGAAATATCACAGATTTTTTGAATGAGGAGGGTATTTCGGCTGTAGAGAAGATTTTGTTAAAGAGAATTTGAAGGTTATTCCAAAATGTAGGTGTTGCATTTTTGAAGAATTCGTATGGGATACCGTCTGAACCTGGAGCCTTTCCATTTTTCGCATTAAATATCACGGATTGTATTTCATCAATTGATAATTCAACGTCTAAAATTTCATCAAGAGTTAGTGGTTCAGCATAGAAGAACGTCAAATTATCATCGTTGGAGAGAAGAAGTCTAAAATGTGCTGCAAGATCTTCAGCAGATACACCTACGCCAATCTTAAAACTCATTCCAATGATTTCCCTTGCAATTTTCCAGAATTCTTTCGAGTTTTGTGTTCGACCTAATGTTAAGGCTTGTTGATTTTCAAATTCGATTTTCTTTTGAAAACACAAGTTTTTGTAATATATATTACTTTCAACGTACCAATTTTTTATATAATCATTATTCGTAGATCGCAGGGCTCGAAGAAGGGCAAATGATTTAGTACGTGCTTTCCAGCAGTCTTTATCGAACCATTTTTGTTTAAAAGATACTTTCTTCGTGCCTGTAGTTTTGTTTGGTGCGGCGTTTTGAATAGACTCAGTAAGTTGATTAGATTGTAATGGAACCGCTGTTCCTAAACCACTTAATGCGATGTTATGCTCTTTAAATGAGTTTCATTGATGCACAGGACCACAATTGTACCCAAAGAAAGGTGGCTTAGGTTGTCCAGTCAGCAGAGTGCGGTTAGGCACGCTAGCGATGGCCATTAGGCTTGCTCGTCGGAGGGGTGGTATCTTGCACCCGCTACTGGACTGCCGTTTACTTTAAACGTGCCTGAATAATAATCAAGAATAAAAGAATAACTAAAAACTACTAAAAATCACCTTACTTATCTAATAATCCTCCTTTTGGGAACTTAAGATGTATTTAGTTCCTGAGTGTAACCCTCCGACTGTTTATTGCACTAGACAAAAACTCCATGGTTACCGCACCACTCTAAATTTACTCACGATAACCCCTAAATTGAAGTCAAGGTAAAAATTAAGCCTGACTTATCTCTCCACCGTCGAAACTACCCTTCAGCATCCCACTTCTCTAAGCTCACTTAAGAAACTCAAACACACGTCATTGTGTATGACAGTAACACTCTATAAATTTCATTTATCGTTATAATTCATAATATTTATTTAAACTATTTTATAACTTAAAATATGCAACAGTAGATATAAATCTTTTGACACTTTATCAACATAGCCTGTTAAATTTATGTTCATTTCTGGTAGTTCTATTTTCACTCAATTATTAATTATGTACTTGTTCTTGACTCATTTAATCTCCTCATGCATATGTTAAACAAAACAAAAAAATGCATACTCTTGCTAGCTTATTACATAGGATTCACCAAATTTTTCCTCCAGCGAAGTAGTGCGCACAACTTGTTGGCGGGTAACAGGTGCAGGAATGAGTTTCTTTCTAAACTCTTTTACTCTAATTTAGCTAAATTTAAAAAAAAAGTATGTTTATCATATGTACATATGTATAGGTGATCATGAATGAGTTGGAATATTTATACTTATCTTTTAGCAAATCTCTTAACATTGAGTGACTACCATTTGAGAGTACCATACATTTTTATATTAACTCAAAAAAAATATAATAACAAATATCAGTTGATCTCTGGACTTCGATGACGATGGTTGTTTAGGTAAGTATGGTTATGATGATGATGGCTTATATTTGATGTCGAGGTTAGTAAACGTAGGTAAGTAAATATGTATAAAATACATATATGTATATATTGTGTCTGGTGTGCTACTGTAGTCGAGTCGAAACTCCTACGGTACCCTGCTCGGTTTTTAAATCGATGATGACTTAAATCAAATTAACTTTAAATTTGTATATTTGAGGTGGCTTTAGTTGGACATAAGCGTGGATCCAAAGGTACCCTTGCGATCCCTTTGAAGCTTGCCTCGCTGGCTGGCCGTGCGTCGACGACGACACACGTGGCATTGGCAACACTCTCAAAGTACCAGCCAGCAAGTATTTACGAGCTTGGGAAATGCGTTTTCGAATATCGCTTGTTCCTAAGTTAACACATAGTAAAAAAAAAACAAATCAGAAAAATATAAAAACACATTTTTTATAAAGATTACCTTACCAGATTCGATCTGCAGTATTTTGCTTGTAAGACGTAAAAGCTCGGTTAAGAGCGTGATTTTCTTGGCTAAGGAATTGATCTTATAGGATTGGCTTACGCCAGTCTGTGTGTGCGAAGCACCTTTTTATAGCTCCGGGACACAGACGGAGAAGGAGCTTAGGAAATTTAATAATCCTATTCCTAGTACGAAATATGTAAAATATAAAAACTCAAAGTCAATAAAATTAGCTTCTAAAACATCTTACGATTTGAGGTCCAAACTCTGGAGCTAACAAAGCTCTGTTTCGCTTCAATGCGATAAATTATTTTAGAACTTTTAAATTTAGGTAGTATGTATTATAATGGATTAAATATTTTTGAAACAAATTCTTTTCTTGGATGCTGTGGTCGCGATCAATTTCTTCTTACTAGGTGTGACGGAGTAAGATCTTCACGTGAGAATGGTTTGGGTGGAAAAGGAAATATTTTTTGTGACGTTTACTTAGGTATGGTCAGCTGGTATGAAGTGAGATCGAAACGATACTCGATTACTCGAAAAAAATCAAAATGAACCAAATTAGTGGCTGCGTTCATGTACGTATAATTGAATGAAACTAAGGCTAAAGTTGCGTCAAACCGAAAAAAAAATCGATTGAGGTTGTGGCCCATACAAGATAGTGCATTTGTGGACTCTTCATGTTGATAAAATGCCATTTGTTCATTTTTCCAGTGAAGACGAGGAAGCAGGCGAAGATTCATTGCTGGGGGTGAAGATTCATATGGGACGTTTACTTCAATAGGCATGTGATCTGAAAAGGTCTCGCAACCAACTTCGAATTTATGGATCCGTTCGATCCAGTCATTGTTAACGGCACAAAAGTCGATGACAGATTTTCCTTGCCCTCCAATGAAAGTGAAGTGTCCCTCCATATAACCTTCCGTACAGCCATTCAAAACTATCAAATCATACAATTGCAGTAACTGAAGAAGATCTACTCCATTCTTATTACAAATTACGTCCGCTGAGTTCCTGATAGCAAGAGAAATTGAAGTATTCGATATATTTGTTGATGTTGTTGTTTGCGAATTACCAATTCTCGCGTTCAAATCACCAATCAGTAAAACACTCTTGCTAGCTAGAATTTGCATTATATTATATAAATTTTCAAAATCATTTGCCCATTTATTGCAATTTATGTAATAAGGGATGATACACATATTCTCCTCCATCAGACATTTTACTATTGTTGTACCCTCACACTCACCAAAAGTGTATGTATTTAAGACTGATGTTCTTATGCCATATAGACTACCTCCACTTGCACGACCTTTGACAGAAGTTTTAATTGCTTCACCCCACAAAAGCTTATACCCACAAAAATATTTTTCAAATTTAGTAAAATTTTCATTTGTAACGTGAGTTTCGAACAAAAAAAAATATTTCAAAATTCTTAACATATTCAAAAAAGTTTAAAAACAAAAGTTTATTATTTAATCCTGCAATATTGTAAGATAAAATTTTTAAAAATTATTACTATTAATTTGGCTGTCGGCATCAAAATTTCAATTCTTAGCTGCTCTATTACAATTATTATTTTTAAAATTTTTATTTTTATGATTTTGGTTTTCATATAACATCTCTGGATCATCTAGTACATTCAGCCCAACCTAACGTCTGCTTGACAGTGTGCTCTTGTTGATAGAAGTGACAACTTCAAAGTTTAAACTTCCAAACATATTTTGCAATTCTGGGCGTTTTTCTTTTTTAGTTCAGAGCAGAGCTCGAACTGTCAAAAAAATAATTGTGTTTCTTTTTGAGCTCTGATCGTTCAGAGCTTCAAATTCGTGTTTCTTTTTTAGTTCTGAACATGTTCAGAGCGCGCTCTGTGAGCTCAGAATAAAATAACAGAGTAAACGGAGTAAAATGCTGAGCACAAACAATTTGATATCTGAAAGCCGGGAAATTAAAAAAAATCATCGTCAAAACAATAAAAATGGCGGAAGAGGCTGGTCGCTCTAGTGCAGAAGGAAAGATAATTTAGAAAAAACTTATTGCATATAGCATTTTTATGAATCAAATTTATTTCAGGCGTCAAATGGACCAACGCTATGACTGTTTTTTTAATTAATTTGATTAAAGAAAATTTTGAACGCCTTCAAACAGACGACATTTCAAATCATGACAGTTTAGTGCTCAAGTTGTTTCATAATTAAATCAGAGAGCTCTGAACATTATTGAGGTCACCCTTAGTTGCTAAGTTGGACATGGCAACTTGTAGAGAATTATCGATAATACCTTTGATCGTTAGAAAATCTTCTTGAGTCATAGCCATTTTTTGACAAGTTTTAAAAAAATTTATACGGTCCGTTAATATTTAAAGGAGTGTTAGGTATTTGTTCTGGCGATGTTTCGTAGATTTTTCTTTTTTTGTCGGTCATATGACCAAAGTGTTATCATTAATTTTTGGATTTTTAGCTTAAACACTATCGTTAGCTGGTGTTTTTTATCTTGTGTGTGTATAATTACAAAAAACCTTTCAGATAATTAACTTTTCAATTTAATTATACGTTAAAATAAATATTTAAATTTGAAAATCTATCAGAGCGATATGAAACTTGAACTATTCACTTTTACAGCAGAGTTGCCAACCTCAATTTTCGTAGAGTTTCTGAAGGAGTATAACCATGAATTCTTATGCATCAGTTTTATTATGTAATCTCTCGGGTTAGGTTGTATTAGGTAATTATATTTATTTTCCTCATTGTAAGGATTGAATAATAATGATATCGGACAATTTTGTGTGCTGGGCCCCCTAATAATGGTCGTCATTAACGGTCCTTTACATATTATTTTTTGTTTGTTTCTATAGATACTTTCTTTAATAGATTATATTCTTGTTGGCTCATGAGAATAAATTCTTTAGTTAGTGAATTTGCTGCCAAGAAATCATCCTGTATATCTAAAACTGTTGTTACCGTTGAGTTGTTTTGAATTGGAAAGAGGTGTATTTGGTGAAGGTCATACTCGTAGCTTTCCATATTAGAAATGGGTAGTATTATCCGAACAACTAATACTCCGTTCATACAATGAGTTCTTACATCCAATGTTTTTTTAGCAGTAATAAGAGTGTTTCTTTGTTCTTTATCGTTGGGATTGGGCATGCCCGCTCATATTTTTTTAAAAGTGCGTTTGGGGTTATTAAAGATGGGTGTATTTTATTGTTGTTCAACATTGTTAGTATATCCATTAGCGTTTGCTGCCTCCTTTGGATGTCTAAGATTTAAGGAGTTATGGTATGTAACATATCTTGTAGTTTTTGATTTTTTGTGGTTACATTATTTATTTTAAGCAATTGGTATATGGTTAATGGAATATTCTTCTGGTTTTCTTCTAAGCTTATTAGAGGTTCCTTCAGTTTTTCAAATCCTGATTGCATCACAGTTATTTGGTTTTTCTGAAGCTCGTTTAGGATTTTACCATCATTTTCAAGTTCTTTTATTTTGCTGTATAATTGATTTTCATTATCCATTGTTCCAAATAGATAGTGGAGCCCTTTTCCGATTCCATCAAATAAAGATCTCTTTGTGCGTTTGGGTGTAAGTAGTGTTTCTATGTTTTCTCGTACTGATGTAATTAAATTATGTAATTATGTGCTGCTTAAACATCCTCCCCGGTGGCGTTGAGATCTTGGAGCTCAAATTGTATAGCATGTGGGGTATGAGCATTCTTCATCTTCCTCTGTAGTAGTAGCAAAACAGTGCCCAGGATTACAACTCCAAAAAATGAAAGGTAACCAATGGAGTACTGATGAACATCATGGTGGGACATTTTATTGGGTAACACTTGCTGAGTTTTTTGAAATGAAATTTTCTTCTTCAGTAATGCTAAGTTGTCTTCCCCTCGAATGATGATTTCTTTTTTATACATTTCGTCTTTGAGTGGTTCGATATGAAAGTCTTGGACGAATAAACTTAAGTTAATTGTCGGCAAAAAAGGCGCAGTTGAATTTGATGTTTAGAAGTTGTGAGCATTAATAGTCATGGTTGGCTGTTTTATGATACAGTCAGCTCCTATTTTCATAAGTCCTACTCCCTTTAGTTTTGTAGTAAGAATTTCTGATCCGCATAGTACAGACAATATCTCTTCATATTTAAAAGCGAAGATCCAGTTGTTGGGATTGTGAAGTTGAATCCACATCCTGTCCACTTCGGCGGATTTTAGTTCACAATGTGAAGAGAGCTGCTTATTGTGATTCAGCATTTGGATCTCACATCGTTTTTTGACGTGTATTGAAGATTGGATGTCGCTGTTTACATAGATACTTTCTGTCATCAAGATGTATACAACTCTGGTATTCGGCATTTGATAGCGCGAAATGCTGATCTCTGAATGGAGTGATAGCCAAAAATTCTGTATATGGTTGTATGAAGATGAAGGATGTGTTTTGTTGAACTGGTAACGGTATTAATTTGAACAACTGGAACATTTGTGCATTTAATAATGGCAATTTTACAAGGAGTACAATTGATGACGACGTAACTCGTGCTTTGACTCGTAAAAGTTCGTAAAGCTTTGGAAGATTATGTTCATCATACCCAGGTAGTATAAGTGAACTGGGTATTATTTTGCGAATTTTATCCAGTTCGGTCAAAATTGTCTGGGAGAAAGAAGTAAAGCGTTTATTCTTCCATGATGAGTATCTGAAATAGCATCTAGAATTGCTATTTGAATACGTTGAAAGCTGTCCATTATTTGAGTGACGTAAATCATGACAAAGTTGAGGATTTCTGTTCTTTGTATGGTTTCATTTAGGCGGTCCATTGAATCATAAGTGATGGTCAGCTGATGTTTCACCTCACTAAACTGTTCTTTTATTGAAGACAGCGATTTTTTGAGAATATTTGTTGTAGATTCTAGTATTGAGGTCTGATTTTTGCTCAATTCAAGTAGATGATTTTCATTATTATGAACCATCTGGATGTTGTCTTCGATGTATTGTGCATATTCTTGATCAAGACCTCCGAATAACGTATTTGCAACTGTTCTAACGAAGTCAAATGGGGACCTTCTCTTTCTTATTGCGATTCCGTGTCTGAATTTCAGAACGTCATTTAAATTTACTGATTCCATTAAACGCATTTCGAGATGATTTATGATGGCCTTACAAAGATTATTCGAGTTTGATTTTTCCTCACATATGGCTTTTAATTGGGTTGGGTTCGAAATCCAGTATGGATCATAATACTGTATTTAAAATACTGTATCTCAAAATACTGTATTGCAAAATACTGTATGTACAAAATACTGTATGATCAAAATACTGTAGCTCAAAATTCTGTATCTTAAAATTCTGTATACCAAAATTCTGTATTTCAAATAGCTGTAAATAGGCTAACAAATAAAAATCGTTTTGATAATGTAAAAAAGTGCGCACTTTTTTACATTATCAAAACGATTTGTATTTGTCAGCCTATTTACAGCATGTTGAAATACAGAATTTTAAAAATAGATTACTTTTATAAAGAATACATCATAATACTTTTTCATTGGCATAATGTTCTAATATACTTCCCTTGAACAATAACATATGATAATTTATAAGTCTTTGAATTAATTAAAAAAAAAAAACAAATAAATGGTATTTTCGTCCTATTTTCTCTTCCCATTTTCTTCTCATTAATTGTTATTTCTCTCACAGTTGTATATGAATTGTTGTTACCACAATCAACAATTCCATAAACAATTACATCAAACTTATTGATCTGTCAAAACTTCCACGTGTTCGTTCATTTCGTTGATATTAAAAACTAATGCAAATTTAAGAATTAAGTGAAATTTGGAGTTGCAATAAATGATATAATGTACATACATACATAAATCGAGTTCTGCTTTTGTTGTTCTCTATAATGGAAGCTTAAGAGCGGAATTTTGCAAAAATGCAGTATTTTTAGATAATGTTTTGCTCATACAGCATTTTGAGAAGAAGAATTTTGAGATACAGTATTATCAGATACAGTATTTTGACAACACAGCATTTTGAGATACAGTATATTAACCATACAGTATTATGAATATACAGTATCATACAGTATGATACAGAATTTTAACCATACAGTTTTTTTAAAATACAGCATTTCGAGCCGCTCCTCTTTTAATTGGGTGACACTTCTTTGTATTCCTTCACACTCAAGCCAGTAACTAGTCATATTGAAGTAAACAAACAGGTTGCAATCATCAGTTATAAGTTATGCCTCTCCAATGTCCTCTAAATATAATCCAGGACTGGTTTCAAAATGTTGAATATCTACTGCACTTCGTTGAGTAGTTTGTCCAAATGCGGTGCTAAGTACGAGTATTAATAAGCAAATAACCAAAATTGTATTGGTTGGATTTATTCTCATTTTTCGAGTTGGCACAGAAGATATTTCAGTGTGTCGCTTTCGATTTGAGTGTTTCTGAATCGGAAGGAAACGACCTTTAAGCGGATGTTGAACCTTAGTTCGAAGATTTGGAGCCCGTTTTTTAGCTTCAGATGGTTCCTCCCCATGTTCTGTGTTGGATGGATCTTTAACTTCTTGCTATGGTTGGATTTCAGTAGGAAGGTAACACATTCTGGCGATTGATCGTCTTATTTCTCCTGAAGAGGTTTTAATATCAACCACTCTTGTAAGTTTATCCGGTCCAGTGATGGATTTTAGCACTCTACCCATTGCCCATTTAAGAGGAGGGAGGTTATCTTCTTTAATTAGAACTAATGTGCCTGGCTGGATGTCGACTTGAGGATGTTTCCATTTATACCTTTGTTGTATTTCTTGTAAGTATTCATATCTCCATCTACGCCAGAATTCCTGATGAATTGATGTTACTAGCTTCCATCTAGCAACATGGGTCAGCTTTGGTGCTTCTGCTGATTCTGGATCCACTACTGCAGTTAAAGGTGCTCCAATCAAAAAGTGTCAGGAGTTATGGCCTCAAGATCATTAGGGTCATTTGACATCGGAGTTAATGGTCTAGAGTTAAGGATTGCCTCTATTTGCGCAAGGACTGTTGTTAGTTCTTCTTGTGTTAAGGATGCGCTTAAAAAGATGCGTTTCATATGGTGTTTGACTGATTTAACAGCTGCTTCCCACAAACCTCCAAAGTTAGGAGAACGTGGAGGTATAGGTTTCCAATTAATGGTTCTTCCAGTGCAATAATTTTGTATTCATTTTTGTTTAACGTCGAAAACTCTTTTGAATTCGATTTGATTTTTTTAATTGATTTGTTTGCTCCTTACCTCGTTCGTGAAATATAGTCTCGGTTTCGCAGTGTTCCTTTCCGATTCCTTTTAAAAGTAAAGGAATGTTGGAACACCATTTTCTTAGATGAAATTGGCCCTGAGCCAAGAGTTGTATTAGTTCTAACTGCATTTGAGTAGCGGTTTTAAGGTTATCACTGCCGGTTAATATATCATCCATGTAAATGTCTCGACGAAAAATGTTTGCAAAATGTAAATGCTGCTGATTTGCCTTTTGTACCAGATCATGAAGACACCTTATAGCGAGGTAAGGCGCAGGTTTAGTACCATAAGTGACAGTATTTAGTTGATACGTCTTAAGAGGTTCCTTGGTAGATTCTCGCCAAACTATACGTTGGAATCGTTTACTAAAGTCGTTTATAAGAATTTGACGATACATCTTGGTAATATCAGCAGTGAACGCATACTTGTGACTCCTGAATCGCAACAGAATTGAAACGAGATCGTTTTGTAGAGCTGGTCCAGTGTGCAAGATTTGATTGAGGGATAGATTTGTAGATGTTTTTGATGATCCTTCAAATACTACTCTCAATTTTGTTGAACTGCTTTCTGGGCGTAAAACGCAATGATGTGGAAGAAAATAGTGTGGCATTTTATGAGAAAGGTCATTTGGTTTTACCTCTTCTATATGTTTTAATGCAATATAGTCTTTCATAAATTCTATATATTGTTTATGAACCTCAGGGTTCTTTTCTAACCTTTTCTCTAGGTTAAGGAATCTTCGAACTGCTATTTCCTTTGAATACCCTAGACTTTGTGGGTCATTTAAAAAAGGAAGGGTTACAATATATCGTCCAGATTCACACTGACGTGCTTCTTTTGTGAGCGGTTTTTGGATGCTTTAGGACGGAGAAGCTAGATTTTCTTCCAGATTCCAAAAGCGTTCGACTAGACTATCTAAGTTGCAAGATGAATTGTTCACACCTCTGCCACAGAACAGTCTTGACAGAGTATTTGTGACCGTTTTACCCATAAAAATCCACTCCAGTAATGTGTTTTGTAAGGTTGGTCCACTGTTATTTATTTTAATCTGTCCTTTACCTGAGCGTCGAACTTGTCGAGTTGTAAAGGCTGAGTAGGGTCAATGATTCTCGAGATTTATCTCCAGATGAGTCCTGAAACCAAAGGTCTCTCACATAGCTTTACCCCTCCCTCGATCACTTCCTCTCCCACATATGAAGCGAAATAGCCGACTATTGTTACCTTCTCATCTCCTACCCACCCCTCGTGGCTGGTGAAAAAACCATCCAACGAGCCCCGCCTTTGATTCCTCTCTTAACCATCCTTATAATCAGTCCTTCCATCGGTGTAAACTACCTGATTCCCTACCCTCTCTCTCCTTCCCACAATCTACCCCCCAATTGGGATCTAAGGTGTTACACGACCCATACCGACGATCAGCCTGGCTGAGGGCCCAATTAAAAAACTAGCTCAGTCGCTAACGGAGTATCCGGATACCTGGCGACCTCCGGATTAACCAGCCTTATCTGTATACACGGATCTCTGTACAGATGGATCAGCCCTTATCCGCTACTCGTGGGATTTAAATGAACAAAATAAAAACAAACAAAACAAAATTCAAAGACCAAACCGGCCAGCAGTACGACGGCAAAGTTGTCTGCTGATCATCCCTCTTCCACTGGTGCTGACATGGCTGTGGACACTCACAGCCCTGTTGTCGCCAGTGGAATATCGGATAATCAGGTAATATAACCTTCTTCCTGTAGTGAGGCAGTTGTGAAGAACGGCTCCTATACTACCACAGAGAGTAAACCTCTCAACTCTTCTACACTGCGAGTCGGAGGTAGTAGGGCTTTGGTGCCAGGTCCTTCTACCTCCAAAGCAAAGAATCCTAAAGAAGATCCTGGGGGAGATGGGCGTAAGCTCAGACCCTCTAAGGCCTACTACAGGGACTTGCGTAATGCTAAGAGGATTCTCCAGACGTTTGGTGAACAACTAGGCGCTGGAGGAAACTCTCAACACGACGCCAAGATAAAATGGGCCAAGAGCTTCTAATTCTATTCTAACAGGACACATCTCAAGGCTTCAAGAACAAAGATGGACTAAAGTAATCACAAAATGGACTCTTGCTGACAAAAGACGACCTGGAAGACCCAAGAAAAGATGGGCTGATGATTTATTGGACTACAGACAAAATTGGTATAATGAAGCTAAGGACAGAGTTAAATGGGCAACATTGGGGGAGGCTTATGCCAGAAATATATTTTCATGAAAAGAATAATCAAAGGTTTATATACTTTCTTACTAAATTTTCAATATAATTAATTAAAATTTTCAATATAATTAATAAGTTAATACCAGACTTTGTTTGTAATTTAAAGAAATTCAAATGGCAAAAAAAAGCTTATAATAATAATAAGAGCTTCCTGGCCAAAAATAATCTAAATACCAGCCAAGACTCAACGTCGAAGCGAAAAAGGTCTATGGAAGGTAGTGTTTCACTACCTAAACGCCCCAAAGTGCTAAACACCAGCCCTTCACTTGACCCTCGCAAGGCAAAAATGTCCTTCAGTGACGTTCTGAAGGACAAAATGGTAGTCGCGATTATCGACAGAAGTGACGTAGATGGCACGATCTCTGCCGAGAACTGGACAGTGGCCAAAGGACAGCTGGCCTTCAGTTTTGTCGAGATCATGTCTGACAATCCGGGACCACCGCCCATCACAAAAGATGGCGGTTGGCATCAGGGACACATCAAGTTGATGGTCTGTGATGATCGGAGGTCGTGCGATCTACTGACGCTGGCGGTCAGCCGACTTGGAGAGGTCTGGCCTGGTGCTAAGCTGGATGTTGTAGCAAAGGAAGACATTCCTTGCAGACCAAGAGCTCGCATCACGGTTCCGGCCATATTCAAGGAAGCAGACCACGTTCTGAAGGTAATCCGGCTCTCCAATCCAAACCATCCTACTCACAACTGGAAGGTTGCGAAATTGGAGGATCCAAAGGGCCCCTACAAGGGTGCAATTGTAATCATCAATGCAGAGTCCCTTTTTCCTCTGGCGAAATCAAAAGGTGTCATTAGGTTCGGGTTCGATGAAATTACATTGAGGGTCTACAAAAAAGATGGGGCCGAGGCACAATACTGCGTGCTGTATGCATCAGGTGAGGATGAACCCAGATCTTGCATATTAGTAAAACGCAGCCTAAATGTATATTTACTCCCTAATTTCAGCGATCGAGATACCACCGCCGCAAGTCTGGAAACAGCCAGAGGAACATTCTGGCTGGCGTCGGCGTATCTTGGCCACGACCATCTTGGCCCTCTCCCGGGTGACACTCTGGAGAGATTAATAACTGAAGCAAAAAGGCTCAACATCGGCCTCATCATCGGTAGTGACGCTAACGCCCACCATACAGTATGGGGTAGCACGGATATAAACGACAGGGGTGAGTCTCTTTTCGACTATATTCTAAACACTAACCTACTCGTAAGTAACGTTGGTAATGAGCCAACCTTTATTACTAAAAATCGACAAGAAGTTTTAGATATAACTCTTGTCTCCGAATTCATTATTAATAATATTTTGAACTGGAAGGTATCTAAAGATCACTCCTTTTCTGATCATAGATACATCCAGTTTGACTTTATAAATGAACCACCTTGTCAACCGATCTTTCGAAATCTAAAAAGAACAAATTGGCCAAAATACAATAGAACGTTAAATAGTTTAGTAAAACCTGAACTCTTTAATACTCCCTCCAACATTGAAGATCTTGACGACAAAGTCAATAATCTAACATTAGCCCTAAACAAAGCTCTAGATACTGCATGCCCTCTTATACAAGTAAGAGGTAAAAAGAAGCCACACTGGTGGAACTCAGGGCTGGATCCACTTCGAAAAGAATGCAGAAAACTCTTTAACAGAGCCAAAGCTTCTAGAGACATGTCTGACTGGGATTCATATAAAGAATCACTGAAGATATATAAAAAAGAACTGAGGAAAACCAAACGATCGTCCTGGATAAACTTCTGTAGCAACGTGGAAGATTGCTCCGAAGCATCCAGGCTGCGCAAAATCCTCTCCAAAAATCCAATCATGCCAAGCTGCTTGAAAAACGCCTCCGGCCTCTGGACCAATTCAAGCGAAGAATCGCTCAACTTGCTACTAGACGTTCACTTTCCTGGTAGCTCTAATATTATTAATAACATTGCACTTAATAATGGTGGCAATACATTACATCCCCCACAAGGTCTAGTCACTTGGGAAAAACTCAAATGGGCTATTAACAGCTTTAAGCCATATAAATCTGCTGGTCCGGATGGTGTAATTCCAGCCGAACTGCAAGAAAATGCAAGTTTTATAATACCCATCCTAGAAAACATCTTCAAGGGATGCCTTAAATTGGCATACATCCCGATGTCTTGGAGACAAGTTAAAGTTGTTTTTATTCCAAAAGCTGGAAAATCCATCCACGTTAACCCTAAAGACATAAGACCTATCAGCTTATCATCATTCCTTCTCAAAACTTTTGAACGTTTGATCGATATCCACTTAAGAGCAAGTATTGATAAGTCCCTCCTATCAAGGGCTCAACACGCCTACAACAAAGGGAAATCAGTTGAAACGGCTCTGCACAGTATAGTACGTACAATCGAATATTCCCTCCATCATAAAGAGTACACCTTAGTTGCCTTCTTAGATATAGAAGGTGCATTTAACAATGTCGACACATCTGCAATTGCACGTGTATTGACATGTCTGAAGGTAGATAAGTCGATCAGTGAATTGATTAATCAGATGCTGATAAGCAGGATTATCAATTCAAAACTGGGCAATTTTACTACACAAAGGGGTGTCAGCAGAGGTACGCTACAAGGTGGTGTCCTATCCCCTCTCCTCTGGAACTTGGTAATAAATGAATTACTAATTACTCTAGAAAGAGAGGGATACAGAGTGTTTGCCTATGCGGACGATGTTGCTATTTCAGTAACGGGTAAACATCCCAATATACTAAAAGAACTCTTACAAAACGCTTTAAATAAGCTCACCAGATGGGCTAATCGGTGTGGACTAGGCGTTAACCCACAAAAAACCGACCTTGTCCTCTTCACAAGGAAATACAAAGTCCCACTCATTGACCCTCCCCTCATAAACGGTGTACCACTTAAATTCTCTGAAAAAGCAAAATACTTGGGTCTCATTTTGGATAAGAAATTAAGTTGGAAACCTAATATTCAAGAGAGAATAAACAAGGCCACAGTAGCCCTGTTCTCCTGTAAAAAGGCCATTGGTAATAAATGGGGCCTACAGCCCCGCATTACACACTGGCTATACATCTCGGTCATAAGACCGATCCTTACTTATGGAGTAGTGGTATGGTGGACGGCGCTAGATACAGCGACAAATCGCGATAAACTCAGCAAAGTCCAACGAACAGCCTGCCTGTGTATGGGAGGAGCACTTCGCTCCACCCCCTCCGCCTCACTAGATGTTCTGTTCCATCTAATACCGCTGGACATTTTCAGCAAGCAAACGGCCGCTAATACTGCCATACGGCTTCAAGCCTCCTCTCGGTGGATCAATAATGGAATTGGCCACACCACTATTTTGAACTCGTTCAGAACTATAAACAGTAATATTGACTACACCATACCCCATCCTCAGTTTAATAACTATAGCTTCAAAGTGACTATACCTCCCAGGTCTTCTTGGGAGAATACATCATTTTTGAACGATGGTCCTATAAACTTTTATACAGACGGATCAAAAACGGAGGATGGGGTTGGTGGAGGCGTATACTCAGATAGACTAAACTTAAGTCTCTCCTTTCGTCTACCCGATCATTGTAGCGTGTTCCAAGCTGAAATCCTGGCTATAAAAGAAGTCCTATCCTGGCTTAGAGAAAACGTTATATCAACTAAAGATATACGCATCTTCTCGGATAGCCGAGCTGCGTTAAAGTCCCTAGACTCTGTCTCTACAAATTCACTAACAGCCCTAAATTGTCGATCATCTCTTAAGGAGATGGCTACACATTTCAACATTCACCTTTTCTGGGTGCCGGGCCATAGAGACATTCCAGGAAATTGCAAAGCTGACGAACTTGCAAAAAGCGGAACAACTTTACCTCTGCTGGCTCACAATGCTAGCATAGGTATCCCCTTAGCTACATGTAAACTCATGCTAAAACAAGATACCATAGAGAAAACAAACTTTAGGTGGAATAACACCACCACCTGTGTAGCGACTAAACGAATTTGGCCTAATCTTAGCGCCAGGTGCTCAAAGCAATTAATCTTTCTGAGCAGATTGCACATTAGCTATGTTATAGGTGTCCTGACTGGGCACTGCTTAATAGGAAGGCATGCTATTCGACTTGGAGCCCCTGCAAATGATATTTGTAGGAGTTGCATGGACGAAGAAGAAGAGGAGACAATCTCTCATCTTCTGTGCACATGCCCTGCCTTATCACAAAGACGTAAAATCCACCTTGGAGACTACTACTTTAACGATACCAGCGACCTAAAAAATTCAGACATTACTTGTCTCCTACGCTTCATTCGAAGCTCCAACTGGTTCAACGAGTTAAGCTGATTAACTGATCCATGTGGTATCACAACGGACCATACTTTGGTCTAAGTGTGTTGGTTTCGTGATGAGATGAAGCTTTGAAGCTAGCTTCTAGGTTATAAAGCTCATTTGTGAGCCTGAATCGAGCAATGCTCTTGCCTTGACAGGTTGATTTGTTCGATTAAGTATATTTACTAGGGCTGTTCCCAATAACACATATTTTGACGGTTTTGTGTTGCTGATTGTAGCTGAAAGGCTGGTCCTGTTGTCTATCGCAGGAGATTGTTGTTGCTGGTTTTCTGTCACATGAAGTAGCGTATGGTGATACTTATTGCATTTTGTACAGTGTATTGCTTTACATTTTGGGGCTTGGTGTCCGAAGAGTAAGCAATTAACGCAGCGGTTGAGAGATCTTACAGTTTTAAGTCTCTCTTGTGGTGAGAGTTGAAGAAACTTCGGACAAACGAATATGGCATGTTTCTTCTGTTTACAAATCCAACAATTATTAGTTTTGTTGGTAGAAGCAAGAGCTACCCTTGACCTTTTATTTAAGTCGTCTGGGATTGTTTTCACTACCTTTGATCCCATAGCTTCTAACGATTGAAATCGTTGTTCTAAGAATGACAGGAACTCGCTCAATGATGGCAAAGCCTTTGGTTGTTTTAGCGATTGTTCCCAAAGTATTAAAGTGTTTCTATCAAGCTTCTTAATTAGAACGCTCATTAGAAGAGGGTCCCAATTATTAGTATCAATTTTCAGACCCTTGAGACTCAGCATACATTCGTGTGTGGTATCATGTAATACCTTAATTGATTTTGCAGTTTCGACCTGGATTGTAGGTTGCATCAAAAGTCTCTGCACATGCGCTTTTACTAGTAGCCGCGGGTTATCGTATCTATCTTTTATTACTTGCCATGCTGCATTGTAGTTGTTGTCAGATGTTGAAAAATGACTTATTAGGGTTTCAGCTTCACCCGTTAAAGTTGTCTTTAAGTAGAACAACTTCTGGCAATTAGCTATATCTTGTTTATCAACAAGTTCTGTGAACAGGTCATAATACTGCTTCCATTTCGTGTAGTTCCCATCAAACTTTGGCAAGGTTATCTTAGATAACTTGAGAGTTTGCCTATTTGTATTAACGATAGGAAGGTTTGTAGCTGGAATGGGTGATAGTCTGCAAGATTGTTCAAGTCTACCCGTTAAAGATATCAGAGAATGCTGAACTTCTTCTTCGAATCTATAAAATTCTTCCAAGTTATACCCCACTTGAGTCACATTATCTACAAGCTCATGGATCAAGCGATGGGTTGTTTCAAGCTCACTCCAGTACTTTTGTAGCATGCTTAATTTGACGCTACAAAATGTTGAGCTCCAATTCTCTTGTACAGTTTGAAGAGAGGCGATCAACTGCTGTAGAGACTGCGCAGTTGTGCATAACTCTGTAGAGTTCCTCATGTTTTTCATCAGGTTGATTTTGGCTACTAGTAGTTGCAATTGCTCCACCTGTAGCAATTCCGCCTGATTTCTTTGGAAAGTCATCCTCAGAACCTGTAGACACAATTGATTCTAGTGTTTGCTTTAGTTCTAGGTCCTCTCTCTCGTATGTATTGTCTTGAACGTACGGAGTATCCGCCTTTAAGTGTACTTTTATTTGTTCATGATTATTATGGAATTCTCCCTATAATAATTCAAGCATACGTAATTTTTTTACTTTATATTCCTCTGTCTTTCGGTCAGGACCGTCTTTACCAACGTTGGTCTTTAGGCGCTGTAATACGTCAGTTATGGCCTTCTGTCTGGCCACTATACTGAACAGTGAACACCTGCATTGCATCCATATTGATGAGTTGTGGATAACCCCTGTGGAGAACGCGACGGTTTGCCTTTGTTGCTGAAATAACGACTGGAACGATGCGAAACTGGAACGACTGAACTGGAACGACTGGAACAATACGAAAATGGAACGATGTGAAACTGGAACGACTGAACTGGAACGACTGGAACGTTGCGTAACTGGAACGACTGGAAAAACAATAAACGGTGTGAAACCAGAACTGTGTGAAACTTGAACGACTGAACTGGAACGACTGGAACAATACGAAACTGGAACGGCTGAACGGGGAACGCCGAACGTTGACCACCA
The DNA here is from genome assembly GCA_920104205.1 of Eupeodes latifasciatus. Taxonomy (NCBI): domain Eukaryota; kingdom Metazoa; phylum Arthropoda; class Insecta; order Diptera; family Syrphidae; genus Eupeodes; species Eupeodes latifasciatus. The sequence continues at coordinate 57,285,167 of OV049927.1, forward strand.
GTGTTTCAAAGCCCTGGTGCCGCCGTTTTTAATGAACATATGTATATGTTTGAAGTGCCAGTGTTACAAAGCTCTGATAACGCTTTTTTTAATGAACATATGTACATATATGTTTGAAGTGCCAGTGTTAGTACTGGAACAATACAATTGTAATAAAAAAACCTAATTGACTTCTGGATTAAAAGTGATTTTATCATTAATTTTCATGGCTATTTATACTTGATTTATAAACAAATTGACACCAGTTCTGATTCTATGGGGAAATAAATGTAATATGATAGGAGAGCACCTGTAAAAAGTGCTGATAGTACAGATTTGGTGGGAACCATATGAAAGGTATGGATAGTGATGTTCATAGGAAATAGGGTGTTCTAGATTTTAATAGGATGTTATAAAATAAGCTGCTTAAACAATGCTTATAGCATTGTATCTAAGTTTTCCTTAACGGATGACAATTTTCAACTTGCTTGGAATGCTCTTAAGGAGCAATATGAAAATAAAAGCATATTAGTAAATAAACAATTGAAAATTTGTGAGTAGATTCTTAGTAGCCCAATACAAAGTGCTTGAACCGGTTAGTGATATTCGCGTAAACAATCCTAAACAAAGCGTTTCAGTCCCACAGACACTACCTATGAAGAAATTAAAAGCACACCTTGCTTAGGTTAATAAAGATTCGTACATACATTGTAAAGGTAAACATTCATTACGCGTCTGCCCCTCGTTTTTGCAGAATTCAGTTTTAAATAGCATTGAAATAATAAGAACAAATAAAGCATGTTTCAATTGTTTATCTATTTTTGATAATACACATCAGTGTAAAAGCCTTTTTTCATGCAGCCAATGCAAAAAGCGACATCATACGCTTTTGCATTTACAAACTTCGAGTGAAGCAAATTCTCAAAGTAATGAAGCTGGCAAGGACATGAATTCTTTCCAAAAGCTAATGGAAGTACCGGTTCACAATTAAACTATATACAGTCTACTTCTATATCAAACCCTAATACCATAAATTTTCATTTTTCAAAATCAGCAAAACAAGTTCTTCTAGGCACAGCTTTAGTTTATGTATTTTTGGTGAAAAATATACTCTTAGAGAATTAATAGACCCTTCATCAGAAATCACTTTGATTTTAAAGGATGCTCAGCACTAATGCAACTATTTCTGGAGTCAACGCTATCCTAACAACGACGTCAAAATTGTTATGTCATTTTAAAATGGGTTCTCATTTCAACTCCACTACCTTTCCGGTTCAAGCCTTAATCGTTGATAACCCAACATGGAAACTTCCTTCCCAGTCAATCAATTCGTTGGGTCTCTCAAAATTCTCTGGAATTCAACTAGCTGATCCTTACTTTTATAAACCTTCCAGAACAGATCTTATTGGAGCTGATATTTACCCGGATACCCTTCTACAAGGACTTCGTTGTGATATTTATGAAAACTTGATAGTGCAGTATACAATTTTTGGCTGGATTATTTCTGGTCCAATTCAAAAACCAAAAAAGAGGCTGGGATGCGACCCACACTGAAAACTTCCCATCCCGTCTGTCGATTTGTCTTGCTTCAAAGTTTGTAAGTTTTCGTGTTGGGTTAAAAAAGTTGTCAGTTAATTTTTCAATATTTTTCATATAAAGAAATAGTTTAGTTTGAAAATCTAGTTTTGTTAAATAGATTTTTAGCGAAAAACAAATTTTTACCAATTTTAGTAGCATTTCTTAAATTTTTACTAATTAGATGAATTAAATTAATTTGAGAGATATCAAGAACCGAACATCAATTTTTACCAAATTTGCGTACTATTTCTTTTTCTACTTCTTTTTTATGAAAAAATGGACTGTTGGATTTTTATAAAAAACCACTGAATATCGAAAACAATATTTTCTGTGAAATAAAAAAAGTTTGAAGACAATATTTTTAATTTTTGAAAAGCTATTTGAGTCGAAAGTAAATTTTTACCAAGTTTTAGTATTGTTTTTTTGTTAGGTTTTTATTTTTTGTAAAAAAACTGTCAATTAGATTTTTATCAAAATTTTACTGAATGTTGAAAACACTTTTTTTTAAAAGATAAAAGTAGTTAAAACCCAATATCTCAAATTTTTAAAAAGATATTTGAGTCGAAAATCAATTTTTACCAACTTTTATTAATTTTTTTGTTTAGGTTTTTATTTTTTGTAAAAAAACTGTCAATTCTATTTTTCTCAAAATTTTTCCGAATGTTGAAAACAATAATTCTTATAAGTTAAAATTCGTTGGAAGCCATAATCTCAAAATTTTTGAAAAGATATTTGAGTCGAAAATCAATTTTTACCAACTTTTGTTAAATTTTCTTTTAAGATTTTATTTTTTGTAAGAAAACTATTAATTCGATTTTTTTCAAAATTTTACTGAATGTTGACAACAATATTTGTTGAAAGATAAAAGTAGTTTTAAGCCAATATCTCAAAGTTTTGAAAAGATATTTGAGTCGAAATTCAATTTTTACCAACTTTGAGTAATGTTTTTTTTAGGTTTTTATTTTTTATAAAAAAAACTATCAATTCGATTTTTCTCAAAATTTTACCAGATGTCAAAAACATTATTCTTCGTTGCACAAAATTGTTTTGGAGATAAAATCATTTTGTATTCGTAAAATTTTCGAAGTGACAAATTTTTTTTTTCAGTTTTTTTGATTTATAAAAAAAACTGTTAACTGGATTTTTTTCAAAAAATATGTGTTTGGTATCACGTTACAATATATTATATAAAATTTAATTCAAGTCGCTAGCATTTTTGGTTCGTAAGATATTAAGGGTTAACCAAAATTTTCACCTTTTTTTTTTAAATTGCTATGGTAAAAAAACCACCCATGCAATTTTCTTGAGAGCCCTTTCTGCATCTTTCTGCCTTATTATCTGTATAACAAAATTTATTTGAAGTCGATACCTCTTCTGGTTCTTGAGCTATGGACAACGAAAAAACATCGCGAACGTACGGACGTACGGACGTACGGACGTACGTACACACGCACGCACAGACATCTTTCTAAAAATCTTTTATTTCGACTCTAGGGACCTTGAAACGTCGAGAAATGTCAAAATTTTCAATTTGACAAATCGGACCCATTACAATAACTTCCTATGGGAAGTTAATAATTCTACGCCTTCAAAATTTTCATCTTTTGTCAACCAAGTCTTGATGACGAAATCATACACTTTTGGGAACCAGAAGAGATTTTTAGCCCTAAAATTATGTCGAAAGAATAGAAAATCTATATTCTACATCGACTTATAGACAGTCCGATATGGTAGGTATGTTATCAAACTGCGTTTTAAAAATGAATTTTATAACGATTTGCAACTTGGTCTTTCTCGAAATATTTGCCTAAAATTATATCTTTCTTCCAAAAATAGACTTAAAAAGACACCTTTACTTGGTGTTAAAAGGCTTAAAACCCACTTTAAAAAGGTTGCTACTTCTTGCAAGTACACCTTTGAAGAATTCAAACACTTTTATGTCTCATCGAATCGTGTCTTAACTCCCGTCCAATCAGCGCGATTACTGAGGGTCCATTGGACAATCTCTCCCTCACTCCAGGATACTTCCTCATAGGAAGACCAATTTTATCTATACCTGAACCAAATCTCCAAGAATCTCCTATCTCTTTAGTAAACCGGTTCGAAAAACTAAAGGTTCTTCATCAACATTTTTGCAAAAGGTGGAAAGAAGAATATCTCAAAGAAATGCATGAGATATAAATGGATGTTTCCTCAGCGAGACAATTGGAGGTTAGGTCGTGTTACGAACGTCTCGATGGAAGGGTACGTGTGGCAAGGATTATTACCTAGCAGGGTGAAATAACTAAACCAATAGTGAAGTTATGTGTTATTCCTACTGAGTAATACCATTGAATAATTACAAAAAGAAGGGGCACCAGGCAGATCCTGCTCTAGATGGTGACACTTATTGTTCATAAGTCGCTAGTATCGCACGGCGAGTTATTTAAAAATTGTATCGGTCTATCAAATACAACACCCAATTTTATAGACTTGGTTCTTATGGGAAATTTAATCACAATTTGTTATGGTTTTTTTTTTTAAATTTCGTTCTCATTCATAAAATGAAAATGATGTTGGTTGTTGGATGTAACTCGACATGATGATGATTTGTGAGTTTCGTTGTGCTTTTCTTCAATTTTGTTATTAGTGTGATATGGGTTTATTTTTGGGATAATGGACGAATCTAACTTAACTACAAAGTATATGAAGGTCGAGGAATATTCCAACGTAATAGATAAAGGCATTTTTGAATTCTTTCCAGTCTCGTTGTCAGTGAAATGGGAGGTTCATGTCCTCTCGTCGTGTTCTGCGTTTTGTATTAATTGTTGTCTTGCCTCCCGTCCCCGTCCCCGTCGCAGTCTCGTTAATTTAATTTATTTAAAACAAAACAAAAAAAATTCAAATAGAATCAAAACAAAACTAAAAAATAGTGATACAAAAATATAATCAATAAAACTAAAACAACAGAAAATAATAATGATAAAAAAAACAGTGAAAAACAACAGCAATATAATACATGCGTTTTGTTCGCATTTTATAAATAGTGAAGTGAGAAATTCCCAACAAAACGATCCGCAGTGGCCAGATTTTTGTATTTAAGAATTGGTACAACTGAAAGAACAAATTTGACATAAAATACAAACTTCAAGAAGGGGGTTTGTTCGTAGACTACATGTGGTGTTGAAGCGAGCTTGAAGATCGCCTCAATTCTTTATATACCTGAGTCGAGTTGAAATGAGCTTAATTTGACTCGATTCCCGTCGGAGTTCGGATTCGAGTCAAAATTTGTGGAAACAAACCTGTGTGGAGGAGTTGGTTTTACAGATAATGCGTTATGCTCTGTTTATTTGCATGTTTGTGTACAAAAAATATAGTTTTGTTTTAATCAAATTAAAAAAAAAGTGCAATTTTTGCACATGGAGTAGGTAGCATATTCTTATATGGTGCTGAAATATTCAGTTTTTCATTGTTTAACACGAATCAAATTATCTCACTTGCACTTCATAAGAAACATCGAAACACCATTTGCATTTTAGAAAGTGTTGTCAAACTTAATCATTTTTAAATCTTCTTGTGCGGTGGAAACACCAAAAAGATTTATCTAATCTAAACTGAGATAAACCTTTGGTGGAAACATAGCAAAACTTAATTATCTTTTCTGAGAATGACGACGAGGTATACTCTTGAAACCTTGCGCATACAACAAAAAATAAGAAGAACGATGAACACTCAAGAAGATCGAGACAACACCATTGTAAGCTACGCATTAGCAATAAAATAAGTACCTGAACTACACTGTGATAATTTATGTTTGTCTTTTTAATTTATTAGTCTCTTGTTTTTAATGTTAATTTATTAAATAGTTTAAATATTTTTCTTTCATTTTCATTTTCCTTTTTCAAACGAAATAAAAATAAGATTTAAAAAACAAAACCAACAAAGCAATGTAAAATACAACAACAAATAAACAACATGTAAGTTTTTTTTTTTTAATTAGACAAATTGTATAAAATAATAAATAAAAATTTGTTCATAATGTTAAATAAATATCTTTTCTTTTGTTTTCTCTTGCAAAATAAGCCCAGTTAGTCCATTTTCACTAACAAAACTAAATAACAATAAAAAACAGTAATAGATTGATTTTTTCCCCAATGGAAAACACATACAAGATTCCAAATGCACAACTACTCTACCAACACAGCCATCGAGATACAAATGCAATATCAATCGTACCAACATTTGAAAACGAAATCACATAAGATCCATTCGAGGCTCGTATAAATGTCAAAAACCTATCCATAGTGAGATTCTACACGAACTTTTATCGGTGTTATTCTCACTATGGATAATTGTTTTTGTTATTCGTGTAAAATCCCACTTCACTATGGATAGATTTCCCAACAAAACACGGGTAATATAAAAAAAAGCAACACAAAGGGAAAAAAGCAACAATAAAAAAATACCTACCAGAACAAAGTAAGTGCATTCCCTTCACTCTTTCTTTCATTTTCTTGTACAGTTGAGTGACTCAGCAGGTGCATGCATTGGTCTAAGCTTTTTGAAAGCTCGCTCAATGGCGTGTATGTGTTGGTTCATTCAATAACACATGGATTGTAGATTACTGTTTTGATTGTCAGGGTCCGGACCAATTCAACGTCACTACTAAAGGCATAACACTAGTAGTGAGGTTGTATTGTGAAGACCTTTAAATAATCTTATACAGTAATTTACTTAGAAGTTCGTTTGTTTTGATTTTAGGATTTTTTTATATTGCAATGACTGGTAATTTTAGAGTAGATTATAGTAATGTTCGTGGGCTGAGATCGAATTTTCCACATTAATTCAAACAGACCAGCTGTTTTGGCATTGAGTGAAACCCAAGTAGGTGAAGATTCCGATCCTACTGAATTTTTTATTCATGGGTATTGCTTGGTGCCATTATTCTTCTCACACCATTGTCTCGCCATATATATTAGGAATGATGTTGCATATCAACTTTTACCACAATACGGTCATTGTACCAACTCCCTTTTTAATTTCATGTGGTTAAAACTTTCCGTGAATAAACACATCATTTACTATTGTTTTCTTTATCGGAGCCCAAACCTGGACAGAGTTTCAACTTCTCAGGAATTTGATGCTCTGTCTGACTCCATACAAAGAATTGTCTCCCTGTATCCTCACACTGAAATCGTTATTACAAACGATTTCAATGTTCACAATTCTTCGTGGCTTCGCCATTCGGGCCAGACAACGCCCGAAGGAATGTGTGCTGAGATTTTTGCTGAGTTTAACCATCTTACTCAGCTTGTCAATGAGCCTACTCGTATATCAGACGTTAACGGCCGAGCAGAAAATACACTTGACTTGTTTCTCACCTCTGATCCTGATAAATACACAATCAGTGTATTGACGCCTCTAGGCACATCGGACCACAGTGTCATATCTGCTAATTTCTCGTGTCAAACAAATCCAGTTAAAGAAAGAGCTCCAAAGAGAACCGTTTGGCAGTACGAGAAAGCCAACTGGGACGGTCTCAATAATTTCTTCAGGATCTTAAACTGGTCGCTATGCTTCCTCGGTAGCGACGTAGACTCCAGTGCAGATATGATTTCTAGTATGATTCATCTGGGAATGGAAACGTTTATCCCGAATAGGGTTAAAAGTATTAAACCCAAGGTTAAATCATGGTTCGATTCGAGCTGCAAAGAGGTTATCAAGGAGAAAGAGGTGAGCTTCCGATGTTTTAAAGCCAACCCAACTGAGGAAAAACGGAACGGAAAGTTTAAGCAAGCTAGGAAGGCCTGCAACGCCTATATTCGAAGGACCAAATTTTTACATGACCAAAAATTACGGCGAAAAATACTGCAATGTCCCAAAGGCAGTAACAATTTTTGGTCATTTGTAAAAAATATGAGGAATTCTTCCTCTTCCTCGGTTCCTACGCTTGTTGTCAATGACACTCCTTTAGTTAGCTCTATTCATAAAGCCAACTTATTTGCTAGGCAGTTCGCCGAAAATTCCACCTTACCAGTGTCATGACTCCCCCAGTTTTTGAACGCGTAAATGATTCTATGGGACCAATCTTTTTCGTACTCGAACTGTGGCGAGAGTTCTTAAAGATTTCAACATTCATAAATCCGCTGGCCCAGATGGTACCCCCGCTATTATTCTGAAGAGGTGTTCTTCCACGCTAGCAAAACCACTGCGTAAGCTTTTCAATCTATCCTATTCTTCTGGGCTCGTTCCGAGTAGTTGGAAAACTGCATTTGTTCAGCCAATCCCAAAAAAAGGCGAATCTTCTTCTCCCACAAATTACCGACCGATAGCACTTACGTCCCTTCTTTCTAAGGTCATGGAAACGCTGATTAATTATCAGCTTAAGAAATATCTTGAGGAACGGAAGCTTCTTAATGACCGGCAATACGGCTTTCTTAGCAATAGGTTCACTGGTGGTCTCATGGTTCATCTCACCGAACAGTGGAACAAATATTTACATCGTTTTGGAGAAAGTAAGATTATTGCACTTGATATTTCAAAGGCATTTGATAAAGTCTGGCATCTTGCTCTCTTATCGAAAATGCGTGCTTTCGGTGTCGACGAGTCTCTTCTTCGTTGGATTAGCAATTTTCTTTCGAATCGTTCAATACAAGTTGTTTTGGACGGATTCAAGTCTGAAACTCATAAAATAAATGCTGGTGTGCCCCAGGGCTCCGTTTTGTCTCCGACCCTCTTCCTCATTTTTATAAATGATCTCCTGTCTGACACTTCTAATCCAATACATTGTTTCGCTGACGATAGCACTCTTAGCTTTTCATATTCGTTTCCAGACTCACAACCCTCCTCTTCGGATGTGGAACTGCAACGGCAAAATATAATTAGCTCATTAAATTCCGACCTACACAGAATTGTACAATGGGGAATAAAAAATCGTGTGGAATTTAATGCTTCGAAAACGCAATGCTTTCTTGCATCGTTAAAGCGAGATAAACCCTCTTTGCCACTATCTATGAGTGGCACTTCCATCAACGAAACGGAAAATCTCGACATCCTCGGAATGTGCATCAGCAACCACCTTTTGTGGAGCGATCACATACGCGATGTTGCCAAAAATGCCGTTTTTTGAGACGTTGGAAGACATTTTTCTCTCCGTCTGATCTGGCTACAATCTACAAAACCTATATACGTCCGAAACTTGAATATAACTCTCATCTCTGGGCTGGTGCTCCAGTAACTTATTTAAGCCTCTTGGACCGTATTCAAAAAAGAGCTTTTAAAATGATTGGTGACATTAACATCATCAACTCGTTTACGTCACTCGAACATCGACGCAAGGTTTCTTGCCTCACCCTTTTTTACCGTTATTTTAACGGACTATGCTCTAGTGAAATAGCCAGTTGCATTCCTCCCCTTAAACAATTTAACCGTAATACCCGCTTCTAGGAATGCCCATCAGTTTACCCTTGAGCCCAACTTCGGCCGTACTATGAAGTACAGAGATTCTTTTTTTAGCCGTACTACGCGAATGTGGAACGCCTTGCCACGTTCTATCTTTCCCTGTCATTGCAATGTTCAGAAATTTAAAATCAATGTACACCGACACCTCCTATCCAACCCTTCCCTCTTTTCCTAATGCTCACACTGTGTCTTTGGCATATTAAAGGTATACAAAACACTTTTAGTGTTCGCTAATTATAAAAAAAAAAAAAAAAAGATTCCATAAATTCCTTTGAATTTCTTCTAATAAATCCTAACATAGAACTTGACTTGGCTACAAGATAGTCTATGTGACTATTAAAATTGAACTTAGTGTCAAATATAACACCTAGATCCTTCTTTTCTTTAATTTTTCCTATTTCCTAAAGAATATTCAAAACATAAAGGTGATGAACGACGACAGAATGTAAGATCGTGTTAACATTTACCAGTGCACTGTGCGTACACAAATAACATACAATTTCTTCTCGCATTGTTCAATTTTTGTACATACATTTTGTGATAGGTATGTAGTATATGGCTTTAAGAATTATTTTTTTAGTTTGTTTTTGCTTATACGTATTGTTTTGCTTTAGGTTACTTGTTGCATGGAAGTAGTTTTGACTTTTAGCAGTTTTTGTAGTCGCATGTCAGTGGTAAAGAAATTGTCCTCTTTTTATGCCTCCCTTTTTCCGCTTTATTTTTGACTTCCCATAGGAAGTTATTGTAATCGGTCCGATTTGTCGAATTGAAAATTTTGAAATTTCTCGACGTTTCAAGGTCCCTAGAGTCGAAATAAAAGATTTTTAGAGAGATGTCTGTGCGTGCGTTTGTACGTAAGTTCGTACGTCCGTACGTTTGCGAAGTTTTTTTTCGTCGTCCATGCCTCAAGAACCAGTAGAGATATCGACTTCAAATAAATTTTGTTATACAGACAAAAATGCAGAAAGATGCAGAAAGGACTCTCAAAAAAATTGGGTGGGTGGTTTTTTTTACCATAGCAATTTAAAAAAAGATAAAAATCTTGGTTAACCCAACGTTTGTAACATGATACCAAACAAGTATATTTTTGAAAAAAAAAATCCAGTTAACGGTTTTTTGATAAATCAAAAAAATTGAAAAAAAAATATTTTTCACCTCGAATATTTTACGAACAAAAAGTGATTTTGTCTCCAAAATAATTTTGTATAACGAAGAATAACGTTTTTGACATCTAGTAAAATCTTGGGAAAAATCGAATTGACAGTCTTTTTTATAAAAAATAAAAACCTAAAAAAATGACTAAAAGTTCGGAAAAATTGATTTTCGACTTTGAAATCAAACTTTTTCATTATATGCAAAATATTGTTGGAAATTTTAAAATTTTTAAGAATAATTCAACTGACAGCTTGTTTAACGAAACACGAAAACCAACAAACATTTTAAGCAAGACAAATCGGAAGACGGGATGGGAAGTTATCAGTGTGGGTCGCATCCCAGCCTCTGGCCAGACGTAATTATATTTATCGACGTGTTGTTTAAATTAAATGAAGTTGACAAAGGTATCTATGAAAGTTATGAATGTAAACCTACTTTCGGAAAAATATTTACCTACATACCTATAATTTTCAAGGCAGTACCTGAGTATGATTGTATTTGTACCTTACCTAGGTACATCTACCTTTGAAAAAATTTTGAACACAAATATTGAGGGAGGTATACCTTCTTTGAACATTCATATCACAATATGTCTACTCTAAATACCAGTTAAATAGATGAAGGTTATCAGTAGGTAAGTACGTAGGTAGGTTCATTAGATTTACGAATTATCTTGTGGGAATTGTCAAGCCTCCATTAATCGTATTTTCGAGTTGACGAAATTTTATTAAATGTTCCCTTGTTTCAGTGTTATTTTGAGACAAAGGCATTGGTGTTTTCTTCTTCATCATTTTCATTTATTTCATTCCAATTATTTTCAACGTCTCCTTAAGAAAATTAAGACAAAATAATTTATTTTATTAAAGTTAGGCATTGTAAATTGTAAAAAAAGCTTTAAGAAATAGTGATGCATTATTTACATATGTGAATATATAAGTACTATTAAATAAATTATATGTATTCCATTTTTGTTAAAGTTTATTCAGAAAAGTTTAAAAACCTTCGAATGCCTTTACTGAAGACATTTTTTTTTTGAGTTATCATACAACATGCATCCCTTAATATTAATATTTAGGTAGTCCGCATCGCACTTTTCGATTTCCCATAAGAATAACAAAGGAAAAAAATGTTTTTTTTTCTTCTGATTTTTATAACTAACGAACGATAAATTGCCTTGTAATACCTCTTATGCATTTTGTAGAGAATTGAACGCTCTACAAAAAAGGTCTGATGTCACTTTTTAATAACTCTGATAACTTTTCTGGCCATGTGAAAAATTTCAGCTGTTTTCGAGCGCAATTTATTTAAAACTGTTTGATTAATAAAATTTCAGCTATCTTTGAGGGCAAAATATAAGAGTTTTATTTATTTATTTATATATTTATAATTCGTTAAATACTAACGTTAACAATTCTTAATATATACTTAAAATCTAAAAACTTAAACTAGACTGTTGAAAAATAATAATTTGCAATTTATACTTTTTATATTACCATTTGGTGAATTTACAAGAGTGAAATTTATTATAGATTTCAATTAATTGATTTAAGGGGCTATGTACACCATAGTTTGATCTACTAATATTACTATTCAATGGTTTCTGGAGTTTTAAGGCCCAACTATAATAGGCATAAGCTAGCATATGCGCGCATAAGTAAACGTGCGAATACAAAGAATCTCAATACGAGTGAACATAATGGAGTCTAGCTCCGTTTCGTTCAATTTTTCTCAGTTTCGTTAACTTAAGCATACTTAAGCAAGAGCGATCCCAATCGCTCGCCGCATAAGTAAATCTGACAGTTTTGATCAAATACACACAGGCCAACTCCACTGCAGATAATTTCTCTCAGAATGTTTATCATAACCGGAAATCAGCCTCATAAACTTATTCATAGTGTGCGTGTCAATTCTCCTCTAATTTATGAAATTTCACCAAAAAACTCATTCGTTATTTCTATGTATGCGTGGAAACACGTCAATTTTTCTTGTTGAATTCTTTCACATTACAAATACAACAATGTAAACAAATGGGTTTTGGAGGGTGATACGTACAAAGGATTTATATCTTCATATAGAGTTTGCGAATATTATTTTGACATGTAGATACGTGAGCAAAATTGCATTATGGCTATCCGCAGTAATTTCACAAACTTAAGTGAATTTTCTTTGGGTTTTTGACATAATGTTGCAATTTTATTTGCCTAATATTCAACGATATTAATTATTATTTAGAAAAAAAGAAACGAAATTAAAAGAACACAATTGACCAAAACGCGCGAAATAGAATAATATGCAAAATTATGCCGAACTGTCAAAGAACAGCGGCGACGAAGCGAACAGGCAAAAATTGCAACTCGCAGCAGGTTGAGTGCTGCCACCACGACGAGCTCAGCAAAGGGGTGAGTTCAACACAATTTAATTAATCGAAGGGTCGATTAATTAAGTTGCTCGCGATTTAGTTTGATATCACTTTGATATCAGAAAGATATATTTTGATTGAAATTGCCACAGGGGTGTTCTTACGTTAAGTAAGAAGAGGGCGCCAGCAATTTTTTTCTGAAATTAAAAAAAAGGAAATTGCAAACCTTCTAAAGAAACAAAGAGAACAAAGAAAAGAAAATCCAACCACAAAAGAAAGAAATACAACAACTAAAGTTTTATCGAAATTTAACTTTGTTTTATTTTGAAAGTGCCTGAGAAACCTTACTAGCAGAATTAAAACTCAGGATCTTTTCGTTAATTATAAGTTTTACAAAATGATTTAGAAAAAAAATGGACGATGGACCGTTAAGGTCTCGGTTCCCAGAAAAGAAATTGGGATTCTCAATAAAATATACACAATTAATTGAAACAAAATTTTACTTATCTTTTCCCAGCTACAAATCTAAACGCTCCTTATTTTTCCTTCCTTCGATTTTTTTTCAAACCTTTTGTCTTCACAAACTAATTAATCTTTTTTTTTCCACTTTTCTTATCTTTTTCGCTTTACTTTTCTCTATCTCTCCACTTCTGTCACAATTCTCAATTCTGTACACTTTGAATGCTCGAAAAGAATGCCTTCCAGATTCTTCGATCTGACAAGTCTAATCCTTCCTAACTCCCGCCATTTTGAGCTTTCAGCCAATGTGGAGTGGCGGATCTCAATTCACATCATCAACAGCCAATCGGAGATCGGCTTGTTGATATCAACTAGTGATGAGATTCTCGCGATCCCGCTTACTCGCTCTTCTCTCACAGCTAAATGCAAGTCATTCTGGAATTCGCCACCCGCTGGATTCACTTCCAGGTCACGACGATTCCAGAAGCTGCATTCAGCCACCCCCGTTTTCCACCTCGACAAAAGTTGAGAAACAGACAAAAAATTGCGAAAAACATAATTATTCACCAAAACTTTACTATCAATTCTACAAAAAAAAAAGAAGGAAAAATGATGACCCATTCGGCATCTGTAGCTAAACTTTACATCGAACTAGTCTTGAACTAAGTTGTTGGAAACTTAAAAGTCCATACGTCCATTAACAAAGTTTAAGTTACATTAATTTACGTTGCAATTTAATAGTTTGATCAGAATTTAAGTAAAAAATATAATTTTATACCAATTATTAACTTTTATATCATTAAAATTTTAGGTTGGGCCTTAGGCCATTCTCCATTCGGAGTGACTTCTCATGCAACTTTTCTGCATCCATTCACCAGACCGTCCGTCTGGTTTGGTTTCACTTCCATGGAAACCATTCCTCTTTTGGTACCTGAAACTAAACTTGTTATTATTTTTTTCCTCACGAAAATGACAGAGAGAACCATGGTCAGAAGGACTATGGCCGTCCCGCTCTCTCTCATCCTCGTGTAGAAGGGTGTGACATTTTTCAAAACGAACGAAGTAAACAACCAAAGTGGATGCAAAATGCATCATTTTAATAAAATTAAAATTTATTGTGAAAAGACTTGTTGCGTTCAATTGTAACGCAACAAATCCCACCCTTTCCTCCTTGAAAAGGTGTTTGTTCATAACACAAACAACTTGCAAATTACATTTACTTTCAATTACTAAACATGCTCTGGCAGATTTCAAAACGTTAAACAAAAGTAAATGAAAATGTGAATTATAACGGACAAAAAATAAAATATCAAGTTAATTATCTATTAGGGACTTAATCATTTTCTGCCAGAGAGTTAAAAGGTTTAAGGTCTTTCGTGTGCCAAGTGCCACGATCTTAACCGTTGTTATCTTCAAGGACATACGTCCAAGGAGATAAGCGTTTTCGGATTTTAAATGGTCCGACATACTTTGGAGCTAACTTAGCTGCGTAGTAGTTTGCCGCATTCGACAAATCGAAATTTCTACGCCAAACAACATCATTTGGGAGATATTGAATATCTCTCCTCCTGAAGTTGTATGTTTCCGCCGACTTCTTGGACGCTGTTCGAAGTTTGACAGCTATGTCCGCCCTAAGTTGCTTAAACCTTTCTCCTATATTTTCTTGTGATACTAAACTATTGTTCTTGTCTAAATCCTGATCACTAAGTTTTGGTTCCTCTCTACCACTGGTTGACATTTCTTTGCCGAAATTTGCATAATACGGCGAAACTCCTAATACCTCATGTTGAGAAGTGCGTATAGCACAAGCTACTTTAGCTAATTGAGAATCCCAAATCTGTGATTCTCCGAAACATAAGCTCTCAACGTAGTTTTAATAATTTGGTTTATTCTCTCCGCGGGGTTTGCCTGAGGATGGTAGTGTGGTGTAAACCTAATTTTGGATGAGTATTCCTCACAAAGTACCCTAAGTTCCCTACTTTTAAATTGCGGACCGTTGTCACAAATAACAACCTTTGGAACACCAAATATTAAGAACACATTGTCCTCTAACTCCTTACATACTGCCTTTGCCGTTGCAGTCCTCAATGCAAATAATAACGGAAATTTTGTAGGATAATCTACGACGGTAAGTATATACATATAACCTCTATTTGACTTGGGTAATGGACCCACTAAATCCTATTCGTTCCGTCATAAGACCGGTTGGCTTATCATTAATTGGTTTCACTTGTTGACGTATCCTACAGTTTCTAACATAATTTGTTATATCTTTTCTCATTTTTGGCCAATAATATTTAGCCCCTACTCTAGCAAATGTTTTTCTTACCCCCATATGACCTGCTAATGGACTATCATGACATTCCTTCAAAATATTTAACCTATCTTTCTTCCCTACTACTAACTTCCATTCCTCATTGCTCTCATGAACTACTACATGTGTCGATTTGACAAACTTGAATAATCTTCCACACTCAACTCTCCAATTTGGATAATCTAACGGATTTAGTTCAACTGCTGAGATCATTTTTACTACCCAAGGGTCTAAATTCTCATCCGAGATACCAGCCACTACTGGCACTCCTCGAGATAACATGTCGGGAACGACATGATCTTTTCCCTTGCGATGAACTATCTTAAAATCGAACTGCTGAAGCCGCACTGCCCAGCGAGCTAATCTTCCTTGTGGGTCCTTGAGATTACTCAACCACACGAGTGAGTAATGATCTGTAATCACCGTAAACCTAACACCCTCGAGATACGGTCTCAACTTCTCAACCGCCCACAAGACTCCTAAACATTCCTTCTCGGTAGTTGAATAATTCCTTTCACTCCTATTTAAAGACCTACTCAAATAGCAAATTACCTTTTCACCGTCCTCAAAAGTTTGGGTAAGTACGGCCCCGATACCGTAATCCGACGCATCAGTTTGGACAACGAATGGAAGATTGAAATCGGGACAAGTTAAAATTGGAGCCGTGATTAAATATTCCTTCGCTTTCCTAAATGAATCTTCACATTCTTGAGTCCATGAAAACTTTTTGCTTTTTTTCAGCAAATCGGTTAAAGGCCTAACAATAGTTGCAAAGTTTGGTACGAAGCGTCTGTACCACGAAACAGTCCCTACAAAACTCCTAACCTCTTTTACATTTTTAGGTGCAGGAATCCTAACCATACTCTCTACTTTTTCTGGGTCGACGTGTAACCCGTTCCTATCGACGACATAACCTAAAAATTTAAGGGATGGCCTACAAAAGTTAAATTTATTTCTACCTACTTTTAATCCTACTCCAAATATTCTCCTTAAAACTTCGTTAAGAATTTCTAAATGTTTATCGAATGTATCCGTGACAATAATAATATCATCCAGATACACGAAAACGAATGGCTCCAACTCTGGTCCTAAAACGCTATCGATGAACCTCTGCCAAGTTGCAGGGGCATTGTGCAACCCAAACGGCATCCGTTTAAATTGGAATAAACCCCTACCTGGGACCGTGAAAGCTGTAAACTTTCGAGATTCTTCGGCCATAGGTTAGGTTAGGTTAGGTTGAGGGGCTGACAGTTGATGTCTTTACCGTCACACTTAGATCAACACAGATCCATTGTGATACCCATGAGTATTGCTACTCAAGCTAATAAGAAAAGCCTATGTGTTCAGTGAGTCAAGCCATTTAGAGGCTTTGACGAAGTTCAGAATGTTAGTACCTGGCGTACTAGAGAGTTCTTTTAAATCCCCGAAGAAATAGTTGCCAAGCAGTTTCTTCCTTTGATGGGAGAGTGCGGGACAATGACACAGAAAGTGCGAAGTATCTTCATGCACCTCCTCGTCACCGCATCCTCTGCATAGATCATCTGAACTGATTCTCATCTTTTTCATATGATAACCTAACAGATTATGTCCGGTGATTATGCTTACAAGACATCGAAGTGATCCCTTTTGTAGCTGCATAATTCTTTCCGTTCTTTGTTTGTTAAAACAGGGCCAGATCTTTCTTGTAGTGCCGCAGGTGTCAAGAAGGTTCCACCTTTCATCGGCCTTAATTGTTATTCTTTTTGAGATTTCCTGTTTTAAATAACAGGTAGGGATGCTAACTAGCTGAGCTTGGCTTACGTCAAGCATTGACCCTAATCTTGCTAATTCATCGGCTTTCTCGTTGCCTACTATATCGCTGTGGCCTGGGACCCAGCAGAGTCTAATGTTGTGCTGAGCGCCAAGAACCTTAAGCTATTCGCGGCAGCATGAAACAAGCTTCGATTTTACCTCAGTTGCAGTAATCGCTTTTATTGCCGCTTGGCTATCAATGTAAAAGGTGATATCAGCTCGTGGTATCGCCATCATTGATACCTTTTTAGCAGCTGTTGTCACTGCCAGGACCTCCGCTTGGAAGACGCTGCTGTGGTTTGGAAGCCTAAGCGAGGCGGTCAACTTGAGAGATTCAGAATAGAAGCCTGCCCCTACACCAGTGTCCGTTTTAGAGCCATCAGTATAGATAGCTATTGACGACTCACTGGAGTATGGTATATTATCTATCCATTCCTCTCTGCTTGGGATGGCAGCTTGGAATGGTTTATGAAAATCAAGTACGGGTATTTTATAGTCTGCTGTATTACTATGACCCATAATTTTATGAAGGATCTGGGCGTGTCCTATGGAACTGTTTATCCAGACTTTAGTTTGACTAAGTCTCAGGGCACTTTTGGCCGCAGATTCTTGAACAAAGAGGTCTAGGGGAATCAAATTGAGTATAACTTCCAGTCCCGCAGTTGGAGTGGATCTCATTGCTCCCGTAATGCCAGTGCACGCAAGTCTTTGAACTTTTGTCAAAGTTTTCAGGTTCGTGCTCTTTTCTAAAGCTTTCCACCATACCAAATTACCATAGGTTAGTATTGGTCTAATTATTGCCGAATACATCCATCTGATAATTTTAGGGTTTGGTCCCCAGGTTTTCCCGAAAATTCTATTGCAGGAGTAAAAGGCAATCGATGCCTTTTTGAATCTATCTTTAGTGTTCAGACCCCAGTTTAGTTTTTTATCTAAGATCACACCGAGGTACTTTGCGTGGTCGGAGATTTTAAGAGGGCAGCCTTCGATTGAAGGAATTTTAAAATCAGGTATTTTACGCTTGTTAGTAAATAGCACTAGTTCTGTTTTAGCTGGATTAACTGTCAGCCCACAGTTCCTAGTCCATTTGCTTACCAACGAGAGGGCGTATTCGGTTTGTTCACTGATAGTGGGTAGGAACTTGCCAGTCGCTAGCAATGCAAGATCATCAGCGTAGGCTATTATCTTTACTCCACTTGATTTCAATTTAGAGAGTATACCGTTCATGACAAGAACCCAAAGTAGCGGTGAGAGAACTCCACCCTGAGGGGTGCCTGTGGATGTGGTTACTCTCACCCTTTCTTCCGCTAGCTCAGAGTTAATTTGTCTCTTTCGGAGCATACTCATTATCCACTGTGTTATTACTTTTTCGACTTTGTGGTCGTCCAAGGCTTGCTTCACTGTTTCGTTCTTCACGTTATTGAAGGCTCCCTCAATATCCAAGAACGTTGCAAGGGTGTATTCCTTGTCATTCAGTGATTTTTCTATGACGCTGACAACATTGTGCAATGCTGTTTCAACGCTTTTTCCTTTAATGTAGGCATGTTGAAATTCCGATAAACAGTCCGGTTTCAGGGTGCTTCGGATGTGTATATCAATTAGCCTTTCAAAAGTTTTCAAAATAAACGATGTTAGACTAATGGGTCTATAGTCTTTGGCCTCCGTATGGCTAGGTTTACCAACCTTAGGGATGAAAACTACCTTTACCTCACGCCACGATAAGGGAACATACCCCCATTTAAGGCTATTATTGAAAATGCTAACTAGGTGTGGGATGATAAGGTTTATGCATTTCTGAAGCATCATAGGGAATATTCCGTCTAGACCAGGGGATTTGTACGGGGAAAAGGAGTGAATGGCCCATTTTATCCTTTCTTCCGTTATAATATCCGATGGTACTAGGGTTTCTGTATGAGACTCTGTTTCTGGACTGCGGATATCAGCTACGCAGCCAGGAAAGTGAGTATTCACAAGGAGCTCAAGCGTTTCGCCACCGGATTCAGTCCAGCTGCCTGTAGGTTTTTTGAGGGATCCTAGAGCGACTGAATCCTTGGTCAGAATTTTCCTGAGTCTTGCTGATACATTTGTACTTTCTATTTTGTCGCAGAAGGCCATCCATGAGCTACGTTTTGCCCGTTGAGTTTCGACCTTAAAAATACGTTGACTGGCCTTATAATGTTCCCAATCAGCTTCTTTCCTAGTTCTTTTGGCGACGTTGAAAAGTCTTCTAGTTTCTTTTCTTAAGTTGCCTATTTCAGTGGTCCACCAGGGTGGTTTTTTCCTACCTTTTCCCATATGATTAATGGGACAGCTTTTTTCTAAAGCGCTATTCAGAACAACTCTGAGTTTTTCTGACGCAATATCTATGTCAGAGGGTTCTTGAATTAGAAGTGTGTCCGGGTTTTGAATCCCCTGTCCTACTTCCCTGCAGAATATATTCCAGTTGGTTTTCCTGAAGTTCCTAAAGGGTTTTGGAGTTGCTACTTCATTGTGTATCAAGAACCCTATCAGTTTATGGTCTGAGAATGATTCCTCTTTAAGAACATTCCATTGATCTATTACTAGTGTGCTTGAGTTATTGGTTAGGGTAGCGTCAAGCACTTCTTTTCTATTTTTAGTTACAAAAGTGGGTTCGTTACCTCTGTTTGCTACTAAAAGATTATGGTCTAGTATAAATTCAAAAAGAGACTCACCTCTGTTGTTGATGTCGGTACTACCCCATTGAGTATGATGTGAGTTTGTATCACAGCCTAGTACCACGTCCCATCCCTCAGAGGCAGCTTTCTCTACAAGCTGGCTTGTGATATTAGCGGGAGGCCCTTCTTGTCCGTCATGCGGCATATAGCACGATGCCAGGATCAGTGGTGGGAGTCCCTTCCTCTCTATTTTCACAGCACATTGGTCTGGATCACTGTAATTTGCTAAAAGAAAGAGATTAAACTTCTTCCTGGCTAAAATACAAGATCTTATATTACTATTAGCTACTTGTGTGGCTTTGTATAGTGTAAAGTCTGATGTGTGTAGTCCTCTAATTCTGCCACCTGAAATCCAGGGTTCTTGAATTAGGGCAATGTCAATTTGTCTACTTCCCAAAATGTAGACAAGATTGGAGCTGGCGGCTTTACTATGATGAAGATTAATTTGAATCAATTTCATGCTCATATTTTGTTACTTACTTGTTTTGGTTTGTTTGTTATTAGCCGCAGTTTGCACCGGTTTATGCCGATGCGTACCTTGAATCCTATTTTCCGCAAAAGGGGTATAGATTTGTGGCTAAGTTGCACCACCACTTCTGTACCTTCTTCCGTTCTTTCTCCCATCTCTATTACTTTCCAGCTCTGACTTAGCTGTTCCGTATTTAGAGATTGGAGATATCGTTCTACGCGATCTCGGGGTATCGCGGGACCTTTGATCGCCATTCTGGCCTTAGGTTTGACGAAGTCGCTGATTTCGTTCGGACCGACCAAGCGGAGATCAGCGTTGGGCCAGGGAGCTATCGTTCTCTTGACGAAGTCCTGCAGGAAAACGAGGGTATTGTCGTCCTCGCACGTCAGAACTTTGAACCCATGGATGGTTTTGAGGTTCCCAAAGAGTGGTGGTGGCCTGCTATTAACGATAGCATCGTTAACCTCATCCAGGATTCTCATTTCCAATAATTGCCATTGGTCTTCTGAGAGTTTTCTCGAGGGATTGCCGAAATCCGCAATGGCGAATTTGCGCGCCTCTAACGTCTCTTCTGTAGCCAAGGTCTTTTTTCTTTTCTGCAGGGGTGATATTTTCGTGGGCGAAAGTGTATCATCCTGCCTTGTTCTTTTGGACGTTTTTGCCACTGAATCAGGGTCCAGGGGAGGCACATGGCCCACCATCTCCTTCTCCTTCATCAGGTTCTTAGTCCCTATATTTTTGTCTTTGTTCGTTGCTGTCAGTGTCTTAAGGTTACGTGTAGCGTTTTCGAGCACTATCTTATCCCTTGCCGTTAAGGAGTCCGGATCTTTGTTGGATAGGCGTCGAATTTTCCGTTCAGTGTTGCGTATTCTCCTATGTAGTATTCTGTCTACGGTGAGAGTTTTGGTAGTCTTTTTCTCGATCACCGTTTTTGTCGTCCTAGTACTTAGTGAAGTTACGTCCATGACACCGCTGCTTGACGAAGGTGAAGGGGTTATGCTAGAGCTGCATTCGGGGACATGGCCCCTTGTACTGCTTTCACAAGCAGCCTCCAGATTCTTCTCCTTCGAGACCGTTTTACCATCCTCCAAGCCCGTTGTTGCACATGGCCCCTTACTGGGTCTGGTGGGTGTAGACGGCCTCGAAGGTTGCAACGGCGTCTGTTCCCTAGTCGGGGGTGCAACTGAAGGGGTCGTTCCTTTCCTGGATTGAATTATATCAATCGGCGGATTGGGCGGTCCCATCAGCGCACCCATGTCAGTGTTTCCTTTGGAATTCGCCTCCCCCGATGTTTGGGCATGTGGCCCCCCCATCATAAGAGGTTCGTTCTTTAGGAAAGCACGAGCGTTGAAAAGTCTTATCTGTTCGTTTGTCGTCAATTCCTCCCATTTCCTTTTCCCAAGTCGTTTGATTGTCTTCTTACAGTTGGAGATTCTACTCCGAACTGAAGTGGTAGACAATCGTGAGAGGGTAGAACTAGCATTTGAACATGTGTCGTCGTCGTCTAGTGTTCCGATGCTAGCTCCATCCTCTACACCGAGGTTGGAAAAAGGAGTGAGAAGAAGGTCTTCTTCCTCATGTGTAATGTTCGTTACTGTCGTCTCTGTAGTTTTGTCCTTATGTACGTTCTTGTCTGTCACTGGCGACTTCTCCCCTCTTACTGTTAGAGAGGCAAAGCCCGCGCCGGCAGCCGTGACTTCTGTCGACGTTTCAGCGTATATCCCCGCTGGTTTTTCGTTCTTTTGTTGTGTACTGTTCATGGTTTTTCGTCTTTTGGGTTTCTCTTGGTTTGCCTAAAGATCTCAGCTGGGCAGCTGAGGACTTAAGAAATAAAAGTCTACAGCTGATCAGCTGAGAATTTTAAGCGTAAGCCTCCCCACCACTGCAAGGTGGAAACCCCAGAGGAGGGCCATAAGGATTTGCCAATAAGCTGACTTAATGTCAAGCGAAGTAAGAAACCTAGCATTCCTAAGCTTATCCAAAATTGCTGAAATCAATGGAAGCGGATAAGCGTCCTTCTCTGTAACCTGATTTAATTTTCTATAATCTACACAGAACCTAAAGGTATCATCTTTCTTCCTAATCAAAACTATGGGAGAAGCCCAAGGGTTATTTGATTTCTCAATAACATCGTCGTCTAACATCTCCTTAAGAGATTTATCTATGTGTGACTGCATCGCAGGCGAAACCGGATAATACCTCTGTTTGATGAAGTTGCCCTAATGACATGTTCTACTCTATTTGTAACTCCTAGTCCTTCTGGCATGTTTTTGAATAAATCCTCAATTAGTGTGTTTAACCTATTCTTCTGCTCCTCAATCAAATCCGACTCTTCCACAATAGAATTCGTACCAACTATAGCTAATGCTGCCTGACTCGAGAAGTTCCACATACGTGACCTAAGATCCGGGACTATTTCCGAGAGTGCCCAAAAATCTGCACCTAATATCAACGTATGAGGAAGCGAAGGTATGACTAAACACTCTATTAGAACTGACCTATCCTCAACAACTATTGGCAGATTGACTACTCCTAAAACTCCTACACCCGTCCCATCTGCAAGATGTACTTGATTTATATCAGTTGTCCCTAAATTTAACCCTAAGTCCTTAAGGACCTTCCAAACGTCCCTACATATAATAGTCCTAGATGCTCCTGAATCTAAAAGTCCTAAAAACCTAAAGCCATAAATATTTACACTCAAGTAAGGACGACTGTTTCGATTTGCCAGCTGGTTGTCAGCAGGCAACCTCCCTAATTTTGACGCCGGCGCTCTTGCCCTGCTGGCCCAAGAGACCGTTGCCCGTTTCCCGACGAGCAGCGTCTACAATTTCGCTAGGTCATAACAGCGCCTAGGAGCGGAACAAGTATTTGCAAGGTGACCTTCTTGATTACATTTGAAACAACGAAGCGCCCTACTAGGTTTGGAAAAAGGATTGACTGCCCCCGTTGCCGCCTGAATGGGTCCAACATATGCAACATCAGGTTCCAGGGTTTGACTATTGCGACCTGAAGGAGGAGGGACAAACGACTCGACATAAGTTCGAATCGTCTCTAGCCTTCTGCCTAAAGCTACCAGCTCATTGACTGATTTGATATCAGCCAATCCTAACTGAGTCTGATAGAAAGGAGTTATATTCTTCATGAGAATAGATAATTTTCTATTCTCACTTAGAGGCTCCGTAAAACGTTTGAACAAGGTCTGCATGAGAGCGATATACAGTCCTATCGACTCATCACGACCTTGGGTACGACGCCTAACCTCATCCAGCAAAAGATCATCGTAGTTGGAGGGCAAAAACTCCAACTTCAACTCCCTAACCAACTCTTTCCAAGTAGAAATAGTGTCCCTAATCGACCTAAACCATAAAAGTGCCTTCCCACCAAATAAGTCCACCGCATGATGTGAAAACCCTAGCTTCCGAAACTCCGCGTGCTTCCCTCATCTCCTCAACTCTTTCGATGAAAGAGTTCACCGATGAGCCGCAATGCTCACCTGTGAACTTCACGTTCCACTTATCAAGTCGCTCGGGGAACCGGTCACAGGGTATATCACCCTGTAGTTGGAACCCACTAGAGCTCGCACGTTGGCCGACCGTTGCAGCTGGTAACGCACCCAAGTCTGCTGTCGACATTGATGATCGTGTTTTTTCTTGAGGTTCTATCACCTCCTCTTCTGTTGACAATTTCGCCATTAAAATTAAAATTTCACCCTTCAAATCAGCAACCTCGTTGACTTCCTCTGACGACTCAGCCCTAGCCCTCGATATCCTACCTAAAGCCCATTCAATTTTGGTCAAAACCTTAAGATACTCCGAAGACTTCGGATTCTTAGGCGGAACTTTCAAAAGTTCCTTAATTTCCAAAATTTTTGCCTTTACCGCATTAGCATCCTCCTCAAAAGAATACGGATAGTGAGGACTATCCGCAGAAATTGACCCTGTTCTTTCTAACAACCGACTTGCCCTAAGCGTCACCCTCATCTCGTCGACCTTAGTACCTTCCTTCAAACCTCTAGCCCGCAACTCATAAACGAGTTCCTCTTTAGTTAATCGATTAATATCCATTATGCCACGATGCAAAATAAAACAATTTCCAAATTACACCGAGTAAAAATTCAACACGAAAAAAAAAACGAATTATAAATAATTTTAAACCAACTAAACGATTCCCAAATCGCACCAAGAAGAAAAAAAAATAGAATGCAAAAAAAAACAACCAATTAGAAATAATTTAAAACTCCCTTAAGATTTCCAAATCGCACCAAGGAAAAATAGAATACAAAAAAAACTAATTAGAAATAATTAAAACTCACTCACGATTCCCAAATCGCACCAAGAAAAAAAATAGAATACGAAAGAAAAAAAAACAATTATCAAAATGTTTAAACTCACTAAAGATAGATAAATGGTCACACTTTAGAAAAACACTAAATTTAACCCCACTGTTTTAAAATATTACTTGAGAAAATCAAAAAAAACTTCAACTTTAAAAACTGATATGGTCACACTTGAGAAAACCACTCAACTTAACCCCACTAAACGATTCCCAAATCGAACCAAGAAGAAAAATAGAATGCGAAAAAAACGAATTAGAAATAATTTTAGACTCACTTGAAATTCCCGAAATCACACCACAAAAAAAACGAATTAGAAATAATTTTAAAATCACTTAGATTTCCCAAATCGCACCAAGAAAGCAAATAGAATGTAAAAAAAATTAATTATCAAAATTTCAAAACTCACTAAAAATAGATAAAATGGTCACTTTAATTTAACCCTATAAAGAAATATATATATGTATAATTTAAATTTAGCCCCACTGTTTTATTGTATTATTTTGAGATAAAGAAAAAAAATTGGTATGGTCACACTGTTATTTGGATATTGCAATATAATCTATATATGATATATATAAATATGTAAATTAACACAACTGCTAACTGCTTATATATGAAATGAACTAACAAAAGGAACAAATAAAATTACTCACTCTTATATCCCGTCTGAACAAACTTTTATGAGAAAAAAATGAACTTTCCTGTTGACCGCTACCTCCTATGGAACACCCACTCGAATATCACCGAATTCTCACAACTTCTCCTATGGAGCACCCACTCGAATTATCCAACTGACGGCTTCTCCTATGGAGCACCCACTTGAATTATCAAACTGACGGCTTCTCCTATGGAGCACCCACTCGAATTCTTTAGCTATATCGGGGAAAAAAGAAAAACAATTAAAGAAAATGGCAGTATAATTATATATATACATTTTAAGATTGTTCCTGTCAAAAACACTCTATTACCAAGACCGGAATCTCAGACTGACATTTCGGTTTGCCTACAAGCTAAAAAGCACTAAATGTGAGAAAGTGTGCGTGAAATGATGCAAAAAACCAAACACATTCTCACAATTAGTGCTTTGGCCCATCAAAATGCTTCATTATAGTAATCAGCCTCGTCTAAATGCTTCATTTTGAATGTTTCATGGCCTCGTTCAAAAACTAAACAATCCTAACCAACAGAATCTGAAGTGCTGACATGGTCTTAAATTGGAAGATTTGTATAGCTTTTTAATTTCAATCCAAATAAATGTTGTTTATGTATATTAAATAAAATAAAATTGACCAAATACATATTTAATGATTTATTAGTGCTGTATTTTGTTTACTTAAATTATTTGCGAACGCAATATGCGCTGCAACTGGTTAAGTAAAATTGGAAATGGACAAAAGTGTAACTCAATACTTTGTAAAACAACAAAATAGACAATTTTTTCAGGTGTAGTTTGTTTAGAGCATTTTCTTGGCGACGTTAGAAGTTCAGGTGGAAACAATAGGCGGATGCCTCCGTATTTTTTTGTACAGACAATGCTACGAGAAGCATACTTGTGAAGTTCCATTGCCAACTTTAGCTAGTTCAGATTCCTCAATTAGTATTTTCATCATTTAAGAAGTTCGGTAGTTGCAAGACCAAATTTTAGTTTTGTTTGTTGCAGAAATATTCCTGAAAGTTAGTTAGATTTTGGGATAAAAATTTGAGGGAACCATGTTTTAAAAATAAGTTGCTTTGTGTAAAGCATCTTTAAGGAATAGAAAAAGGCAATATGTTTACACACAATACCAACTAAATGAGTGCAATAAATAGATTTAAGTAACTTTTTTTATTCCAGTATGGGGAAACCGAACACCCAATAGAAAAAAACGGTATACGCGCCAAAATCCATACTTCTTGACTAAATAATGTTATCTTCTATGTTTACGTATACAATTACGAATTTTGTAGCGTATGAAAATTTCTAGACATTTTACAATCTGAAAAATTAATTATGCTATGAAATAATTGGCTGCTATTAATGCTAATTTTTTTTCTAAAAAGTTGATGAAGGTTAGCCGAAGCGGAAATTTCTTTAATGAACATACCTAAAATATTATTGGCTTTCTCAAAAATATTTTTCTACACTAACCTCTGCTTTATACCTGAAAACTATTGTTTATGTATATTTTCTTCTATGTTCTGCATTTATAAAATGTAATCTATGGATATATTATATATATATATTTACTATATTAAGAAAAACATGTACGTAAAACTCATTAATTTGTTTCATTTTTAGCAGCACTTTTACTAAACATACCCTTCAAACAATAATAAGTAAACTTGAACTTTGGTAACATTTTTAAGGAATGAATGAAAATTATATTTTGCGTTAAACTGTAGAAATTCACTAAAAAAAACTTCTATACGTCAACAATAAACATTCATGACGATTACATGTTCTATTGAATTAGTTGTGCATGAATTCAGAACGATTTTAAGACGTTTTCATTTTGTGATATATGTCAAAATTTGCATTTTATTTGCTCTGCATTTATTCAACAGGTTCGCTATAATCGTTCTGATTACTTTTTTTAAAACATTGGTGTTCTTTTGATGCATAGTTTTTTTGATAGCAAATACATATATGCTTCCATCAATCAAGAATGTTATGGATAAGATATTTTTCGATTATAACTTTTTTTTTAAATTTAATATTTATTAATCATAATGGAATTGAGAAATAGTTGCAAGCTTAAATAATTAAAAACAAGCTATAAGTATACTTGGATTAATTAAATTGATACAGATTTTAATTACTTGCAAACAAAATATTTGGGCCGTTCGTTAACGAAAATTTATTAGAATTTGATACAAAAATTGCGCTCGCACCCTTAACTTGATGGTTCTTCGAACGCATCTTTGATACAAAAATCCGAGGTTTATTATGAAATTTAAAGAATTTCGTAGTGATTACTGTAAATTAGTGAATTAATTATAATAAACTGATGTTGAACATGCTTTTTTCAAGACAAAAAGGTACATTGGTTCACTATCCACAAAATGCCTGCAAAATTAAAGCTTAAAACTGACTTTTTCATCGAAAAAAGTAAAAAGAAAAACCTGAAAAAAACTTATTAACCCCTCCAAAACTTATTAACCCCTCCATTTTGTTTTTGCTTTGCAAAGTGCCGCTAGCCCACGGCATCGTTTTTTTTTTTTGTTTTGCTCACATCTATTCATGGACTAATTGTCAAAATTACAAATACAACAATGTAAACAAACGGGTTTTGGAGAGTGAAACGAACGAAAGATTCCGGTCTTGGTAATAGAGTGTTTTTGGTTCCTGTTTTATGGTTGTCAAAAAGCGTATTTCTGATATTCAATCAGAAGAGCTAATTCCTTCTTTACTTGATCTGATCTTGAATGCAGTCAAGTATTTTCCTTAAGTGGATTTTGAAGAAAACAACTGAATACTATTTAAACTGTTAACTTTATTAAACTATCGAAATAAACTTAGAACAATATTAAAAGTATCTCTTATTAAACTGGAAGCACTTTTTAGTTAGAACTCTCTTGTTTGAGTGTGATGTTAAAACTCTGATTTTTATGTGTTTTTTGGGCTGCTTTTATACTGTCTGGAATATATGAACGTGACTTATCTCTTATATGCCATAAAAGATAAGTATTTCCTGTGATTGTTGGTGTCGGGTGCAAACTGCTTAATTTGTTGGTGTTGTGCGCAACATGCGAACATGATGTTTTTGGTTATCGATGTTTCTTTCTATATTTGGATAAGTGACTTCATCTGTTGTTGATTATGCCATAAATGATAAGTATTTCCTGTGATTGTTGGTGTCGGGTGCAAACTGCTTAATTTGTTGGTGTTATGCGCAACATGCGAACGTGATGTTTTTGGTTATCGATGTTTCTTTCTATATTTGGATAAGTGACTTCATCTGTTGTTGATTCATCTGTTTGTGTGTTTTGTATTACTTAAGTGGTTTATGGGGAAAATACTCCTTTAGTATTTTTTGGGTTTAGCGGTATCATAACCCCTCCCGGGTAAGATTCGGCTACGGGGTTTACTGTAGTAGTTGACATCTTAAGGATTGTTTGCCGTTTTCTTAATATTAACAATATTATGACTATGATTACTACAATAAGTATAATGCTGCTTATTCCATAAGTTACATTTTTTTGTGAGACTGAAAATTCTACTTTTTCTAAGTTATCAATGTCTCTTATTTGTAATTCATTTATATTATTTATGTGAACTTCATTTTCTGGGATATTTAACATTTTGAGGTTATTTTCATAAATTTTGAAACTATAAGTATTATTAAATAAGTTTAGAGTACAATTTTCTGATTTTATAATATAATTTCCGTTAAGTACATATTTTAATGTGTTACAATCTTGTGTTAGTGTTTGATTTTTTATATTTTTGATAATCAATACATTTTGGATTTGGTATACGATATTTTCTTGATTGAAATTTTCATATGAACAATTGAGCTTTGTATTTGATAAGAGTAAATTATTTAAACAATTGTCTTGTAAAACTTATTTATTAGTTATTATTTCAAAGTATGGAAATATTTTTTCTTCTTGTTGTATAAATAGTTTTTCTTTAAGTTTAATGATTTTGTTTTCTTTTGGGAAGTTTTCTAACATGATTTCATTATATGTTATTTTGGAAAATTTTGGTATATTCATTATTATTAACAAATTATTTTTGTAAGTAGCTAATGTGATTTTTGTTTGTCTTAATTTTTCAAGATTTAACTCATAATCTTTTATTTCTTTGATTGTTACAAGATCTTGGGTCAACATTCCAGATCTACTAGTTAAAATTACATCATTTATCTTTTCTAACATTTTTTGTAAATTTAATATGTTTTTATTTAATTCCATTTCTTTTCTTAATTCTAAGATATCATCCGTAATAGCATTATAATGATTATTCAGAACATTGTTTCTTTCAAAGATATTTTTTAGTTGCTTGAATTGCTGATTGAACTGGTCATTTATTTCTATTTGTTTATTATTATTTCGGACGATGGTTTTAGTTACATCTTCTAAGTTGTCTAACTTTTCTTAAATTATTCTTCCATCTTCACTATCTAGGTTTCCGAAAATTGTTTTTATCCTGTTCCTACAATGTTAATCCATCCTCTTTTTACTATGATATGATGGGGTATTATAGTTTCTAATTTTATTTTTGTCTTTATTTCCTCTCTAACTGTATTTTCTACATGGGTTGTTTTCTCAATTGTATTTTCTAATTGTTCCACTAAATTCTGAAACTTTGAATTTTCTATGATTTTGATTGGCTTAGAATTTATTATTACTAATTCCTGATTTATTTTATTTAGGTATTTCTATCGATTGACAAGCTATCATTGGTAGAATTACTAATATTATTAATGATAGGATCCTTATTTGTGTTTTGACTAACATATTTTTTTAGTTTCAAAAATTGGTCCTTGTGAAAAGTTTGTTTTTCTCTATTTGGTTGTATAGTAACCTTTTTATTTTTTATTTCTAACACTTTCACTTTTTTGTGTTTGTTTTTAATTTATTAAATTGTGCTGGATCATTCACTTTTGTATAGTTTGGATTTATTTGAACATTAGTTCTATTTGAATTCTTTTTACTATTAATTTTTTCTTTTACTTTTTCAATTCTGTCAAAGATCACTTTATTCTCTGTTTTTCCTAGGTGAACGTCAATAGGTTTTTCTTTTGTGGTCAAGTGTATGGTTTTGTTATAAATTTCGAATGCTTTTATTGGGGAATCTTTGTGAAATATGTTTTTATTAAATATTCTAATGTGTTCATTAAGAGTACTGTGTAATCTTTCAATATCACTGTTTCCTGTATGTCGATACGGAGTACAAAAATGTGTTTCTATTTTCCTTTCTTTAAAAATTTGTTCAACTGTATAAGTTTTA
This sequence comes from Eupeodes latifasciatus, assembly GCA_920104205.1. NCBI lineage: Eukaryota > Metazoa > Arthropoda > Insecta > Diptera > Syrphidae > Eupeodes > Eupeodes latifasciatus. The sequence continues at coordinate 57,315,681 of OV049927.1, forward strand.
AAGGTTGGGTCGTTGTCTAAAGTCAACTTTTCTGGGACTGGTAAATAAGTAAATATTTTTTGTAGTGCGCGTGCTACGTCTGTTTGATTTTTCGATCTTAACTCTTCGATTGCTGCGAACTTACTAAATTTGTCGATACAAGTCAGATATCGTACATGCTTTGGGAGAATCCAAATGTCTATATGGTAGTGTTTGTGTGATTCTGAGGGTGTTGGTGTTTTTTCATATGGAATCTTTATCGGGTTTCTCTCTATCTTGAGATTACACGTTTCACAATTGTTTGTGTATTTCGTTATTTCTTTTCTCATGTTTGGGTAGTATATTTCCCTTTTGAGTTCTAAATATAGTTTTTCGATGCCAATGTGGTTGAATTCTATATGCTTTTTATGTATTTGATCGTTGAGATCATCGATATTTTGGATATCTTTCACTAAAGTAAATGCTCTAAAGATTTTTATTTTGGATTTGTTATTTATTTTCCAATATTCTTGGAAGAGATTGAACGTTTTATCATCTGTTAGCAACGCATTGCTTTTTTCTAGATTTAGTTCTAAGAGAATATTTTTGAAATCAAGTTCACTAAAGTTCCTTTTTATTTTGTGAATACGTTTATTCTTGTGTGGGTAAGTTAGTTTGTCTGATTCTTTTTCTCCTATTTCTAGAATAATTTGATTTTTAAAGTAATTAATTGGTTGTTCTGTTATGTAAATAAGATTGTGACTGCTTGACTCTGCTGAATGTTTTGTAGAAATTAATTCTGCGTTATTTATTTCGGGTATTTTTACTCGTGAAAGGGCGTCGGCCACTTTATTTTCTTTACCTTGTAGGTATTCTATTTTAAAATCGAACTCCTCAAGTTTCATCTTCCATCGTTGAAGTTTTGAGTTAGGTTCTTTTAAATTGTGAAGCCTAACTAATGGCCTATGGTCTGTGAGTACTTTAAAATGTCTTCCGTACAAGTAATGTCGAAATTGTTTGGTAGCCCATACTATGGCTAAAAGTTCTTTTTCGATTGTACTATAGTTGCATTCATGCACGTTTAGAGTACGTGATGCAAAGCATAATGGTCCGTGTGATTGACTTAACACAGCACCAATAGCGAATTTTGAAGCGTTTGTAGTGAGTATGAAAGGCTTACTGAAGTCTGGGTGTCGATTGATGAGATCATCAGACATTGCTATTTTTAGCTTGTTTACTGCTTCTATATACTCTTTATCGGAAGTGTTTATTATTGCGTCTTTTTTCAAGCATTTTGTGAGTGGTTTGATAATTTTAGCATAGTCGAGAATGAATTTGTTATAATAACCAGTGAGTCCAAGGAAAGATTGAATTTCTTTCACTGTTTTTGGTATTGGGAATTTCTGGATTGTTTCAATTTTATTAGGGTTTGGTTTTATTCCATCCGGGGTGACTATGTGTCCTAAAAATTCACTATATTTTTTGAGAAAATCGCATTTATTTAATGAAACTTTTAAGTTTACTGAGTGTAGGGTTTTTACTATTTTGTCTAAAGAATTCATGTGTTCTTGTAAACTTGTTGAAAAAATAATAACATCATCTAAATAAACAAAACAAATTTTCCCTATGTATTCCTTGAGTACTTCGTTCATCATGCGTTGAAATGTCGCAGGAGCATTTTTGAGACCAAACGGCATTCGTAACCACTCGTAATGTCCAGTTAGAGTAGAAAATGCTGTTTTTTCTCGATCTTCTTTAGCGATTTCAATCTGATGGAAACCTTTGGTTAAATCCAAAGTTGAGAAGTAGTTGGCTTTACCTAGTTTATCTAGTATATCGTCTATCAATGGGATAGGATATTTGTCCTCTTTAGTAATGTTATTAAGTTTTCGGTAATCAATGACAATACGCCATTCTTTATTACCTTCTTTGTCTTCTTTTTTAGGTACAACCCAAATTGGGGCGTTGTATGGAGAAGAGCTTGGTTGAATTATTTTTTGTTCTAATAATTCGTTTATTTGTCGATCTACTTCTTTTTTATGGGTTTCAGGGTATCTATAGATTCGTGTAAAAATCGGTTCATCGTTTGAAGTAGTAATCGAATGCTTTACGTGATTTGTAAAGGTTAAATCTTGTCCTTTTTTGTAAAAGACTTCTTTGTTTGCGTGCAGCAATTTTTGCAATTCCTTGTATACTTCCGAATTTAGATGTTCTAATCTCTGTGGATCAATTATTTCATTATGATTTATTTCATGATAGTCTAATAGGTTGAATTGATTTATTTCTTGTTCGTACCTTTGTTCGTCCTCGCGGGAATAGTACAGGGGAACTGTGAAGTTATTTATAGACAACGTCTTTGTTTTTGTGTTTAATATTGTATCATTCTGATATAATATATTGTTTCCTAATAAACCGTCATAGTCGTCATGAAATTTGTATACTTGGAATATACAATCGTTTTTTATTGGGATGAAGAATTTTTCTTTTGGTATCACCAATTCTTCTTTTATGTAGATAGGACCTCCTATTGTTTTTATTTTTTGTGGGTTTTGTAATGTTTTTACATAATTTTTGGAGCTTTATTGGGGTTTATTAAACTACTAGTTGCTCCGGTATCAATTAGTAATCTAATTGTTTCATTATTTTTTGTTAATTTAATAAAGGGGAGATGTTGTCCGAGGCTACTAATGAAAAATCCTCTTTTGGTTTATCGTTGTGATGAATTTGTGCTCGTCTGAGTTGAGAGGAAGTGGGATCAACTTCCATTGGAGTTGGTCGAAGATTTCTAGAGGGTGGTTTATAATTCGGATCATAGTTTCTACCTTTATAGTTTGTATTAACATTGTTATTGTTTCTTTGGAAATTGTTATTTTGATGTGGTTTTGTGTTTTGGTTTTGTTGGTTATTTGATTTTTGTGAATTATGTTGAGGTTTTGAATAATTCCTGTCATAATCTCCTCTACTTGGATTATGTTCGTCTATGAATCTGGCTTGAGTTAGCTCGTGTAGAGCTTCTTGTAAGCTACTGGGTTTTAGTGAGAAAAGAACTGTTCTCATATAAACTGGTAGTTTTTCTTTAAAGATTTCTAACGCTGTTTGATTATTGTTCGCTATTTCGTGATGCTTATTTTCCTGAATAGTTTTCTGATTTAATTCACATACATTCTTTTGTACCTCATTGTAAAATTCTATTACGTTATTTTTATATGGAGTTTGTCTTAATTGATCATACAACTGTAGTGATGATTTAAAACCTCCGAAATTAGCAATCGACAAATTTTTTATATCAATCCATTTGATTAAATGGGCATGGATTTCTATACATCTTTTAGCCTTTCCAATAAATTTAGATTTTAGTAAATTCATACACATAAGCTGACTATTTGGGTCATATTTGTCGAGTGTCGGTATTATACCGTCGACACTCGCTAAAAATGTGTACAAATCTTCGCGTCTTCCATCAAAGCTAGGAAGTTTTTCAATATATTTTAACGGGTTCAACGTTAAGGTTAATAATTGTTGTTCTGGGTGTGCCATTATAATGTTATCACTTCTTAAGCTAGTATAACTTATTGCACTATTCTTTCTTAAATTAATAGTTTCACTATTCTTACCTATTTCTTCGGTTTCACTGCTGCTGCCGTCAGTGTTGTTCCTTCTGTATGGATGATTGTTCACTTTTTTCTCGCAAAGATATTTTTCATTTGGGGTTTTCGTTGGTTGAGCTGATACTACTGCGTTCGCCTTTCCTCTACGGAACTTTTCATCATTACCAATGGTTGGAGTGGGATGATAGACTGCTTGCTGTAGTTCCGTTGTAAAGTTATAAACTATCGAATAACTTTCTGTTGGGGCTCCTCTTCATGGAGTTTGTAGGTTGTTATTTGCGGATACTGATATTGTTGGAATAAATCTTGAGTTTCCTTGATGTTGCTTCAATATGAATTTGTATGGTTCGTATATTCGGATTCGGTTCTCTAAAGTTCTCAATTGTTTGTTCGTCTTGAACAGGTTCTTGATTGTTATAGATTGTTGATCGTTGTATGTATACCTCGTATATAAATTCATCAGCTTCTTCTGGAATTAATAATTTATTCGTTGTTATCGGTATCCTACCGACTGCGCCAATTTTAAGATTGTTCCTGTTTTATGGTTGTCAAATAGCGTATTTCTGATATTCAATCAGAAGAGCTAATTCCTTCTTTACTTGATCTGATCTTGAATGCAGTCAAGTATTTTCCTTAAGTGGATTTTGAAGAAAACAACTGAATACTATTTAAACTGTTAACTTTATTAAACTATCGAAATAAACTTAGAACAATATTAAAAGTATCTCTTATTAAACTGGAAGCACTTTTTAGTTAGAACTCTCTTGTTTGAGTGTGATGTTAAAACTCTGATTATTATGTGTTTTTTGGGCTGCTTTTATACTGTCTGGAATATATGAACGTGACTTATCTCTTATATGCCATAAAAGATAAGTATTTCCTGTGATTGTTGGTGTCGGGTGCAAACTGCTTAATTTGTTGGTGTTGTGCGCAACATGCGAACATGATGTTTTTGGTTATCGATGTTTCTTTCTATATTTGGATAAGTGACTTCATCTGTTGTTGATTCATCTGTTTGTTGGTTTTGTATTACTTAAGTGGTTTATGGGGAAAATACTCCTTTAGTATTTTTTGGGTTTAGCGGTATCATAACCTATATATATGACACAGAAACTTCCCTGAAAAAAAGACACCATATACACACAACACAATTTATTCCCAACATTTTTTTTTTATCAAGCCCCACGTTGGGCGCCAATTTGTTGCAATTTTATTTGCCTAATATTCAACGATATTAATTATTATTAAGAAAAAAAGAAACGAAATTAAAAGAACACAATTGACCAAAACGCGCGAAATAGAATAATATGCAAAATTATGCCGAACTGTCAAAGAACAGCGGCGACGAAGCGAACAGGGAAAAATTGCAACTCGCAGCAGGTTGAGTGCTGCCACCACGACGAGCTCAGCAAAGGGGTGAGTTCAACACAATTTAATTAATCGAAGGGTCGATTAATTAAGTTGCTCGCGATTTAGTTTGATATCACTTTGATATCAGAAAGATATATTTTGATTGAAATTGCCACAGGTTTGTTCTTACGTTAAGTAAGAAGAGGGCGCCAGCAATTTTTTTCTGAAATTAAAAAAAAGAAATTGCAAACCTTCTAAAGAAACAAAGAGAACAAAGAAAAGAAAATCCAACCACAAAAGAAAGAAATACAACAACTAAAGTTTTATCGAAATTTAACTTTGTTTTATTTTGAAAGTGCCTGAGAAACCTTACTAGCAGGATTAAAACTCAGGATCTTTTCGTTAATTATAAGTTTTACAAAATGATTTGGAAAAAAATGGACGATGGACCGTTAAGGTCTCGGTTCCCAGAAAAGAAATTGGGATTCTCAATAAAATATACACAATTAATTGAAACAAAATTTTACTTATCTTTTCCCAGCTACAAATCTAAACGCTCCTTATTTTTCCTTCCTTCGATTTTTTTTTCAAACCTTTTGTCTTCACAAACTAATTAATCTTTTTTTTCCACTTTTCTTATCTTTTTAGATTTACTTTTCTCTATCTCTCCACTTCTGTCACAATTCTCACTTCTGTACACTTTGAATGCTCGAAAAGATTGCCTTCCAGAATCTTCGATCTGAAGTCTCATCCTTCCTAACTCCCGCCATTTTGAGCTTTCAGCCAACGTGGAGTGGCGGATCTCAATTCACATCATCAACAGCCAATCGGAGATCGGCTTGTTGATATCAACTTGTGATGAGATCCCGCTTACTCGCTCTTCTCTCACAGCTAAATGCAAGTCATTCTGGAATTCGCCGCCCGCTGGATTCACTTCCAGGTCACGACGATTCCAGAAGCTGCATTCAGCCACCGCCGTTTTCCACCTCGACAAAAGTTGAGAAACAGAAAAAAAATGCGAAAAACATAATTATTCACCAAAACTTTACTATCAATTCTACAAAAAAAAAAGAAGGAAAAATGATGACCCATTCGGGATCTGTAGCTAAACTTTACATCGAACTAGTCTTGAACTAAGTTGTTTTAAACTTAAAAGTCCATACGTCCATTAACAAAGTTTAAGTTACATTAATTTACGTTGCAATTTAATAGTTTGATCAGAATTTAAGTAAAAAATATAATTTTATACCAATTATTAACTTTTATATCATTAAAATTTTAGGTTGGGCCTTAGGCCATTCTCCATTCGGAGTGACTTCTCATGCAACTTTTCTGCATCCATTCACCAGACCGTCCGTCTGGTTTGGTTTCACTTCCATGGCAACCATTCCTCTTTTGGTACCTGAAACTAAACTTGTTATTATTTTTTTCCTCACGAAAATGACAGAGAGAACCATGGTCAGAAGGACTATGGCCGTCCCGCTCTCTCTCATCCTCGTGTAGAAGGGTGTGACATTTGTCAAAACGAACGAAGTAAACAACCAAAGTGGATGCAAAATGCATCATTTTAATAAAATTAAAATTTATTGTGAAAAGACTTGTTGCGTTCAATTATAACGCAACAATAAGCTTATGTTTGCTTATGCCTATTATAGTTGGGCCTTTAAACTTGAACGACTAAAACTAAAGTTTAAACTACCAAGAACTGATGGTGATGAAATTGGTCTGTTTATTATTCCAACAATAAACCTTTGGCTTCGAGTCTTGTGACGTGTACGGCGTAGTAAGGTGACCATACTGTACAAGCATATTCCAGAACTGGTCTCACAAATGAAACAAAAAGTAATTTTAAAACATATGGATCACGGAAATCACGGCCAAATCTCTTAATAAAACCCAGAACTCTATTTGCTTTTTTAACTATGAAGTTAATATGTTCATTGAATGTTAGTTAAGGATCTAAGACAACACCCAAGTCAGAAAATACATATACTCTACTTAAAGGACAAGAATCAAACATGTAACTAAAAACGATTGGAACTTTTTTGCGTGTAAAACTCATGGTTTTACATTTGTCAACATTTAAAACAAGACGATTATTATTGCACCATTCCCTGAATAATATTAAGTCTTCTTGCAAGAGAAGACAGTCAGAAGTAGAGTTAATTTTTTTTTTAATTTTAATGTCATCAGCATATATTAGGACAGACGAATTTTGTATGATCGAAACCAAGTCATTTATAAATAAAACAAATAGAATAGGACCAAGGTGACTACCCTGGGGGACACCAGAATTCACAACAAATGAACTTGAACACTCATTACTAAATTTAACACTATAACGTCTATCTTGCAAATATGTATGAGGAGATCCAGTTTATGAAACAGTCGTTAAAACCTTGCTGTGATAGTTTTAAAAGTAATGTTTTATGACACAATTTATCAAAGGCCTTGCTGAAATCAGTAAAGATACAATCTACTTGTCCACGTTTTTCAAAAACATATATGAAGGAGCTCTTCCAGGTAAAAGGAAACAGCGAGTTACTTAAAGACGCGTTGAAAAGAACACATAACAACATGTGCAGCACATTTCCTTAAAATGGATGATGGTACCGTCGGGACCAGGACTAAAACATTCGTCAAGTTGTAGAATACTATTAAGGACAGTATCTTCACTTATAACGAAATTGATAGAATTTAAGTGGGGGAAATTTATAACAGTGGAATATGTGTTAGGAAAACTAATAGTATTATAATCTACAAAAGCATCTTTGAAGTAGTTTGCCAACATGTTCGCAATAATTCTCGGCTCATTACTATTTGATCTCGAATCAGTCATTAAGTTAGGGTACCCACATGTTTTCTTCTTACGATTAACGAATTTCCAAAAACTATCAGGGGTGGAATCGGCTAACTTGATAGTTGATTGTTGATAATCAAAAACGATGCTTTTGCTCCATGTAAAGTGATTATCAAATCGACAATCGTTTTTTCCCTTGTATTTCAAGTGACAGCTATTTAGGTATCGTTTTCATTAATTTTTTGTGAGTAAAATCGTTGGTTTCGATTCCATTTTTAAAGCAAATAAATTGTGTGTAAAATATTGTTAAATAAAAATAAGAGAACCGGAATGTTTACTTCAATGAGAATATTTAATAACGCGAATAAGAGAAATGAAGGACACAATTATGAGCCTGTTCGATTGCTCAGAACTTCTTTACGCAATAAAGTAAATATTCTGGAACTTCCTGACCCAATGTATGTACATACATATGAGCAATAATTTGTCATCTAAATATTATTATAAATTACATTGTTTAGATTCTTAAAAAAATTTCGTCTATCAAAAGAAACCTTCATGATTGTTTTGAGGTTACTCGACTTGCCGTCTGGATTAAGGTCCACATATATTCCACCTATGCTTCAACTAGCTGCAACTTTGAACATTCTTGGTGGTGGTGCATACCAGAGACAAGTTGGTTCCGATTGGGCTGCTCCTATGGGACAAAGTACAATTGTCGAAATTACTTCTAAGGTTATTAAAAGAATGCAGTCAGTACTTTGCCCGCTCATGATAAAGTTTGTGCCCATGGAGTCAACAAAGGAATTTTTTTTGAAAAATATAGAATTCCTGGAGGTATAATAATAAATATACTATCCTCCGTATTTATAAAGAAAATATACATAGTTAAAATTAGTTATTTCAGCTCCCGTTTTTAGGAAAACTACACGATGGAATAAGAATTTTTCGAACTCAAACTAAAGGCAGTTGCCTACTGTTCCATTTGAGTCCGGAATATTTGTATTCCGTTGTGTAGTTTTCCTAAACACGGGATCTGAAATAATTAATTTTAACTATGTTTTCTTTATTAATACGAGGCTTTGTACATAGGTAAATAATTCTTATTCTTAATTCACCAACAATATTTTTTTCCAATTTTGTAGTAATAGGTTGCATTGATGGAAGTCATATAATGATTCTCCGGCCAACAGAAAACGAAAATATGTTTTTTAACCGTAAGGGAAGACATATCATTAATGCCATGATTGTGAGTTTATTATAAACAAAAATATTTTTTACAACAATTCAAAAAGCTTTTTTAAGATCTGCGACGAAAAAACAAAGATCATGGCTATTAATGCAAGATATGGTGGTAGTGCACATGACAGTTTTGTGTGGCGCCAAAGTGAAGAAAGGGTGGCATTGGAAAGAGAGCACTTATCAAATAGCACCTCATCATGGCTGCTAGGTAAGATTTAACAAATACATATACCATAATTTGTAATTTACGCCTTCTTATTTTTCAAGGAGACAGTGGCTATCCCCTAGAACCTTTCCTTCTGACCCCCTACAGAAACGCCAGTGAAAATTCTCCAGAAATGAATTTCAACTTAGTTCATTCTCAAGCCAGATGCATCGTAGAACGATGTATTGGTCGCTTAAAAAGTTTGTGTAACTATTTACAGTTAACATTTTAAAAATACTTATTTTTGTTTCGTGCAGGTCGATGGCGCATCATCTTAGAAGAAAGAAAGTGCAGATACAAACCTATAAGAGTTGTGGAAATAGCAAACGTACATATGTGCTGCATTGCACAATATATGCTCCACAATGTGCCCCATCCTGAAATTAGTATACCTAATACTTCTCGAAACCATGGATTTGAAATTCCACCAACAGGAGAAAGTTTTTCCAGAGAGGCTAAAAGAATCCGTGATGCTATAAGAGACGATTTGTACGTAATGTAGGCAATATTATTTCATTCTCAAAATAAATATAAAAAAGCAAATTGTTTGTTTAGCTTTTTATTTAAAGAAAACAATAACTATAAAATATTATACATACATATTATGTATTTATGTACATATGTAGGAACATAAAAATCACAAGCAAATAAAATGTTTTTCTAAAGCTTTTTAAAAATAATGAAATTAAAAGTTTAAACGTTTAAAATAAAAATTTCTTTGTACTTCATTTTTTCCAGTCAAATCAGTCAAATTATTGGGATTTGGAGTTCATCTCCATCAACTTCAGTTCATTGGCTAACTTAGCCACCTCCAGCTCCATTTTTCTCACATGTAGCTCTTCTCTTTTCATTGAGATTGAAGCTTCGTTTTCCTCGCGTTTATTGTTGGCAAGTAGCCGAATAGCATCTCGCCAGAATTTCATTCGTTTTATTTTGACCTTCAAGTTGATTTTTGAAATATTTTTCTTGAAGATCTATTTGTTTTTTAAAGCATCGTCCTCAATGCTTTTTCGATTTTTAACTTTTAACTTTAAGTTCTTAAAAACATTTGCTTTTGGACCGGTTTGGTGAGTTTAAAAGATCCTCGAGAAGCTGCTCAACTTCTTGAATATCTTCGCTGTTTTCTTATAAAAAAAAACGAATATAGAATAAAAATAATAAAAAGTATTTTAATAAAAACCTTTTGTCTCGCTGCCGAAAGATAGACCACCTGCAACACCGCTCACTGATGCTTCCATCCCGCATGCAGCAATTATGGCTTCATCAGTTGCGTTTATTTCTTTTGACTCAAATGGACCACCACCCGTTTTCTTGATGGAATTTTTATTCTCCGTCAATTTTTTTCGTAGCATATTTACGGAGCGTCCAAATCTAATAAAGATATGATTATTTTAGAACTAATGATGTTTCTCCTTAATTTATTTTATATCTACCCTTTTCCATTCCGCTACGGATTTTGTTGGTGGTCCATTCAAATTTAAGGATCTTGCCAATTTTTCCCATTGCTGTTTTTGGGAGGTTCGCCCAGTGGCTGAGAGGGCATTGTACGATCTCGCCAGCTCTGGATGTGCTTCCATATGCGTGGAGAGGATAGAAATTTGCGTTTTTGTTGCATGCGACCTTATAAAATAAAAATTGTTTCTTTATTATGCATAGAAATATTAAATTTCCCAAGATTAACTTACATTTTTAATAGAAAACAAAATTAAAAATCGAAAACAATTTTAACAACAAAAATGAACTGAGCAAAATGACATTTCTCGCAGCAAGTGCTGCCAAAAACTCAAACTGTTTTATTGATCACTTTACACAGAGCAAATCAGAGTTGATAATCAAAAACGACTATCAACAACGCGACAGTCAACAATCGCGTTAGCCGATTCCACCCCAGGATTATTTTTAAGGTTTAATTCAATTTTCTGAATGTAGTCATCTTATAGGATGTTAGAGTAGTCAGTGAAAAGTTGTTTTATTATAATGAACGGGCAACGGCCTAGTCACTGATAAAGCTTCGGTTCCCATCAATCACCGAAATCAAGCATCAGTGAGCGTGGTTAGTAGACAGATGGGGGACCGTCTCGAAACCTACCGCGTGCTGTTGTTGTAGGGTTTCACGAATCAAACAGAGCGAATAAAGTCGTTCGCTGAAAAAGCAACAGATGGAGATGATGCGGCAGGGAGAAATATCTCACAGTTGGTATCCATTTAGTTTTTCGGATTTTTTGTTCTTTTTGTAAACGACCGACGCAGGGTGCATGGTTTCTGTTTAAGTTAAAACCAATAGTTCGCGAGAATCATTTTATTGTTAAAATACATTTTAAATAAAGTCAAATAAAATATATTGTTATTCATAGTTAAAAATAAATTGTTGTTTCAATAATAAAACCAACGAAACAACAATATTGGTGACCCCGACGCTCGACGTCCGCCGCCGCGCCGTCGCCCATAAAATATCGGTCGAGACATTTAACTTAAAGGGAACACAGAGTCCTAAAAACATTATTTGGTGGAAAACAAACTCCACGCCCGAAGAACCAGACAAAAATCGACAAACCAGAGATTCAGTGTTTAAATCCAACCCTTGTGTCACACAAATCTCGACATAGCACAACGCGTGTCTGCACACAAAGAATCCTGTCTGAGCGTATCCATCAGCAAACAAAAGAAAAAACCCGCTTTGCCAGGTCAGCTGCAAAAACAATATTAGTTTATCACTGCACCATCTCGCTGTTTTCCTAAAAATCACCCGCTTAGATACAACATTCATACATCTATACCCATATACAACATCAAAATCATCCCCATCAGACGCAATAAGCGGCAACGGAAAGGAAACGCAACGCATCGCAACGCAACGCAGCCGAACAAAATCTTCTAGAACATCAGCGCGTCTGTTGCACAGATACACAGATACATTTGTATATACGCAAGTAAACATTTTTTTTTCTTTTTGATAACCACCCTGCATATCTCTTAAATTGTAACGTAAACAAATTAATAATTCTAAAAACAGATTAAACTTCCTTAAAATAACAGATATTTTATCCATTTTGTAAGCCGCATCCTTTCAATCGAAAGTTTTGTTTTCTAAAATAACCCCAAAAATTAAATACCATGCCTGACGACGATTTAAACAAAGACAATACATCACCTCCACTTCCAGCAGGAGGCGGAATAGTTCATGCAGTTTCTATCAAACTACCAGATTTTTGGACCAAAATGCCAGCCATTTGGTTCATACAAGTAGAATCACAATTTTCCACTCGAAGTATTGTTTCAGAAGAAACAAAATTTCATTACGTCGTTCAATCCCTTCCTCAGGACGTGGCCGCAAGCGTATATGACATTTTAATTCAGAAAACCCAAACACCCTACACGAACCTCAAAAAGGCGCTCATAGAACGACATTCGATGAGCGAAAGCAAGCGAATAGAGGCTTTGCTTTCAGGGGAGGAGATGGGGGACAAAAAGCCTTCAGAGTTCTACAGAAGATTGCAAACACTGGCCGGACAATCAATGATTGTAACGGAGAGTCTCATACTAGAACTCTGGAAACGGCGTCTTCCCACTCTTGTCCAAGTCTCAATCAAATCGAGCTCCAAAACAAAAACGGACGAACTCCTTGAAATAGCAGACGACATTTTTGAAGTCTACCAAAAACAAAACTCCTGTTTCTCAATGCCTTCACATTCTGAACAATCAATCAATGAACTCACGAGCATCAACCAAAACCTACAAGCCGAGATAAGCGAGATAAAAACTATGCTCTCAAATCTTAATTTCAATAAACGTTCTTCACGAACTCAAAATAGAACCCCATTCAATCGATACTCAGACAAACATAGTCGGAATAGATCGAATTCTAAGAGAAATTCACAAACTTGTTGGTTCCATCAGAGATATGGAAAACGTGCCATAAAGTGTTCACAGCCTTGCAATTTCAAAAATGTGAACCCAAACTAGATTCTACTGTCATGGCAGCGGCAAATGACAGTACAATGCATAATGTTGCAAGCCGCATTTTCATTCAAGATCCAATTTCTAGCCTTACATTTTTAATTGACTCAGGTTCAGACGTTTCAGCCATTCCAGCCTCATTACTAAAACAATACAAAAACAATAAACCAGATCAAAAAATTTCTGCAGCAAACGGCTCGGCTATAAACGTTTTTGGCACAAAATTTTTAAAACTAACGCTAGGCTTTCGAAGAGTTTTCAACCATACCTTCTTAATAGCTTCAGTCACAAAACCCATCATAGGTGCCGACTTCTTAAAAATAACTGGTTTGGTAATCGACATAAGAAACTGCAGACTTATTGACCCACTGACAAACACAAGTGTTAGTGGCACACCTTGTAGAGAAAATATAATAAGTCCACGTTTTTTTGAAATTGAACAAAAATACAACTCAATCCTTCAAGAGTTTTCTTCCCTTATGGAACCTCTCAATTTCAACCTTCCTGTAAAACACACCGTCGTTCACCACATTATTACAAATGGACCCCTTCCTTATTCTCGCCCTCGTCGCCTCAACAACGTCAAATTAAAAATTGCAAAAGAAGAATTTGACTACATGGTCCAAATAGGCATTTGCAGACCTTCATCCTCACCCGGTGCATCTCCACTACCTACACATGGCTTCAAAACACGAGGCGAACGACTGGAGACCATGTGGTGATTATAGGCGATTAAACGCCATGACAGTCCCAGATAGGAACCCACTTCCACATATTCACGACATGAATGCAACACTCTTCGATTGCAAAGTATTTTCCAAAATTGACTTGGTAAGAGCCTATCACAACATACCCATGGCAAAAGAGGACATACACAAAACAGCTGTAATCACACCATTCGGACTTTTTGAATTCCTACGTATGCCTTTTGGGCTCAGAAATGCAGCGCAAACCTTTCAACGGTTCATGTCCCAAGTGTTAAAAGGTCTCCCGTTTCTTTTCATCTACGTAGATGATATTCTGGTAGCTAGTAAGTCAGCTGAAGAACACGAAGATCACTTAAGAACTCTATTTCAACGCCTTTCGAAGTATGGGCTTCGAATCAAGGCATCAAAATGTGTCTTCGGTGTTTCCAAAATACAATTTTTGGGATTCGACGTATCAGAAAAGGGTATTCAACCTGCTAAGGATAGAGTAAAAGCAATTTCGGACTTTACTGAACCAAAGTCCATAAAGAGTGCACAACGATTTGTAGGTATGGTGAACTACTATCACCGATTTATACCTAAGTTAGCACGCATACTTTCACCCATTTATGCACACCTCGCTTCACTCACAAAAAGAAATTCAAAGCCAAAAGATTTCAGCTGGCCACTAGAGTGCAAAGAAGCATTCCACACTGCTAAAGAGGAACTTGCACAAGCAACTCTACTTAACCATCCTCAAGAAAACGCTACTCTTAGCATTACAACCGATGCATCCAACACGGATGTAGGAGCGGTACTACAGCAATTAAAAGACAACACTTGGGAACCAATCGCATTCTTTAGTAAGAAACTTTCACCTTCCCAAACTAAATATTCTGCATTCGATAGGGAATTGCTTGCAATTTATTTGGCTATTCAACACTTTCAAAACTTCGTTGAGGGGCAAGACTTTTGTATCTACACAGATCACAAACCCTTAACAACAGCTCTCACGACAAAAGCTAAACGAAGCCCTAGACAAGAACGACATCTCGATCTCATATCCCAGTTTACAAGTGATATAAGATGTGTCAAAGATTCTTTGAATGTCGTTGCAGACTCCCTATCGCGACCAAATACAGATTCGATTGACCAAACACCGATTGGCATAGAAACTATAGCCAATGCACAAATAAACGACGAAGAACTAACAACTCTTCGAAACAACATCCCAAAGAATTCAAAAATCAAATTAGAATTCATAAAAATCCCTGCATGCAACTCTTCTCTGTGGTGTGAAACCTCCACCGAAAACTATCGTCCATATGTACCCAGGAATCTCCGTCAAACAATTTTTCATAAAATTCACTCGATTTCCCATCCAGGAATTCGCGCTACGCGCAAAAAGATTGCAAAAATGTTCTTTTGGTCAAGAATGAACCATGACATACTCATGGACAAGAAAATGCAATGCATGTCAAACAGAAAAGGTTCATAAACACACAGTCACCATTTGAACGAATAGCAATCCCTCCTGGCCGATTTCAACACATACATATGGACATAGTAGGTCCGCTTCCACCCTCAAACGACTATAAATACATACTAACGATCGTAGACAGATTCTCTAGATGGCCTGAAGCCTATCCCATTCGAGACATTAATGCCGAAACAATTGCAAGAACGTACGTTCATGAGCATGTCTCTAGGTTCGGTGTTCCAGACAGCATCACCACTGATCAAGGTTCGCAATTCGAATCAAAGCTTTTCAAAGAGCTGATCAGATTCTTAGGCACAACACGAATACGGACGACGGCCTATCATCCACAAGCGAATGGCATGGTGGAGAGATTTCATCGCCAACTTAAAACCTCCATTCGGGCATCTGGAGATAGAATTAACTGGACACAGCAACTTCCATTAATTCTGCTTGGGATTCGTACCACAATTAAAGATGATACAAAACACACACCATCGGAACTCCTTTATGGAAAAAACATTAAACTGCCACTAGATTTTTCAAGAAATTCAACTGAAAGCACAAATGAATCGAATTTGGTAGAACAATTAAAACAATACTTTGAAAATATACCAAACACATCACTAGAAACAAGAAAATTGCCAACACAATCTGTCTACATTCCGAAGAGTCTTGAAACTTGCGACCACGTCCTAATTAGAAGAGATAGAGTAAAACGAAGTTTAGAATCTCCGTATGAAGGGCCATATAAAATAATTAAAAGATTAAGAAAATACTTCATTGTTCTTAAAGACAAAAAAAATTATTCTGTATCCATCGACAGACTCAAACCATATATTTACTCAAAATAATAAACAAGAAAAAGTATACAAAGCAAAACGTCAAAAATTATTCGCTTCGCTGGAAGGGGGGTAATGTAGGGTTTCACGAATCAAACAGAGCGAATAAATTCGTTCGCTGAAAAAGCAACAGATGGAGATGATGCGGCAGGGAGAAATATCTCACAGTTGGTATCCATTTAGTTTTTCGGATTTTTTGTTCTTTTTGTAAACGACCGACGCAGGGTGCATGGTTTCTGTTTAAGTTAAAACCAATAGTTCGCGAGAATCATTTTATTGTTAAAATACATTTTAAATAAAGTCAAATAAAATATATTGTTATTCATAGTTAAAAATAAATTGTTGTTTCAATAATAAAACCAACGAAACAACAATATTGTCATGTGTTCTTTCTGTCTGTTGTTCTTTCTCTTCTGTCCTTCTGTCTTGTATTAATGTCTTGTGTTGTTATCACCTTATATAGTCTAGTCGCTCAAGGTGCTGTGTTCTCTTCTCTGTACATTTATGTGCTGAGTGGTATGTAATGTAATGTTATGTAATGTAATGTAATGTAATGTAATGTAATGTAATGTAATGTAATGTAATGTAATGTAATGTAATGTAATGTAATGTAATGTAATGTAATGTAATGTAATGTAATGTAATGTAATGTAATGTAATGTAATGTAATGTAATGTAATGTAATGTAATGTAATGTAATGTAATGTAATGTAATGTAATGTAATGTAATGTAATGTAATGTAATGTAATGTAATGTAATGTAATGTAATGTAATGTAATGTAATGTAATGTAATGTAATGTAATGTAATGTAATGTAATGTAATGTAATGTAATGTAATGTAATGTAATGTAATGTAATGTAATGTAATGTAATGTAATGTAATGTAATGTAATGTAATGTAATGTAATGTAATGTAATGTAATGTAATGTAATGTAATGTAATGTAATGTAATGTAATGTAATGTAATGTAATGTAATGTAATGTAATGTAATGTAATGTAATGTAATGTAATGTAATGTAATGTAATGTAATGTAATGTAATGTAATGTAATGTAATGTAATGTAATGTAATGTAATGTAATGTAATGTAATGTAATGTAATGTAATGTAATGTAATGTAATGTAATGTAATGTAATGTAATGTAATGTAATGTAATGTAATGTAATGTAATGTAATGTAATGTAATGTAATGTAATGTAATGTAATGTAATGTAATGTAATGTAATGTAATGTAATGTAATCTAATGTAATGTAATGTAATGTAATGTAATGTAATGTAATGTAATGTAATGTAATGTAATGTAATGTAATGTAATGTAATGTAATGTAATGTAATGTAATGTAATGTAATGTAATGTAATGTAATGTAATGTAATGTAATGTAATGTAATTATAATGAACGTCCTATAATCATCATCAGTTCTTGTTTGATTATACTTTATCCAAGCTTTGTTCCTTTTGTTTTTTTAAGTTTTTAACGTGAGAATCAAACCATGGTGGAACACTCAAGTTATTTCGAGTCTTTTTAAATGGAATCGTTTTGTAGAAACAGTCAAAAAGAGTTTAATAAAAAATTTAACACATATCGTCAATATTTAAGTTACAAAATAAGTGTTCCCAATTGATCGTACATAATAAGTTAAAAAGGTTTTCAAAATTACACCTACTAAAGTTGAATTCTAGTTTGTTGTTATTAGATAGCATATGAGGTGAAGCCATGTTTAAATTAAGTGCAATGTCTAATGCAGGTTGATGACGATCTGCGTCCACAATTTTGACAGCAGAAGAAATCACAGCTGCTTCAGAGCATATAGTTTCGGAGAAAAATACCAGATCGAGTGTTTTTCCAAAACGGTTCTTCAAACCGTTGAGTTGACTTAAGCCACATGAAGACATACCATCTGTTGATAAAAACAATTGGAGATGTTAGTGAAGTAGTTTCGTTGGTGATTTTTGGCAAAAATATGTTTTTCGACAAAGTAGAAGTCGAAGAATCCACATTCAGTTGGGTCGTTGAATTAGATGGTGAGAGATTAACAACATTAGGTGCTGATATCAGTGGTAATGTTAAAGAAGAAATAGATAACGAAGCAGATACATTGTTGTTAGAGTTAAAATTGGCTACTGGGCGGGTAATTGCAAAGTCTTTAAATACGGAGGTTGCAACTTTCTTTGGTAAATGGCAAATATCAGAATTTTCGTCGTCAAGTTTTGTCTTAATTTTATTTTCAATATTTCCGTTGGTGCAGGTCAGATTTTCAACTTTCTTTGAAAGAAAAGTAAATTGTTTCTCCAGTTTTTCTAAGTCCTTTATATTTTTTATGACGTCTCCAACAATATTCTTTTCGGAGATCGGGTCGCATTCATCACAAAAGTAGAAAAAAGATTTTCTCTTAGCAAAAAGTTTTATGCAACTGAACGGGGCGTCAATGCAAAGTACATGAAAAACTTTTCGACAATTATCGCTACACATAATGGAGTCGATCATGTAATCAGAGATGGTATTACAAGCACCACAGTTAGCCATAATAAAAAATCGATGTTAAGATTTTTAGTTTGTATGCCGTGTTATGAGTTGGTTTATAAATTAAGTTTTAAATTAATTTTAAATATTGATTTAAAATTTTTGATTGTTAGTGTACTCAGAAAATATACAAAATTTAATTTTAGTACATACACAAACCAAAAAGTGAGGATGTCGATAGTGAAGTTAATCAATGATAACGTCGGATGAGTAGTCATAAACTAATGACAGGTACTATGTAAAGATGTTTGTTGTATTTTTGCTAACCATAACAATGTTGTCAAAATCATCTGGAGATTTATGCAATAATCTCAAACAGCAGCAACAGAAAAGACTTTAGTTGAATTTATTAGTGGGGCCAAAACAAAGTATATACATATGTAGATGGGAGCAGCAACAGACTCTTTGTTTATGCACTATGTATATGAAGGCTAGAAGAGCGTTAGAGCGAGTATTATGCAAATTAATATTTTATGTTACCGGGAGAAGTTTTTAAAAAGAACTTTTAATTTAATAAAACAATTCTTTATTTATTCTCAAACGGTTTTATTTAGGAACAGATGTGTTCCTGATGGGTAATGGTTAAAAACTAAACTTAGAAATATTGATCTTACAAATATTCATCTTCAAATAATTGCATTATTGGATCTTATCTATAATAATATTGCGTGGGTGCATAAAGTGCATGAAGTGCATGAAATCGATATAGTATCTTCTATTGGCGACGAAGCACGGTGGCTTGACGGATGGATATCTGTGTGCTGGATGTATCGATAGATACTTTTCTGTTGAAAGATATGATGTGATGAATGCTCACTTTTGGGTGGCATTTTAAATGCAATGTGAATATGTTAACTCCCCTCTTTCTTAAATGATGCGTCCCGCATCTTGTGTTTCTTCGGTGATACGTTGAATATTTTTGTTTATTTTATCGATATTGATTTCTTCGTTTATAATGTTGTTTATTGTTTTTTGTTTCGAAAGGAAGCAAGAGTATAATGCTGATAATGCAATTATTATTATTACAATTGTACTGAAGGTTAAACTATTTGATACAAATTGATTGACTTTGATTTCTTCAAGAATTGTTCTATTTTGAATATTTTCAAAATGGAGCTCTGGTAAACTCATGTTTAAAATAATATTTTTTACCTTTACATCTTTAAAAGTAGGTATTACAAAGTTTTCGTTTATTATTATATTTTCATAAACATTATTATTAATATTGAGTTTACAATTTTCAAAATTAATTAAGGTATTGCCAAATAATACGACTTCATTATGTGTCACAATTATGTGTGAGTTTAGTTCTTGGGAAATTTTTCGTAATTGCAAAATTATTGCTTAATTGTTTTATTTCAATTGCTTTGTTGATTATAAAGTTACAAGTTGGGTTTAATTTCGATAAATTATTTATACATTGATCTTTAATTTTCTTTAATCCCTTTTTTAATAAAATTTGTTTATATGTGTATTCGTACCAGATGTCATTACTCAATATTAATTCTCTATAAGGTATATCTAATTCTAAGTTATTTTTATTTGGAATAGGTTCCAATAACATTTTATGATACGTTTTGTTACAGAAATTTGGTATCATTATTATAAAAATTATGTCGTCATTATGCAAAATGACGGAACTTTGAATGAACATTAAATCTCTTAATGTAATGTTATGCGTTTGAAAATCATATGGGGTTAAAATATCTCTTCCTAATATGCCTAATCTGCACATCATTAAATTTTCTTTAATTTTTCGGACTTGTTCCCTAAGAAGTTGAATATCACATTGAATTTGAAAAATATGTTGCATATGGTAACATCTCTAGATGTTCTTCAAAGATTTGATAAGTGGTTACTTATTTGCTTTTGCTGTTTATTAATATGATCAGTCACTGTTTTCATTGCAGCGTTAAATTGATCATTTATTTTTACTTGATCGTTAAGACCTTGTATTATGTGTTTATTGTTTTGTTGATTAACTTCTAATTTTTGTTTAATTTCAATTTCGTCATCGGCATCCATTGTGCCTGCAATAAATTGTAATCCTTTTCCTAAAATATTGAGTAACCCCCTTTTTACTCTTACATGATGTGGTAGAAGATTATTTATTTCTTCTTCTAGTGCGTTAAAATTATGTAACATAGTGGGATAATGA
The DNA here is from genome assembly GCA_920104205.1 of Eupeodes latifasciatus. Classification (NCBI taxonomy): domain Eukaryota; kingdom Metazoa; phylum Arthropoda; class Insecta; order Diptera; family Syrphidae; genus Eupeodes; species Eupeodes latifasciatus. Next base: position 57,336,492 of record OV049927.1, read on the forward strand.
TTGCAAATACTAAAGTTCGCTATATTGTTTCTTATTAAGTCTAAATTATTATTAAATGCGTTTAAGTCTACTGTATAAAGTATTTTTCTATAGTTTTCGATAACTTGAAGCTCTTCGCTTTTAATTAAAATAAATCCCTGACCGTCTTTTAGGCCGCGATTCCATTTGCAAGTCAACTCGCGGAAGTCTTGCAGAAGTTTCTTGCAGTCGCGTTTACATTGTCATGTGAATTCTTGCAATTTCTTCTGCAATAAATGTCTTGCAAGAAGCTCGCGCATCATACTATCGGAATTTATTGCAGATTTATTTACACCAGGAGAGCAATTAATGTCGCAAGAAATCTGGTTGTTTACTTAAAATTGTGAAGTCATGGCGAGAAAACGTCAACGATTAGCAGCTGCGATGATAATTTTATTATTAAAAAGAAAAAAGAGGCTGGGATGCGACCCACACTGATAACTTCCCATCCCGTCTGTCGATTTGTCTTGCTTAAAAGTTTGTAGGTTTTCGTGTTGGGTTAAAAAAGTTGTTACTTGAATTATTCTTAAAAATTTTAAAAATGACCAACAATATTTTTCATATAAAGAAATAGTTTAGTTTGAAAATCTAGTTTTATTAAATAGATTTTTAGTCAAAACAAATTTTTACCAAGTTTTAGTATTGTTTTTTTGTTAGGTTTTTATTTTTTGTAAAAAAAACTGTCAATTCGATTTTTCTCAAAATTTTTCCAAATGTTGTCATAATTTTTGAAAAGATATTTGAGTCGAAATTCAATTTTTACCAACTTTGAGTAATGTTTTTTTTAGGTTTTTATTTTTTATAAAAAAAACTGTCAATTCGATTTTTCTCAAAATTTTAACAGATGTTGAAAACGTTATTTCTCTTTGCACAAAATTGTTTTGGTGATAAAATCATTTTGTATTCGTAAAATTTTCGAAGTGACAAATTTTTTTTCAGTTTTTTTGATTTATAAAAAAAACCGTTAATTGGATTTTTTTTCAAAAAATATACTTGTTTGGTATCACGTTACAGTATATTATATAAAATTTAATTCAAGTCTCTAGCATTTTTGGTTCGTAAGATATTTAGGGTTAACCAAAATGTTCACCTTTTTTTTAAACTGCTATGGTAGAAAAACCACCCACGCAATTTTTTTGAGAGCCCTTTCTGCATCTTTCTGCATTATTATCTGTATAACAAAATTTATTTGAAGTCGATATCTCTACTGGTTCTTGAGCTAGGGACGACGAAAAAAACGTCGCGAACGTACGGACGTACGAACGTACATACGTACACCCAGACATCTTTCCAAAAATCTTTTATTTCGACTCTAGGGACCTTGAAACGTCGAGAAATGTCAAAATTTTCAATTTGAAAAATCGGACCCATTACAATAACTTCCTATGGGAAGTTAAAAAAGATCAACTTGGGTTCGAGATTGGATTTAGACGGGAAGCTGGTGCCTTCTATCGGGTGATTTTTTTGAGGTTAGGATTTTCATGCATTAGTATTTGACAGATCACGCGGGATTTCAGACATGGTGTCAAAGAGAAAGATGCTCAGTATGCTTTGACATTACAAGAACTGAAGCCGAACGATCTGCCACAACGTCGAATTTTCAGTGAATGGGCCCTAGAAAAGTTGGCAGAAAATCCGCTTTTTTATCGACAAATTTTGTTCAGCGATGAGGCTCATTTCTGGTTGAATGGCTACGTAAATAAGCAAAATTGCCGCATTTGGAGTGAAGAGCAACCAGAAGCCGTTCAAGAACTGCCCATGCATCCCGAAAAATGCACTGTTTGGTGTGGTTTGTACGCTGGTGGAATCATTGGACCGTATTTTTTCAAAGATGCTGTTGGACGCAACGTTACGGTGAATGGCGATCGCTATCGTTCAATGCTAACAAACTTTTTGTTGCCAAAAATGGAAGAACTGAACTTGGTTGACATGTGATTTCAACAAGATGGCGCTACATGCCACACAGCTCGCGATTCTATGGCCATTTTGAGGGAAAACTTCGGAGAACAATTCATCTCAAGGAATGGACCGGTAAGTTGGCCACCAAGATCATGCGATTTGACGCCTTTAGACTATTTTTTGTGGGGCTACGTCAAGTCTAAAGTCTACACAAATAAGCCAGCAACTATTCCAGCTTTGGAAGACAACATTTCCGAAGAAATTCGGGCTATTCCGGCCAAAATGCTCGAAAAAGTTACCCAAAATTGGACTTTCCGAATGGACCACCTAAGACGCAGCCGCGGTCAACATTTAAATGAAATTATCTTCAAAAAGTAAATGTCATGAACCAATCTAACGTTTCAAATAAAGAATCGATGAGATTTTGCAAATTTTATGCGTTTTTTTTTTTAAAAAAAGTTCTCAAGCTCTTAAAAAATCACCCGATATAATTTAAACGAATTAAATATAGAAGATGGTCAGCAATACTTCAATTTCACTCGCATGACCGCAATTGATTTGGAATTTTTGATATTGAAAGTGGGTCCTATTATAAAAAAACAAGACACTCAATTCCGTGAGTCAATATCACCGAAGGAAAGACTCCTGTTGACTCTGCGATTCTTAGCATCTGATATGTACAATTGTACATATAATTTAACGACAATAGGTACGCATTTAGCAGGTTGAATCTTTGATAATCATTTTTTCAGGTGATTCATACCATTCCCTGATGTATGTATTTATTTAGAATTCCTGTATCCACCATATCAAAAATTGTTCCGGAAGTATGCCAAGCTTTATACGATTGTCTACACGAGGAATATTTAAAGACGTCAACCAGCCACTTGCGCGAGATATACGAAACTGTTTCGATAAGCTGCAAGAACTGTCGCGAGTCGATGAAAAAGTGTTTAAACTAGCAATTAATTGCACTTGCAAATACTCGCAAGAAGTTATGAAAGTACTGTCGCGATAGAACTTGCTTGGTAGTTTCCACTTGCAATTCACTGTCGGACAGAATATCGGACATTTATTGCAGAAGTTTTCTTGCAAATGGAAACGTGGCCTTAGATATTGTATCTCAAGTTTCTGTCCTTGTCCAATGTATACTTGCGTCAGAAGTATCAAAGTAAATATTATTTGTAGAATCATTTTCTGAAAAAAGTCGGTCATTTTTATAAATTCTTATTTTGTTTTCTAAGTCTTTCTTTACTTTTTTTTTCTTTATCTAGGTTGAAGTTTATTTCTAACGCCTATAATTTTTTCATAAACAATGTCGTTTTCTTTATATGTCTTTATCTTTATATTTGGTTTGTTTCTTCTCAACATTTTTTCTTGCGCCAATAAAAGTTTTGGTTGCAAGTCTTCGTGCTCTGATTTATTAAATAAGACTTCAAAAGGTCTTTTGTTTGTTACTGAATGAATTGTTTTGTTGTATTGTTGTACTGCCCTAAAAATTGATTCTAAGTCACTTATTAAATGAAATTCTTCTTTTAAGCATCTTGCTATTTATATAAGTGTTGAGTGGACTCGTTCCACTTGACCATTTGATGTACTGTGTTTTGGATCACAGAAAAACATTTTTATTCCCAATCTTTGCATCAATGTTTTGAATTGGGGTGTTGAAAAACCAGGTTCGTTATCGATACATAGGTTTTTGGCTTCTGGAAAGCTTTGTAAAATTTAAGTACTTTCTCGTCTAACTTCGTTCTATCTTCTATTTGTTTGACAATTAAAAATTTCGAATATGAGTATATACATGTTAAAAATTTTAATTTTTGGGCAAAAAAATTTTTAAATGTAATTGTTCCCCCAATTTCTTAGCAATTGGGGCCTCGCCAATTGGAGCCTTAAAAGGATGTCTTTCGTATTTGTTGCGGTTACAAATTTCGCAATTTCTTACAAATTCTTTAAATTGTTTGGTCATATTTGGCCAATAATATGCTGTGTAAATTTGTTTTAAATTTTCTTGATAGCTACGGTGAGCTCTTACATGTGTTTGTTGTATAATAATTTGTTGGTCCTGTTCGTTTGTAATGTCAATAGGGAAATTTTTCGTGTAAAGAAATTTATTATTGAATGTTTCTTTTAATGTTTGTTTAATGTTATATAAATCTTCAGGAGTGCAGTGAATTTCGACAGTTCCAGGTTGTAAATATTGTTTCAAAATAATAATTAAATTGTCAGGAGTGTCATACTCAATTAAATGTCTTGTTCGGTTAAAATTACGTATTTGTTCATGTGCAGTGAATCGTCCTGGGGTTAAAAGGATTTGCTGTTTAAATTGTTTAAGTAGTTTTGTAGTTTCTTTTATATCAATATTGTCGCTGCTCTCGGCAGAGTGCTGTGTAGCAGTACTAGAAGAGTCTTCATCCGAAATGTGACCTTTTATCCAACACAACGATGATACAGAACCTACAAAAGCAGTTGAATCAACTTATTGATAAAGTAGACGATTTTTCAAATTATTCGCTTGTACAGCGTAAACAAACAAGGAGCGTTACGTCGAATGCAGGCAAACGTAAGAGAAATGAGTTGGACATGACATTGGCTCATCCTTCAAAAAAGATAAAGTCAGAGACAGAGGTACAAAATGTACTAAGCCTAATGGACTCTGCTGATGCAAATAAATCCCCTTCAGAAACTCCAGTGAATACTGAAACACTAAATTCACCACAAATTGAAACTGACTCTGTAACACTCCAAGTCATTCCTCCTACTGCTTCCTCATCGTCATCATCGTCATTATCATCATCATCAACAACATCAACATCATTATCATTGTCGTCATCGATTTTACCAACAGAAACTACAACATCTTCTTCTGAGTCATCATCTTCTAGTTCCATATTTCCATATTTCATCTCGAACCACACACACTCAACACTATAATGTATCACCTATTGTATCAGGTCTTAAAGTAGTTGAAGGTCAAAAAATTATTTTTATTTCTAAGCTTGATCCTGCAACAAATGCTTTAGATATCAAGAACTTTATCAAAGCCAAAATTGGTACATTGGATCATGTACTTGTGGAAAAAATGTTCCACAGAAATTATTCTAAATACTCGTCATTTAAGGTTAGATGTCCGGATTCTGTCTTTCATCTACTTAGTTCTATTTCTTTTTGGCCCACCGGAATTATTATGCATGAGTTTGAGAACAGAAATTCCAAAAAACAATCACGCCATTTTCCACAACCACTGACAAAATATGCCTACCGCTTCAACAACAGCAAAAACTGATGATTTATTATCAGAATGTAAACGGACTACGAACTAAAACTAATCAGTTCTATATAAATGCAAACAACTTACCTCACGACGTAATTGTGTTAACTGAAACCTGGCTATGTAACTCAATTGCTGACACAGAACTCTTTGACAAGAACTTTCAAGTTTTTCGGCGTGATCGATATTCAATTGACGAATCTACAAGAGTTGGAGGAGGATTATTAATAGCTGCTAAAAACTCTTTTATAAGTTCGTTGGTAAATGATTTCCAACAATTTGACTTCGAAATGATGAGCATAAAAATAAAAATGGATTTCGGTAGCCTATATATAGTTGCTGTCTACATACCACCAAGTTCCAACTACAATATATACAAACAAATCTATGACAATTTGGAAAATTTATTTGAAAATATAAATGCTGAAGATGAAATCTGCGTATTAGGTGACTTCAATTTACCTAATCTTGATTGGTCCAAGAATGACAATAACGAAGAATATTTTCCGACCAACCCATCTACTGATATCGAATTTTGCACAGTCGACACAATGGCCTCTCTAGGACTCATTCAGCTGAACTCAATCAAAGACCACAATAACAAAATACTGGACCTTATTTATATTTCTGACATCGTAAATGCTGACACTGCTGTTATTCAAAGCGACATAAAACTTTTAAAAGAAGACCGACATCATCCTGCATTGACAATATCCTTAAATTTAAATATTTGTAATCTTGATACCTCTTGTGATAAGCAAATTGAATTTGACTTCAAAAAATGTGATTTCAATCAACTTTTTACCGACTTAAATCATTTGGACTGGGATTCAATATTTATAAATTTGAACTTAGATGATATGGTATTGAAATTCTATAAAATATTATTTAATTGCTTTCTAGAGAGCGTACCTCTTCGTAAAATTAAAGCCAAAGATAATAATCCGCCATAGTTTGATCGGCATCTTAAATGCTTAAAAAATAAAAGGAATAAGGCGTGGATAAAATATAACGAATCACATACTGATGTTGATTATGGTATCTACCAAGAAATCAGAAATGATTTTGTTAACTATTCAAATTGTCTTTATAACGAGTTTGTTGCAAATACTGAACGGGAACTTAAGACGAATTCACGAAATTTTTGGAAATATGTTGACTGTAAGCGAAAATTTGACGGGTACAATCCAAACATGACATATAGAGACAAAACAAGCCATGATCCTCTAGAACTTTCGAATATGTTTGCAAATTTTTTTAAAAGTGCGTATGAAGATTCTTTTTCTACAAATCACAGCTCAATAGATTTAACAAATACTTCTCAGTTTCCTCACTTGGCTCAGATAAATCTAACAATCTCGGAATCTACTATACAAGACAAAATTCTAAAACTTGACGAAAGTCTTAGTCCAGGCCCTGACGGACTGCCTTCATTTATGCTAAAAAAGTGCGTTAAATATCTTTCGCACCCATTGTGTATTCTGTTTAACCAATCATTTAATTGTTCCCATTTTCCACTCTTATGGAAATATGCATTTCTAAAACCAACGTATAAGAAGGGTCCCAAGCATCTTATATGCAACTATCGTCCTATAGCTAAGCTGTCTGTTATACCAAAATTGTTTGAAGCCATTGTTTGTGATATTCTTTCCTTTAACTGTTCTTCTGTTTTTTGTGACAATCAACATGGTTTTGTGAAAAAAAATCGACCGTTACAAATCTACTCGAATTTACAACATATTGTATTGACACTTTCGAAATTAAACAACAAGTTGACTGTGTATTTACAGACCTTAGCAAAGCATTTGACAAACTTAGCCATAAAGTACTTTTAGGGAAATTAGAAAAAATTGGACTAAATGATAAACTAATAGCATGGATATCTTCTTACCTAACAAACAGATATTATTGTGTTGTGTTCAAAAACGACTATTCCAATCCGTTTATTGTCAATTCTGGTGTACCTCAGGGTAGCCACCTTGGTCCATTGTTATTTGTTCTGTTTATAAATGATCTCCCATCTATCTTAAGAAATTCTATGACGCTAATATACGCTGATGACGTGAAAATATTTCGAAAAATTAATTCCTTAACGGACTGCGAACTATTACAAGATGACCTACTTCGTCTATGGGAATGGTGCAATACAAATCGTTTATTGTTAAATATTGATAAGTGTAAAACGATGAGTTTTACACGTAAACACAGTATTTTTGACTATAACTATAGGTTAAATTCTTCAAACCTCGAAAAATTGACTCACTTCTCAGACTTAGGTATCATTTTGGACACAAAACTGTCTTTTACTGACCATTTCAACCACATTGTGAAAAAAGCTAATAAGACACTAGGCTTTATAAAAAGATTTGGCAGGGAATTCCGAGATCCTTATGTCCTTAAAACTCTGTATGTATCGTTTGTCAGATCAGTCCTTGAATACGGTTGTATAGTTTGGGCCCCTTATTACTCGAATCATATCCATAGACTTGAAGGTGTTCAAAGAAGATTCCTAAGATTTATTTTACGATTTCTCCCACAGACACATGAATTAGCTTTGCCTTCCTATTCCGTTAGGCAACAACTTATAGGTCTTCCATCGCTTACTAGTCACCGTAAGTATTTGCAACTCTGCTTTATTGTTGGAATTCTGAATGGATTCATTTCATCTCCATCAGTTTTGTGTCGATTCCACTTTAATGTAAGCCGAAATTACTTCAGAAATCGAGTGCCAATTCGAGCAAATCTTAGCCGATCAAACTATGGTTCTAACAGTCCAATTAACCAGTTAATAAGCATATATAATGAAAATAATTTTCTTTTAAATTCTATTAATCAAAATATCAAATCAGATAGCTTCAAAATACATTTTTTCTCTCTTTTAGGAGTGAATTCCTCAATAAATGAGTGCCATCGTTAGACATGACTATTTTTCCAATATAATCCCGTAGGCTATCATCCATTGTTTTTTGAAAAATACTCGGAGCATTCTTCAATTCAAAAGGCATTCTTAAAAATTCATATTTTCCGTTATTTATACTGAAGGCTGTTTTTTCAATATCTGATTCTTTCATCAGTATTTGATGGAATTATTAAATAAAGAAGTTCGGCCAACAAGACTAATTGAATTGAGAAATAAGTCAATGAAACGCCTTATAGTCTTGCTTGTATAAATATTTTATTGATGACGCGTTTTGGCTAAACAGCCATCCTCAAATCACCATCGACTTTAATTTGATTTCTTAAAAAAGCTTTTACAATTTCAAACCTTACAAAGACCAAACAAAAATTATATAAAAAAGCTTTTTAACACAACATAATTTCTAAACAAAAGCAAATTACATAACAAATAATGAAAACACAAAACAGCTGGTTTATTTGCAAATTTTTAATAACGATGAGTCAGCAAAGCCAAAGTTGTCGTTCAGCGCTACGTTATGTAGTTTGTTTATGTAGATCGACTCCCAAACATTCAACTGCCTAAAGCCCTGTACTTCTTTCAACAATGTTATGTTATCGGTCATTACTCCGTGTGGTTTTTGTTTTCTTCTTCCTCTCCCCATTGCATTATTCTCTTGTTGTACATGTTTAGCGAAAGCTGTTTTTTCTGTTTTGTTTTGGACATCTAGTTGATGGTCTCTAAACCTCTTACTAGTCACCGTAAGTATTTGCAACTCTGCTTTATTGTTGGAATTCTGAATGGATCCATTTCATCTCCATCAGTTTTGTGTCGATTCCACTTTAATGTAAGCCGAAATTACTTCAGAAATCGAGTGCCAATTCGAGCAAATCTTAGCCGATCAAACTATGGTTCTAACAGTCCAATTAACCAGTTAATAAGCATATATAATGAAAATAATTTTCTTTTAAATTCTATTAATCAAAATATCAAATCAGATAGCTTCAAAATACATTTTTTCTCTCTTTTAGGAGTGAATTCCTCAATAAATGAGTGCCATCGTTAGACATGACTATTTTTCCAATATAATCCCGTAGGCTATCATCCACTGTTTTTTGAAAAATACTCGGAGCATTCTTCAATTCAAAAGGCATTCTTAAAAATTCATATTTTCCGTTATTTATACTGAAGGCTGTTTTTTCAATATCTGATTCTTTCATCAGTATTTGATGGAATTATTAAATAAAGAAGTTCGGCCAACAAGACTAATTGAATTGAGAAATAAGTCAATGAAACGCCTTATAGTCTTGCTTGTATAAATATTTTATTGGTGACGCGTTTTGGCTAAACAGCCATCCTCAAATCACCATCGACTTTAATTTGATTTCTTAAAAAAGCTTTTACAATTTCAAACCTTACAAAGAACAAACAAAAATTATATAAAAAAGCTTTTTAACACAACATAATTTCTAAACAAAAGCAAATTACATAACAAATAATGAAAACACAAAACAGCTGGTTTATTTGCAAATTTTTAATAACGATGAGTCAGCAAAGCCAAAGTTGTCGTTCAGCGCTACGTTATGTAGTTTGTTTATGTAGATCGACTCCCAAACATTCAACTGCCTAAAGCCCTGTACTTCTTTCAACAATGTTATGTTATCGGTCATTACTCCGTGTGGTTTTTGTTTTCTTCTTCCTCTCCCCATTGCATTATTCTCTTGTTGTACATGTTTAGCGAAAGCTGTTTTTTCTGTTTTGTTTTGGACATCTAGTTGATGGTCTCTAAACCTCTTTTTGAGTGAGCGAGAGGTTTGCCCTATGTAAACTGCATTACATCCGCTGCATTCTAGCTTGTATATTCCAGATTTATCAAGTTGGTCAGTTTTTTGTTTAGTGCTTTCAAGCATATTTTTAATTGTTCTACTGGACTTGTAAGCTTATTTTATTTTTTGTTTACGTAGAATATTAGAAATTTTGTTTGTGATAGTGGGATAATATATCATTTTTGCCCATTTCGAAACGGAAAGCTCTGATGTCAGCTGTTCACTTAAGAGAGTTGTATTTTGTTCTTTAAATTGTTGTTGTATTTTCTTTCTCGTTGTGTTCTGTATAATTTTTTCTTTTAAACCATTAAGTCTCGCACAATCCATAATGTAATTGAACTCTACATTATAATCTTCATCATTCAATGGAGTATTTAACATTCTATGGATCATTGCATTCATTGCAGCATATTTGTGTGAGAAGCAATGAAAAGAATCACTTGTTATATACCTTTTAGTCTGTGTAGGTTTTCGATAGATGTTAAATTTAATTGTATTATTTGAAGATCGTTCAAGCCAAAGATGAAGGAAAGGTAACTTTCTATCAATTTCCACTTCAACCGTGAATTTAACCGAGCTGAATTGCGAGTTTATAAGATTCAAAGTTCTTGGGTACTGTTCAAGTGTAGAAACAGCAAAAATATCGTCCACATATCGCAGCCAAACGCGAGGAAAATCCCTTGAATTTTTTATCTTCTCTTCGAAATGCCAAAGGAAAAGATCAGCGATAAAAGGAGAAAGATTATTGCCCATAGCTGTTCCTTCATCTTGCTTAAAGAATTCACCATTGAAAATAAAAATATTTTGATTCATGCAAATCTCAGTCATTTCCACCAGCATGTCTACTTTGAAAGCGGGAACATTTTTAGCAATCAGCCATTCTCTCAGGATTATTATAGTTTCCGGTATTGGAACACTGGGAAAAAGGGCAGTGACATCGAACGAAACTAAAATCTCGTCATCGTTCAAACGTAAGTTCTTAGTACGCTCTATCAACTCTTCTCTATTATTGACTCTGAATCCTTCAATACAGCCAATTTTTGTTAATTCGTTATGGACCCATTTGGATCATTTTTGTGTTGGTGCATTAATGTTGGAAACTATAGGTCTCATTTTTTCCCCTGGCTTGTGTATTTTCGGAAGACCATACAGCTTTGGAACTAGTGGATTGGAATTTTTAAGGTTTCTTCTCCAAAATTTATCATCAAAAAGAACTTCATATTTTTTAAGACAATCGTCTACATCTGTTATCATCTTGGGAAGTGGATTCTTAGAAAGCTTTTTATAAGTTCCTTCTTGCAACAACAAATCCATTCTTCTTATGTATTCAATTTTATCCAATATAACAACAGAATTACCTTTGTCTGCTTTTAGAACATAACAGTCTTTGTTTTTTATACTTTTAAGAATTGAAACCTCTCGCTCACTCAAAAAGAGGTTTAGAGACCATCAACTAGATGTCCAAAACAAAACAGAAAAAACAGCTTTCGCTAAACATGTACAACAAGAGAATAATGCAATGGGGAGAGGAAGAAGAAAACAAAAACCACACGGAGTAATGACCGATAACATAACATTGTTGAAAGAAGTACAGGGCTTTAGGCAGTTGAATGTTTGGGAGTCGATCTACATAAACAAACTACATAACGTAGCGCTGAACGACAACTTTGGCTTTGCTGACTCATCGTTATTAAAAATTTGCAAATAAACCAGCTGTTTTGTGTTTTCATTATTTGTTATGTAATTTGCTTTTGTTTAGAAATTATGTTGTGTTAAAAAGCTTTTTTATATAATTTTTGTTTGTTCTTTGTAAGGTTTGAAATTGTAAAAGCTTTTTTAAGAAATCAAATTAAAGTCGATGGTGATTTGAGGATGGCTGTTTAGCCGAAACGCGTCATCAATAAAATATTTATACAAGCAAGACTATAAGGCGTTTTATTGACTTATTTCTCAATTTGATGGAAGCCTGATTCTAGATCTATTGTAGAGAAATATTCAGCTTTCCCTAAGTTTGACAATATTACACTACTTTCTGGTATTGGATATTTATCCGATATTGTCTTTTCATTTAATTTTTTATAATCGATAACCATTCTTAATTTTGGGCTACCGTCTTCATTTAATCCTTTCTTTGGTACAACCCAAATCGGTGAGTTGTACGGACTTTTACTTTGGCGTATTATACCATTTTCTAATAAATTTTTTATTTCCTTATTAACAAATGTGTTAACTGACAGTGGGTAAGGATATTGTCTACTCCATATAGGAGTTTCGACTGTTGTCCTAATATCTGCTTTTACATCCGTTCTAAGTAATGAATTCAAATCTATATTTGAATGAATTTTTTCAATTTTTTTAATTATTTCATCATTTAATTTTTCAATATCCGCATTATTCAAGATATTCTCAGAATCTTCTAATTCCTTTGTATTATTTATAATATATGTATTTTTCCCTGATTTACTTTAATTTTTATCTACCGATAAGAATATTCTCTCTCTCCTATTATTATAGATTAGGACACCATTTTCAAAGTCCAATTTTATGGAAGCTTCTTTTAGTAATCTGTAACCTATTAATAAATCACTTTCTAGATTTTGTATCTCGTAGAATACAACATCTCTATCAAAAATATAAACTATATAATAATGCGTTATTATTGAATTCCCATTGACGGTACGGATTCTTTTATTCATCGATAATTTTTTTCTTTCTTGTAGAACATTGGGTCTACAATAGCAACTTGTTCCTCCCGTGTCAATTAAAATTTTTAGTTGCCTACCTAATAGGTTTCTGTAAATGAAGGGCAATTGACACGGCGACTGTCTAAAAAAGCCTCCTCATTTATGTTATTTACTCTCTGATTTTTAACGGGTGGTTCAGCACTATTTTGTGCACTATGTGGCCTCTTATCCACGTTTTTTTTATTATTAGCGAACACTAAAAGGGTTTTTTTTTACCTTTAATATGCCAAAGACACAGTGTGAGCATTAGGAAAGGAGGGAAGGGTTGGATAGGAGGTGTCGGTGTACATTGATTTTGAACTCCTGAACATTGCAATGATAGGGAAAGATAGAGCGTGGCGTTCCTCATTCGCGTAGTACGGCTAAAAAATGAATCTCTGTACTTCATAGTACGGCCGAAGTTGGGCTCAAGGGTAAACTGATGGGCATTCCTAGAAGCGCGAGTATTACGGTTAAATTGTTTAAGGGGAGGAATGCAACTGGCTATTTCACTAAAGCATAGTCCGTTAAAATAACGGTAAAAAAGGGTTAGACAAGAAACCTTGCGTCGATGTTCGAGTGACGTAAACGAGTTGATAATGTTAATGTCACCAATCATTTTAAAAGCTCTATTTTGAATACTGTCCAAGAGGCTTAGATAAGTTACTGGAGCACCAGCCCAGAGATGAGAGTTATATTCAAGTTTCGGACGTATATAAGTTTTGTAGATTGTAGCCAGATCAGACGGAGAGAGAAATTTCTTGCAACGTCTCAAAAAACCTAGACATCTTGCGGCATTTTTGGCAACATCGCGTATGTGATCGCTCCACAAAAGGTGGTTGCTGATGCACATTCCGAGGATGTTGAGATTTTCCGTTTCGTTGATGCAAGTGCCACTCATAGATAGTGGCAAAGAGGGTTTATCTCGCTTTAACGATGCAAGACAGCATTGCGTTTTCGAAGCATTAAATTCCACACGATTTTTTATTCCCCATTGTTCAATGCTGTGTAGGTCGGAATTTAATGAGCTAATCATATTTTGTCGTTGCAGTTCCACATCCGAAGAGGAGGGTTGTGAGTCTGGAAACGAATATGAAAAGCTAAGAGTGCTATCGTCAGCGAAACAATGTATTGGATTAGAAGTAACAGACAGGAGATCATTTATAAGAATGAGGAAGAGGGTCGGAGACAAAACGGAGCCCTGGGGCACACCAGCATTTATTTTATGGGTTTCAGACTTGAATCCGTCCAAAACAACTTGTATTGAACGGTTCGAAAGAAAATTGCTAATCCAACGAAGAAGAGATTCGTCGATACCGAAAGCACGCATTTTCGATAAGAGAGCAAGATGCCAGACTTTATCAAATGCCTTTGAAATATCAAGTGCAATAATCTTACTTTCTCCAAAACGATGTAAAGATTTGTTCCACTGTTCGGTGAGATGAACCATGAGATCACCAGTGGACCTATTGCTACGAAAGCCGTATTGCCGGTCATTAAGAAGCTTCCGTTCCTCAAGATATTTCTTAAGCTGATAATTAATGTGTTTTTATTATTATTTGTTTTAAATGGGTTATTTCTATTTTGATTGTTATTAAAATTAGAATTATGAGGTTTCCAATAGTTGTTATAATTTTGCCTTTGGTTTGGCATTCTAGTATTATCACTACCTAGCACCATTGGTTGGGGTTGATAGTTTTGAGGGCGATTATTATTTTTATTCGGTTCCCAAACCGATCTTTTTGGAAATCTTAAATTGTTACTATTTATATTATTATTTGAGTAATTATTGTTAGAGTGACTTGCAGAAGTATTTTTATTAAAATGAAGTGCGAATTGAGCCCTTTGATTATTGGATTCCAATTCTTGGGTCTTAGCTAAAGCACTTGGGAGGTCACTAGGATTAAGTGAAAATAATATACTACTTAAGGAACTGTTCAGGCCCGTTATAAATATCCTAAGAGCATTTCTCCTATGAGCTTCATTTAGCTCTTTTGTTAAGCTTTCTTGACCATGGGTCATAAATGTTTTGTTTATTAGTAGTGTCAACTTTTTGTTGACTATATTATAGTATTCTATCAGGGATGAAGATCCCTGTCTAAGGACACTTAACTCCTGTTCGATCATGTGTATTGGACGTTTGTCCGCATAGACAAAATCGAGACGACTCAAAATTGCATCAAAACTGTTCCATGATTCGTTAGACTATTGTAGTGTATTAACATCATATTTTATGGAGCATGGATAAACATGCTCAATGTCAACACAATAATGAGTAAGTATATTGGTATCTCATCTCTCATCTCATCTATGATTGTCTCGTGTGCATGCTCTACTGGAAAGTAGGTTAGTTCTTATCTGACCACTGACAAAGGCGCGTGCGTGCATTGGCGAGCCAATACTACATTGGCGACGGGAATAAATAAGAATAAAAAAAAATAAAAAAAAAATAAAAGGTGCAAGTGCAAATAAATTCTTAACGCGTAATGAATGTGGAATCGGTAAAAAAGAATTAATAAATAAAAAAGAAAAAAGTGCAAAAAAACCAAACGGTAAAAAAAAAAATATCGAAAATTGACTGGTGAGTTTAAAAATGTAATAATAATTATTATAAATAACGGGGTTTGCGATAGATTAATTTAAATACGATTTGTTTGGAAATGAATTCATGATTTTCTTTGTTAAGAGATCATTTGGAGTTTACTTTTTGGGTTCCGGGTATAGGATCTCTAAGCAATATCATTTCTTAAATTGGTTCCGTTATTTAACTGTTTAACTGTTTGATGCAAATAGTTTTGCATTTCATTCAATTGAATTGGTAGAGAAAGCTTTACATAAATTTGATTTGTGAAACATGAAAGTTGTTCCATTCAATTGGAAAATTAAAAAAAAAAAAAATCAAAAGTGTTATTTCATTAAATTGAAAAGGAAATCAAAGTATTTTGGAAAGTAGTTTTCCATTCAATTGGAAGAAAGAAAAAAAAGAGACTTCAAATGAAGAGTGAAAAGAAAAGGAAAGAAAATTAGACTTCAAATGAAGTAACATGTATTAAAGTCAGAAAAGAGATTTCCATTCAATTGGAAAAGAATAAAAAAATAAGAAAAGAGGTTTCCATTCAATTGGAAAAGTATAAAATAATTTGTCAAAAGCACAAAATTTTAAATTTTAAAAATCTTTTTAAATTAAGTGTTCTATTTTGATAGACTTAAATTTCGCACTTATGTACATATGTATTTTTCGTGAAAATAACGAATTGTATTTCTTGCTACAGAAATGGAAAAAAATCTACAATCGTTGGAGAGTTTCGTTGTTGAAGGGGAAACTTCTTCAGTGGCTCTCAGATGGGAGAAGTGGAAATGAGCTTTAAACATATACTTGGAAGCTGCTGGTATTGAATCTCATACAAAAAGAGCGGTTTATCTACATTATGGCGGATTGGGGATTCAAGAAATTTTTTATAGTTTACCGGGAGCAAATGTTGACGGCACCAACGAAAATAATGTATATGAAATAGCTATTAGGAAATTTGATGAATATTTTCTACCTTAACAAAGTAAAATTTTTGAGAGGCATATCCTTAGACTTATGAGACAAGAAGTTGATGAAAAATTTGAAAAATTTTTAATAAGACTAAGGAATCAGGCTGAGAAGTGTAGTTTTGATAAAATGGATGAACATTTAATTGACCAGATAGCAGAAAAGGGTAGGTCAGAGGAGTTGAGAAAGAAAATTTTAACGATGGGTGACGATATATATAACACTAGATATAATAATAAAAGAAGCTAATACACAGGAGATAGTAAAGCAGCAGCTCGAAAATTACGGAGATAAGATTTCAGGTCAAGAAATTAATCTTATAAAAAATAAGCCAAGATTAAATAATAAATCAACCAAAAGATGAAAAGGAAAAATTTTGTAAACGGTGTGGTAGTAGGAAACACTCCTCACAAGATCTTAAGTTTCCAGCTCGAGATAAAAAATGCTTCGGTTGTGGGTTTGTGGGGCATTTTCGTCAACATTGCAATACAAAATCTTCACAAAAGAGGAAATATTCTGGTCCAGAGCGTAGTTTAGACAACAGGAAAAAAATAAAAAAGGATAGGGAAGAGGTAGATTTTATTGAAAAAGAGGAGGTAGGCTACGTTTTTCACATTGATAATGACACAACTATATAATGTTATATTGGGGGGATAAAAGTCAACATGATAATTGACTCAGGTTGTAAGCCAAATTCGCTAACGGAAGCTACGTGGAGTTATTTAAAGACTCACAAAATAAAGGTGTTTAATCAGATAAAAAATCCAAAAAAGACGTTCTTAGCTTACGGAAGTTCCACACCTTTGGATGTGATTGGGAGTTTCGATGCACATATAGTTATAGGAAATGAAATAGAAAAAGCAATATTCTATGTTATTGCAAGGGGAACAAACAATTTGTTAGTGATTAAAACCGCAAAAGCTCTCAAGGTTATCAAAATTGGAAGTTATGTTAACGAGGTGAAAAGTTCTCAATTTCCCAAGTTCAAAAATGTTCTGGTAGAGATACCAATATAGATGAATCCATAAAACCAGTTTTCCAACCATACAGACGAATTCCTTTACCTTTAGAAGCTAAAGTTGAAAAAAACTAGAAGAACTTTTAGACAACGATATCATAGAGGAAGTAAAGAAACCCTCTAGATGGGTTTCTCCTATAGTACCCATTCTCAAAGAAAATGGAGAAGTCAGAATCTGTGTGGACATGAGACGGGCAAATGCTGCAATTTTACGCGAAAACCATCCCTTACCGACTATGGATCAGCTTTTGCCAAAGATTGCGAATACTAAACTGTTCAGTAAACTTGATGTTAAGAACGCTTTTCACCAGATTGAAATTCATCCAGAATCAAGATTCATAACAACGTTTATATCTAACAAGGGTTTGTTCCAATATAAGAGGCTAATGTTTGGCATAACTTGTGCCCCTGAAATTTTCCAAAAAATAATGGAAAGACTTATTTTAGGTTGTGAAGGGGCAATATACTTTATCCACAGATAAGAAACTATACAGATGTCTCATCCCCATAGAAGAAAATGTCCCATATTTTTTTCACTACTCCTTGGCTATCAACCGACAAAAAGCTTTTTGTCGGTTGATCGTCAAGCACAAAAAGCTGTTTTTGATTTCACATATTGGCTTCCCAGTATGCCTGTTCAAAGCTATGTGTCTAACTATAAAAAATTCTAAGGTTGTTTTTTCTCTCAATTCAATGTCCATAATAAAAAGAAGAACAGAAACTGTTTTGCTTTCGATTATGTTTTGGTCCCGATGTTACCATATTTCAGTTGCTATTGTTCAAGCGATGTAGGTATGCTATTTATGCTATTTATTATTGAATATGAAAATAAAAACCATAGTTATTAATTTTTCCATGTAATATTTTACTATATCAAATAAAACAATATACATTGTTGAAAATACATTTAAGAAAGGAAGAGGAGATGCAAGACATTTTAAAAATAATTTGCAAATGCAAATGTACGTGCTCCGCTGGTGCGCGTATGAGGCTTAGTTTTGGTTGCCTTCCTTATTTTGATTTTTTTTGATACATGTATTGAACGCATGTGTGTATGAACATGTATCCATAGATATATATGACAAAAGGGTAAGTTTCAATTTCGGTCTTTTTGTTGTTTGTTGATTGTTTCTTTGTTGTCCTATGCAAAACGTAAGTTGCGTATTTTGTGAATTTAAACAGGTGTAGGTAGGTACTCATGTAAATAATTTCGATACAAAAAAGAGGCTCGGATGTGACCCACACTGATAACGTACTATTGATGCCCACTTAAATTTTTCAAAATTTATTTTTTTTTATTTAGAAAAATTGTATTAGTAAGTAAGTATGCAAAAATATACATTTAACCTGTTTTCTGTGGAAATAGATGTATCGAAAAGTTAAATTAATATACCTATTTTGAAAGAAGTTTGGTTTCTCTAAAATAAACATTGTCTTAAAATGTTACAAAACATTAACAACAATATTTCTATGGGATGAAACAACTTTAAAGTCAATATCTTTCTTTATTCAATTTAATTTATAAATTCAATTGGGTTAATATTTTTTTTTGCTTAAGGTTTTTAGTTATCTGTAAAATAAAAAATTTGTTGTTAATAACAACAATTTGTACGAGATCAAAACAATTCCTTCTTTCTTTTTTCTTTCTCCTTTACCCGATATTTCAGTTTAAGAATCAATTTCACGTTTTTTTAGTACTTTTTTTTAGGTTTAAAATAAAGGAAAAAACTTTCGGTTGATTAACTTTTTATTTTAAACTATATTTTCAACATTTTTTGTTTTAAATTAAATAAGTTTGAAGTCAATATCTTTCTCTGTTTTCAAGATGCTTTATAGAAACTATTTTTACCAGTTTTTAGTAGTTTTCTGTAGGTTTTTTTTTTCTAAAAAAAATAGTAAATTGGGATGTTAAAATAGGTCTGTTAAGTTTTGTTTAGAAGTTTTTTTATGTTTAATATATCACTGCTCTTAGCCTATTTAAGCAAAGGTGGTTTTATAAAAAGTTTAAGAGACAATTTTTGGCCTTGACAAATAAAAATTAAATATCGTAAGTATTTATAATAATTTATTTTATTATTGATCTTTTATAAAATTACCTTTGTTTAAATAGTTTCCAGGGGTCACGAACGGGGACGTGGCAGAATATCGACCCCCACCCACCTACCACCCGCTGAATTGTATATTTATATATATATATGTAAATTAGTTATGTATTTATTTTTTGTATTGTTTTTGTTTGAGCTACGCGTTCATAACATTTACTAATTTTTTTTATTTTAGTTCTAAGATTTTTATACCTTTTATCTTTTGTGTCAATTACCCATTTACAATTTTTCCAAAGTAAGACTTTTATTAAAAAATGTATGATGTCAATTTTATGTGCATAGCATTCATCGGAATCATCGAACCAGCTTAGAATTTGTTAATATTTAAATAATATAAATCATTATGGTCTATATATAATGCTTTTTGTATTTGCAAAATGCTCTCAATACTTAAGGCAAAACCTTCGAAACAAAACGCTTTGCTTCTTGAATTAATAGGCTGAATGTTGAAAATATATGTTTTCATTTCTCTTATGAATATTAGATTTTGATCATTTTTTTTAATAGCTGGTTTTCTATTTAAAAGGTCGAAAAGCCGGTTTATTTTGTTTATAAAATTAGCTGTTGGTTTTGCAAAATGCGCTATATTTATGCGCTATATTTAACCAAGATCCCTTAGAAAATTTATTTGGAAAGATAAGAGCAAAAAATGTTAATAAAAGTAATCCGAATGCTGCTGAATTTGGATCCCTTCTAGCAAAAGTTATAGCTATGAAATTTGTATTCAAATCTAAATGTTCAAACTGTGAAGAAGACGATACAGAATATCTTAAAGTTGATTGGAATGCTATTTTACAAACCAATGTTAAGGAACAAATATCGATTTCGTATGAGCTACCGGAGAGTGAATCATTTGAGAATATAGTAAAGGTTCGTGTTTTATTAAACACAATTAAACAACAAAATTTAAGTTCATGAAGTTACTTTATTAAGTTTAAATTACTTTAATATTTATCGTAGTACCCGTAGCGTGATGGTTAGTGCGTTGGACTGTCCAGTCGTTCTTTGACTTCCAACGTGTGAAGAAGTGTATTTTTTATATTTATTTCCTAGTTAAATAGTGCAATTTAAGTTACAAATAAAGTTGGCAGTTTGCCACCACCAAAAATAGCAAATCGATAGCCCAGTGGAAGTGGCGTCCGGAAGCAGTCGTTCTTTGACTTCCAAAGTGTGAAGAAGTGTTTCCATATTTATTTCAAAGTTAAAATAGTGCAAATGATTAGTAACAAGTAAAGTTGGCAGTTTGCCACCATAAAAATTAACAATCGATAGCCCAGTGGAGGTGGCGTCCGAAAGCAGATCCGAGGGTCGTGGGTTCGAGTCCCAGCCGGAGTCAACAAAAAATTTAGAAGCTTTTTTTCACAACAGAGAAATCGTTGATTTTATCAGTTGGGAACAAAAAGTAATGGAGAAGGAGAAAAGAGCAGGGGTATCGAAAGATACCTCTGCCAACATATCAGGCGATGTTGCGGTGGTGCCAGCAGCGGTACCGCAAGCAACCGCAACAACATCAGGTCAGGCATCTGACCAGTCAACGTCCAGAAACCAGAAAAGAAAGCTGAAAAAACAAAGCCCGAACAAGGTCGAAAGAACCAATTCGGCTAAGCGGCAGGCCAATAAAAAAAAATGGAAGCGGGAGGTAAAGGGGGCTTTACCACTGAGAGTGAGTTCTCAGACTACACTGAGTCTGAGAAAACGGAGTACATGTCCGAAGGTGGAGAGGGGTTCTTCAGGCCTCCGAATAGAGAGTTAATCCAATCGGAGCCAGAGCCAGTCCCGCCGACAAGGAAGGCTTTGGAGGTAGAGGCGGACCTCCAAGAAACAGAACTGGTGCAGGACCTGCAAGCCAAACAAGTAATCATCAGCCAATTTGAGGAAGGCATCAGAAAACTCAAGGAGGAAATGGAGCCCCTCCTCAGTCAGCTAAAACTTAAACAAGAGACGCGCCGACAACATGAGGCAGCTCAACGGCAACAAAAACAACAGCAGCAAAAACAACTGCAGCAAAAATAACAGCAACAACAACCACAGCAGCAAAACCAACCGCAACCCAAGCTCGCTACCAAAAACACAGGAGCAGAGCAAAATGAAAAGACGCCAGCAGCAGAGACAGGCCCAAGTGCTGAGGACCCATCGACTTCGGCTAAGGCCAAGCAGCAGCAACAACAACAACAGCTACAACCAAGGCAGCAGGAGCAGCAGAAACAGCAGCAGCAGCAGAAGCAGAAGCAGCAGCAACAGCAGCAACACCAGAAGCAACCACAGCCCAAGAAGGAAAAGGTGCCACCAATTAGGACCTACCGGGTTGACCTACAGGACTTAAAAGAGGTATGTAAGTCGGCCACTAAGGGCAAATTTTTAATAAACATTTTGAATGAAAAAGAAAAGCGGTATTCGGTACAGTGCTTCTCACTGGCCGAATACAAGCTACTGAAAGAAGTGCTTAAGCAGGCCACCGCTGAGTTCTTCAGCTTCACGCCGAAAAGCGAAAAATTTAAGACGGTCCTACTGAAGGGCATAAGTTCCTGCACGGAACCGGAGGCGCTCTTAGCTGAGCTCCGCCAAAAAGCCATCGACGATCTCGATTTCATCGGGGTCAAGCCTTTCACTACGGTGAAGTCCAGGCGAGGGGGTTACAGGCTGCCAATGTTCCTCGTAACATTATCGCCCCAAAGTAGTTTTGAGAGTCTGAGGGAAATCAAATGCCTCGACTATCAAGCCATACACTGGTAGACATTAAAAAGGCACGACGACATTTTACAATGTACGAAGTGCCAGAGGTTCGGCCATGCCGGAGCCAACTGCAATATGCAGTTGCGCTGCGTCAGGTGCTCCGAAACCCACATCAAGGGAGATTGCAAGCTGGGGAATGAGCGGGTTGATGATTTGACCCAGCTCAAGTGTGTCCTTTGTGGAAACCAAGGGCACCCGGCTAGCTATAGGGGTTGCCCTAAGGTCCAAAAAATGAAACAAAAACAGGCCAGTCAAAAAGCCGAAGGAAGTCGAACAGTTCGACAGGCTCCTACACAAAAATTCGTGGATCCCAAATTTTCCTACGCCCAAATGGTGTCGGGGAATGGGAACACGAGACAGGCTCCACCAACGGTTGCCCCAAAGGCCCCTGTGCCTAAGGCACTAGAGGTGCAGCCTGACATTGTAGCCTTGTTGTTGAGCATTCAAGGTCAACTAACAGGGCTGCAAAGTCAGATAAAGGAGCAAGGCAAAAGGGTAGATCATCTCTACTCTTTGTTGCCTGGCCTGGTTCAATATAGACCATAATGGGCGCGCTGCCGGAGACGCGCCTAAAATTCCTAGCTGTGAATGTAAATTCACTGATTAGGATTGAACGAAGAGCCAACATGTTCCAATTGTTGAAAGACTACAGTCCCGATGTGTTTATGGCTAGCGAAACCAAGCTAAACCACAAACACAAATTGACTCACAAAAATTACAATATCGTATGAAGAGACCGGCCCGACTCCACTCAAGGGGGTGGTGTCGCTCTCTTTATACGAAAAGGCATTAATTATAAAGTCGTATACAACAATGAATTGCGAAAGCTCAAGACGCTTGAAGTTTGCGTTGTATGGATCTCTCTCACTCAAGGGAAGCGGATGTATATGATTGCGGCGTATGCGGCTGGAGCTCCGCAGGTTACTTACTTTGCTTCAGAACTTGAGATTCTTTTTAGGGAACTGAAACTGAGCTTGGAAGAAAACTATTTCATCTTGGCCGGTGATTTGAACGCAAAACATGAAGATTGGGGAAATCAACATAGTAATCCCAGAGGTAACCATCTTTTTAATTTGATGAATCTTTACAGCGTCGAATATGGCGTCGACCTACTGGCTACTGAAAAGCCATCGTATCCAAGAAGCGACTCCTTTCTGGATCTTTTGCTGTACGACACAAGACTGACAGTTACAGACAAAGTGGGTAATCAACCTCGAAACTGCTTACAGACAGTCGAGTACGACAGTGATCACTGCGGACTGGCTGCTGTAATGCAGATTCCGAACGAACGCGTGGAGTTAGAGGAATACGTTGCAACGCATTCTTACAATTACAGTAAGATGCGCTGGCCTCGTTTCACCAACGCCCTAGCTAGAGAACTTCGTTCGAGTGACATAGCCCCATTAAACAACAGAAACCTGACAAATACAGAAATTGACCAACATTTACAACAGATGGACGAAACAATAAAACGAACGATGGAACGGACAACACCAAAGTACAAAGAATGGGACCAAATGGACGCTTACAGAAACGCGACTATTGACGCACCAAGTAAGCACAAGAGTGGCTTACTGACAAGACTCAAAAACTTGTACAGACGACTCACAGACCCACACGACTTGGAGGTTAGGACACTGAAGTCGTCAATAAAAAATGTCAATCTGTTGATTAAGGAGAACTACAGGCCATCAATTAACAAGTACTGGGACCGCAAGATTCGGTCAGTTAATTCCAGTGACCCTAGTATGTTCCCTAAAATCAACAAGATATTTAGGAAAAAGAACGACAATAACCTTCCGTGTCTGAAACTCCAAAGAACTGAAGAGAACAGAGACGTACTCATGACAGCGCAAATAGATCCAGAAGAAGCCATCTTTGACGATGACTTTTATGTAATTGAAGATCCGAAGGAAAAAGTGGAGGCGGTGGGAGCTGCTTTCCAGCAAGTGTACAAGGTGAATGTTAGCATTCGCCCCAACCACGACCTGGAAAACAGAGCCCTACTTAATCACTTTTACCTTCGAAATGATATAACACATTGGCGATCTGAGAACCGCGGTTTTATGCGGTTCGATGACGATTCCTTGGCAAATGCCATAATCGCCGAGCAAACGGGACCAAGTCCCCTGTTAGTGACGAAGGTTGAGCTTCAGCTCATCTTCAACTCAATAAAAAATAAAAAGTCAGCAGGTGTCGATGGTATATCCAACGTTGTACTTAGACATTTACCGATGGAGGCAATTGACATTTACACCACACTCTTCAATAATGCACTGAATAATGCATATTGTCCAGTGCATTGGAAGACCGCTGTGGTTCATCCTCTCCCGAAAAAGGGAAAGGACAACTCCAACCCGTCAAATCTTCGGTCGATAAGTCTTCTTCCGAGCATCAGCAAAGTCTTCGAAAAAATCATTAATAGGGCTCTGACTAAGTGGGCTGCGGACAACAAAATAATTCCGGATAAACAGTTCGGGTTCAAGGCGGTCATGACACAATTCATGCTGCGTCTAAACTCGTTTCTGATATCCAATGGAATAAAACAAAACAACAATGCACAGGTGCTTTTCTGGTTGATTTGGAAAAGGCCTTTGACACCGTATGGTTAGAGGGTCTTTACCTAAAACTGAGCAGGCTTGGCATAAGCAACCCATTGTTGTATATACTTTATGATATGCTTAACGGTAGAAAGTTTGTTGTCAAAAGTGGCAATATAACTTCTATCACAACATTCTTAATTAAAAACGGTCTTCAACAGGGAACGGTGAATTCGCCAATTCTCTTCAGCATTTACACCAGCGATCTGATAGGTAGTCTTACAAAGGCAATTGCGTACGCCGACGATCTAATTGCGTACAGAACGGCCCGAAAGGTTTAGGCCATTAGAATTCTCTTGCAGCGTGATTTCGCCAAGATTCAGCGATATTGCGACGACTGGAAACTGAAAATAAATGTCCAGAAGTCGGAGACAATTCTGTTCCGGACTCCGTTGGCTAGGGCCACGAGGGATACGTGCAAGAATTGGCGCAAGATGGTTATCGTTGATCTTCACGGGCAGCCATTAGCGAGCAAAAGTGTAGTTAAGTACCTCGGTATCTGGTTAGATCAGTATTTATATTTCGACAGACATATAAATGCTGCTCTGACCAGGGCCAGAGGAGCCTTCGCTCTGACGAAACGGCTGTTTTTTAGCAGTCGGCTTGACCCCAGAGTGAAGGTAATTTGCTACATGGCCCTCATACGGCCGATGATCGTTTATGGTTGTCCTGTGTGGTTCAACGTTGCCCCTTCCCAGATGGAGAAGTTTCGGGTGTTCGATCGGCAGTGTTTACGACGCTGTACCGGCTTATATCGAACAGCCGAATCTTCTTACGTGCATTACTATTCCAACGAGGTCCTATACAACGGGGCTCGAATCAACAGAATTGACAATTTCGTGATAAAACTCGTTCGAGGTCACATTGCAAGAGCTATGTCTTCGACCAACAATTTAATTTTCGGGGCGTTCTATCCGAACGACGAGTATTTTGAAAGTGCACGCTTGAGCGGCTTCATTCCACCAGAGGCATTCCTCTTTTTAGATAGATGCGGTCTGATACAGGATAGATTGGCAGTTCCGTTAATCTACCACGTCAGACGACGAACCGTGGATAGGCGACTCCTGTACAATCGGGACGTCATGGCACAAGCCGGAGCAGAGCTCCTTCGGTTCAGTAGGGCTGTGTCCGAACGGGACCGAACTGATAGGGTGAAGCAGGAGAGCCAGTTTTGGTGGCTTCAATCGTCACTTGATAGTGAGTAGTCGGGATGGGTTTTTAAGCCTTGGCGGGCTTACATACTTGTTTTATAGTTTTAGGGTTAAGTTTTAAGTAGAATAGGCATGGTGGCACAAAAAAAACATACAAAAAAATATAAAAAATACAAAAAAGAAAAATACAAAAAAAAAATAAAAAAAACATTGAATAATCAAAAAAAAAAATAAAAAAAAAAAACAAAATATGAAAAACAAAAACGTTAGATAGTTAGATTTGCTGCTGTGGTTGTTCTAGTTTTAAGTAGTTTATAGGTAGAATAGGTAGTTTTAGTTAGCTTTAAGTTTGATATTAAGGACCTTATTTTAAGTAGTTTTTAAGTAAAAATAAAAAAGGATATTGACATTAGTATTTTTCTAAATTTTCTAATGAATACAAAAATAAATAAATAAATAAACAAAAATAAATAAAATGAATTGAAGTTAAATAGATCTTAGGGCCGAAAGGCATTAGCATTAAGTATGATTGTTTAACTTAGAGTGTCCGTATGGGACCAGTAAGTTAGTTGTAAGTTATGGATAATTAGGCTAGTTTTATGAATTTTTGTCTAGCTTTAAGATAGTCTTAAGAATGAATTAATAAAAATGAATTTGGACAAAAAAGGGTGGCGTCCGGGAGCAGATCCAAGGGTCGTGGGTTCGATTCCCAGCCGGAGTCAAGGAAGAATTTAATTGCTTTTTTTCACAACAGAGAAATTGCTGATTTTATCTGTTGGGAAGAAAAACAAATGAAGCAGAAGAAAGCAGGGGTATCGAAAAATACCTCTGCAAATACATCAGGTGATGTAAGTGTGGTACCGGCAGCGGTACCTCATATGACCGCAAGAACATCAGGCCACCAGTCCGATCCGACATACTTAGCAACAACAAGTAAGAGGAAAAGGGAAACACCAAACCCAAATTTGGTGCCACGAAAGAGTGCTGCTACGCGTAGAGCTATGAGGAAAAGAATGGAGACGGAAAAAACGAAAGTGTTGACGTCGGACACTGAGTGCTCAGTGGTTGAGGACGATATTGATTACGTCTCTGAGGAAGGAGAAGGTCACTATAGGTCTCCGAACAATAACAACGAGATCTTAGCAGAGCCGTCAACAAAAAAGGCGCTGGAGGGGGATGTGGACCTCCAAAATGAAGAAGGGCTGATGAGGGCCCTTCAAGCCAAACAGGCCACCATCAGCCAGTTTGAGGAAAGCCTTAAGAAACTTAAGGAGGAGATGGAGCCGCTACTCAGCCAACTGAGGCTGAAACAAGAAGCTCGCCACCAAAAAGAAGCAGCGGAGCGAGCTCAGCAACAACAACAGCAGAAACAAACAAAAAAACAACAACCACAGCAGCAACAGCAAAAGCCCGCAGCCATAAGCACAGAGACGGTACAAAATAAAAAACCGCCATCAGAAGTGATAGGCCCAAATGCTGAGGGCCCATCAACCTCAACTAAATCAATGCAGCAGCAACAACAGCAGCCGAAACAGCAGCAGCAGAAACAGCAGCAGCAGAAACAGCAGCAACAGAAACAGCAGCAGTAGAAACAGCAGCAGAAGAAGCAGCAGCCGCAGCAACAGCAGCAGAAACAGAAGCAGCAACATCAGCAACAACCACAGCCCAAGAAAGAGAAGGTGCCACCGATTAGGACCTACCGGGTTGACCTGCAGGACTTGAAACAGGTATGTAAGTCGCCCACTAAGGGCAATTTTGTAATAAATATTTTGAATGAAAAAGAAAAGCGGTATTCGGTACAGTGCTTCTCACTGGCCGAATACAATTTACTTAAAGAAGTGCTTAAGCAGGCCACCGCTGAGTTCTTCAGCTTCACGCCTAAAAGCGAAAAATTCAAGACGGTCCTACTGAAGGGCATAAGTTCCTGCACGGAACCGGAGGGAAACCAAGGGCACCCGGCTAGCTATAGGGGTTGCCCTAAGGTCCAACAAATTAAACAAAAACAGGCCAGCCAAAAAGCCGAAGGAAGTCGAACAGTTCGACAGGCTCCTACACAAAAATTCGTGGATCCCAAATTTTCCTACGCCCAAATGGTGTCAGGGAATGGGAACACGAGACAGGCTCCACCAACGGTTGCCCCAAAGGCCCCTGCGCCTAAGGCACCAGAGGTGCAGCCTGACATTGTAGCCTTGTTGTTGAGCATTCAAGGTCAACTAACAGGGCTGCAAAGTCAGATAAAGGAGCAAGGCAAAAGGGTAGATCATCTCTACTCTTTGTTGCCTGGCCTGGCGCAATTTAGACCATAATGGGCGCGCTGCCGGAGACGCGCCTAAAAGTCCTAGCTGTGAATGTAAATTCACTGATTAGGATTGAACGAAGAGCCAATATGTTCCAATTGTTGAAAGACTACAGTCCCGATGTGTTTATGGCTAGCGAAACTAAGCTTAACCACAAACACAAATTGACTCATAAAAATTACAATATCGTAAGAAGAGACCGGCCCGACTCTACTCAAGGGGGCGGTGTCGCTCTCTTTATACGAAAAGGCATTAATTATAAAGTCATATACAACAATGAAATGCGAAAGCTCAAGACTCTAGAAGTTTGCGTTGTATGCATCTCTCTCACTCAAGGGAAGCGGATGTACATATATGATTGCGGCTTATGCGGCTGGAGCTCCACAGGTTACTTACTTTGCTTCAGAACTCGATATACTTTTTAGGGAACTGAAACTGAGCTTGGAAGAAAACTATTTCATCTTGGCCGGTGATTTGAACGCAAAACATGAAGATTGGGGAAATCAACATAGTAATCCCAGAGGTAATCATCTTTTTAATTTGATGAATCTTTACAGCGTTGAATATGGCGTCGACCTGTTGGCTACTGAAAAGCCATCGTATCCAAGAAGCGGCTCCTTTCTGGATCTTTTGCTGTACGACACTAGACTGACAATTACAGACAAAGTGGGTAATCACCCTCGAAACTGCTTACAGACAGTCGAGTACGACAGTGATCACTGCGGACTGGCTGCTGTAATGCAAATTCCGAACGAACGCGTGGAGTTGGAGGAATACGTTGCAACGCATTCTTACAATTACAGTAAGATGCGCTGGCCTCGTTTCACCAACGCCCTAGCTAGAGAACTTCGTTCGAGTGACATAGCCCCATTAAACAACAGAAACCTGACAAATACAGAAATTGACCAACATTTAGAACAGATGGACGAAACAATAAAACGAACAATGGAACGGACAATACCAAAGTACAAAGAACGGGACCAAATGGACGCTTACAGAAACGCGACTATTGACGCACTGCGTAGACACAAGAGTGGCTTACTGACAAGACTCAAAAACTTGTACAGACGACTCACAGACCCACACGACTTGGAGGTTAGGACACTGAAGTCGTCAATAAAAAATGTCAATCTGTTGATTAAGGAGAACTACAGGCCATCAATTAACAAGTACTGGGACCGCAAGATTCGGTCAGTTAATTCCAGTGACCCTAGTATGTTCCCTAAAATCAACAAGATATTCAGGAAAAAGAACGACAATGACCTTCCGTGTCTGAAACTCCAAAGAACTGAAGAGAACAGAGACGTACTCATGACAACGCAAATAGATCCAGAAGAAGCCATATTTGACGATGACTTTTATATAATTGAAGATCCGAAGGAAAAAGTGGAGGCGGTGGGAGCTGCTTTCCAGCAAGTGTACAAGGTGAATGTTAGCATTCGCCCCAACCACGACCTGGAAAACAGAGCCCTACTTAATCACTTTTACCTTCGAAATGATATAACACATTGGCGATCTGAGAACCGCGGTTTTATGCGGTTCGATGACGATTCCTTGGCAAATGCCATAATCGCCGAGCAAACGGGACCAAGTCCCTTGTTAGTGACGAAGGTTGAGCTTCAGCTCATCTTCAACTCAATAAAAAATAAAAAATCAGCAGGTGTCGATGGTATATCCAACGTTTACCGATGGAGGCAATTGACATTTACACCACACTCTTCAATAATGCACTGAATAATGCATATTATCCAGTGCACTGGAAGACCGCTGTGGTTCATCCTCTCCCGAAAAAGGGAAAGGACAACTCCAACCCGTCAAATCTTCGGTCGATAAGTCTTCTTCCGAGCATCAGGAAAGTTTTCGAAAAAATAATCAATAGGGCTCTGACTAAGTGGGCTGCGGACAACAAAATAATTCCGGATAAACAGTTCGGGTTCAAGGTGGAATGTAATGCTTCGAAAACGCAATGCTGTCTTGCATCGTTAAAGCGAGATAAACCCTCTTTGCCACTATCTATGAGTGGCACTTGCATCAACGAAACGGAAAATCTCGACATCCTCGGAATGTGCATCAGCAACCACCTTTTGTGGAGCGATCACATACGCGATGTTGCCAAAAATGCCGCAAGATGTCTAGGTTTTTTGAGACGTTGCAAGAAATTTTTCTCTCCGTCTGATCTGGCTACAATCTACAAAACCTATATACGTCCGAAACTTGAATATAACTCTCATCTCTGGGCTGGTGCTCCAGTAACTTATTTAAGCCTCTTGGACAGTATTCAAAAAAGAGCTTTTAAAATGATTGGTGACATTAACATCATCAACTCGTTTACGTCACTCGAACATCGACGCAAGGTTTCTTGCCTCACCCTTTTTTACCGTTATTTTAACGGACTTTGCTCTAGTGAAATAGCCAGTTGCATTCCTCCCCTTAAACAATTTAACCGTAATACCCGCGCTTCTAGGAATGCCCATCAGTTTACCCTTGAGCCCAACTTCGGCCGTACTATGAAGTACAGAGATTCTTTTTTTAGCCGTACTACGCGAATGTGGAACGCCTTGCCACGCTCTATCTTTCCCTGTCATTGCAATGTTCAGAAATTTAAAATCAATGTACACCGACACCTCCTATCCAACCCTTCCCTCTTTTCCTAATGCTCACACTGTGTCTTTGGCATATTAAAGGTATACAAAACCCTTTTAGTGTTCGCTAATTATAAAAAAAAAAAAAAAAAATGACACAATTCATGCTGCGTCTAAACTCGTTTCTGATACCCAATGGAATAAAACAAAAGAACAATGCACAGGTGCTGTTCTGATTGATTTGGAAAAGGCCTTTGACACCGTATGGTTAGAGGGTCTTTACCTAAAACTGAGCAGGCTTGGCATAAGCAACCCATTGTTGTATATACTTTATGATATGCTTAACGGTAGAAAGTTTGTTGTCAAAAGTGGCAATATAACTTCTATCACAACATTCTTAATTAAAAACGGTCTTCAACAGGGAACGGTGAATTCGCCGATTCTCTTCAGCATTTACACCAGCGATCTGATAGGTAGTCTTACAATGGCAATTGCGTACGCCGACAATCTAATTGCGTACAGAACGGCCCGAAAGGTTTAGGCCATTAGAATTCTCTTACAGCGTGATTTCGCCAAGATTCAGCGATATTGCGACGACTGGAAACTGAAAATAAATGTCCAGAAGTCGGAGACAATTCTGTTCCGGGCTCCGTTGGCTAGGGCCACGAGGGATACGTGCAAGAATTTGCGCAAGATGGTCATCGTTGATCTTCACGGGCAGCCATTAGCGAGCAAAAGTGTAGTGAAGTACCTCGGTATCTGGTTAGATCAGTATTTATATTTCGACAGACATATAAATGCTGCTCTGACCAGGGCCAGAGGAGCCTTCGCTCTGACGACTGCTGTTTTTTAGCAGTCGGCTTGACCCCAGAGTGAAGGTAATTTGCTACATGGCCCTCATACGGCCGATGATCGTTTATGGTTGCTCTGTGTGGTTCAACGTTGCCCCTTCCCAGATGGAGAAGCTTCGGGTGTTCGAGCGGCAGTGGCATTCTTCTTTTTAGGTAGATGCGGTCTGATATAGGATAGATTGGCAGTTCCGTTAATCTACCACGTCAGACGACGGACCGTGGATAGGCGACTCCTGTACAATCGGGACGTCATGGCACAAGGCGGAGCAGAGCTCCTTCGGTTCAGTAGGGCTGTGTCCGAACGGGACCGAACTGATAGGGTGAAGCAGGTGAACCAGTTTTGGTGGCTTCAATCGGCACTTGATAGTGGGTAGTCGGGATGGGGTTTTAAGCCTTGGCCGGCTTACATACTTGTTTTATAGTTTTAGGGTTTAGTTTTAAGTAGAATAGGCATGGTGGCACAAAAAAAAATAAAAAAAAAATACAAAAGAGAAAAAAAAAAATAAAAAAAAAACACAAACAAATAAAATTAAAAAAAAAACATGGAATAAAAAAAAGAGAACAAAATATGAAAAACAAAAAACGTTAGATAGTTAGATTTGCTGCTGTGGTTGTTCTAGTTTTAAGTAGTTTATAGGTAGAATAGGTAGTTTCAGTTAGCTTTAAGTTTTACATTAAGGACCTTATTTTAAGTAGTTTTTAAGTAAAAATAAAAAAGGATATTGATATTAGTAGTTTTTTTTTATATTTTCTAATGAATAAAAAAATAAATAAAATGAAATTGAAGTTAAATAGATCTTCGGGCCGAAAGGCATTACTATTAACTGTTATCTATAGTTTTGAAATAGAGAAGATAAAAAAGGAAAGTAATGGGAATAGTGGATAGGGGATAGAGAGAAGAATAGAAGAAAAAGAAAATAACGATGTGCATACGACCGGCTAAGGACCGGCCGCAGTGCTGGCACTCCTCGCTGTCACTCCGGATGTCAGTGCAGTGACAGTTCTTCCTAGGCTGGAAGGAAAGATTTGACAGATGTCAGAAACAATAAATAGAACAGAGGGAGAAAAGGAGAAATGGATAAAGACCCGTAAAAGACGACGGATTATAAAGAAAATAGAAAAAGAGAAAGAAAGGATAGATAAAGAAAGAAGGCCTTAAACTGAGCAGGCTTGGCATAAGCAACCCATTGTTGTATATACTTTATGATATGCTTAACGGTAGAAAGTTTGTTGTCAAAAGTGGCAATATAACTTCTATCACAACATTCTTAATTAAAAACGGTCTTCAACAGGGAACGGTGAATTCGCCAATTCTCTTCAGCATTTACACCAGCGATCTGATAGGTAGTCTTACAAAGGCAATTGCGTACGCCGACGATCTAATTGCGTACAGAACGGCCCGAAAGGTTTAGGCCATTAGAATTCTCTTGCAGCGTGATTTCGCCAAGATTCAGCGATATTGCGACGACTGGAAACTGAAAATAAATGTCCAGAAGTCGGAGACAATTCTGTTCCGGACTCCGTTGGCTAGGGCCACGAGGGATACGTGCAAGAATTGGCGCAAGATGGTTATCGTTGATCTTCACGGGCAGCCATTAGCGAGCAAAAGTGTAGTTAAGTACCTCGGTATCTGGTTAGATCAGTATTTATATTTCGACAGACATATAAATGCTGCTCTGACCAGGGCCAGAGGAGCCTTCGCTCTGACGAAACGGCTGTTTTTTAGCAGTCGGCTTGACCCCAGAGTGAAGGTAATTTGCTACATGGCCCTCATACGGCCGATGATCGTTTATGGTTGTCCTGTGTGGTTCAACGTTGCCCCTTCCCAGATGGAGAAGTTTCGGGTGTTCGATCGGCAGTGTTTACGACGCTGTACCGGCTTATATCGAACAACCGAATCTTCTTACGTGCATTACTATTCCAACGAGGTCCTATACAACGGGGCTCGAATCAACAGAATTGACAATTTCGTGATAAAACTCGTTCGAGGTCACATTGCAAGAGCTATGTCTTCGACCAACAATTTAATTTTCGGGGCGTTCTATCCGAACGACGAGTATTTTGAAAGTGCACGCTTGAGCGGCTTCATTCCACCAGAGGCATTCCTCTTTTTAGATAGATGCGGTCTGATACAGGATAGATTGGCAGTTCCGTTAATCTACCACGTCAGACGACGAACCGTGGATAGGCGACTCCTGTACAATCGGGACGTCATGGCACAAGCCGGAGCAGAGCTCCTTCGGTTTAGTAGGGCTGTGTCCGAACGGGACCGAACTGATAGGGTGAAGCAGGAGAGCCAGTTTTGGTGGCTTCAATCGTCACTTGATAGTGAGTAGTCGGGATGGGTTTTTAAGCCTTGGCGGGCTTACATACTTGTTTTATAGTTTTAGGGTTAAGTTTTAAGTAGAATAGGCATGGTGGCACAAAAAAAACATACAAAAAAATATAAAAAATACAAAAAAGAAAAATACAAAAAAATACAAAAAAAAAAAAATAAAAAAAACATGGAATAATCAAAAAAAAAAAATAAAAAAAAAAAACAAAATATGAAAAACAAAAACGTTAGATAGTTAGATTTGCTGCTGTGGTTGTTCTAGTTTTAAGTAGTTTATAGGTAGAATAGGTAGTTTTAGTTAGCTTTAAGTTTGATATTAAGGACCTTATTTTAAGTAGTTTTTAAGTAAAAATAAAAAAGGATATTGACATTAGTATTTTTCTAAATTTTCTAATGAATACAAAAATAAATAAAATGAATTGAAGTTAAATAGATCTTAGGGCCGAAAGGCATTAGCATTAAGTATGATTGTTTAACTTAGAGTGTCCGTATGGGACCAGTAAGTTAGTTGTAAGTTATGGATAATTAGGCTAGTTTTATGAATTTTTGTCTAGCTTTAAGATAGTCTTAAGAATGAATTAATAAAAATGAATTTGGAAAAAAAAGGGTGGCGTCCGGAAGCAGATCCAAGGGTCGTGGGTTCGATTCCCAGCCGGAGTCAAGGAAGAATTTAATTGCTTTTTTTCACAACAGAGAAATTGCTGATTTTATCTGTTGGGAAGAAAAACAAATGAAGCAGAAGAAAGCAGGGGTATCGAAAAATACCTCTGCAAATACATCAGGTGATGTAAGTGTGGTACCGGCAGCGGTACCTCATATGACCGCAAGAACATCAGGCCACCAGTCCGATCCGACATACTTAGCAACAACAAGTAAGAGGAAAAGGGAAACACCAAACCCAAATTTGGTGCCACGAAAGAGTGCTGCTACGCGTAGAGCTATGAGGAAAAGAATGGAGACGGAAAAAACGAAAGTGTTGACGTCGGACACTGAGTGCTCAGTGGTTGAGGACGATATTGATTACGTCTCTGAGGAAGGAGAAGGTCACTATAGGTCTCCGAACAATAACAACGAGATCTTAGCAGAGCCGTCAACAAAAAAGGCGCTGGAGGGGGATGTGGACCTCCAAAATGAAGAAGGGCTGATGAGGGCCCTTCAAGCCAAACAGGCCACCATCAGCCAGTTTGAGGAAAGCCTTAAGAAACTTAAGGAGGAGATGGAGCCGCTACTCAGCCAACTGAGGCTGAAACAAGAAGCTCGCCACCAAAAAGAAGCAGCGGAGCGAGCTCAGCAACAACAACAGCAGAAACAAACAAAAAAACAACAACCACAGCAGCAACAGCAAAAGCCCGCAGCCATAAGCACAGAGACGGTACAAAATAAAAAACCGCCATCAGAAGTGATAGGCCCAAATGCTGAGGGCCCATCAACCTCAACTAAATCAATGCAGCAGCAACAACAGCAGCCGAAACAGCAGCAGCAGAAACAGCAGCAGCAGAAACAGCAGCAACAGAAACAGCAGCAGTAGAAACAGCAGCAGAAGAAGCAGCAGCCGCAGCAACAGCAGCAGAAACAGAAGCAGCAACATCAGCAACAACCACAGCCCAAGAAAGAGAAGGTGCCACCGATTAGGACCTACCGGGTTGACCTGCAGGACTTGAAACAGGTATGTAAGTCGCCCACTAAGGGCAATTTTGTAATAAATATTTTGAATGAAAAAGAAAAGCGGTATTCGGTACAGTGCTTCTCACTGGCCGAATACAATTTACTTAAAGAAGTGCTTAAGCAGGCCACCGCTGAGTTCTTCAGCTTCACGCCTAAAAGCGAAAAATTCAAGACGGTCCTACTGAAGGGCATAAGTTCCTGCACGGAACCGGAGGGAAACCAAGGGCACCCGGCTAGCTATAGGGGTTGCCCTAAGGTCCAACAAATTAAACAAAAACAGGCCAGCCAAAAAGCCGAAGGAAGTCGAACAGTTCGACAGGCTCCTACACAAAAATTCGTGGATCCCAAATTTTCCTACGCCCAAATGGTGTCAGGGAATGGGAACACGAGACAGGCTCCACCAACGGTTGCCCCAAAGGCCCCTGCGCCTAAGGCACCAGAGGTGCAGCCTGACATTGTAGCCTTGTTGTTGAGCATTCAAGGTCAACTAACAGGGCTGCAAAGTCAGATAAAGGAGCAAGGCAAAAGGGTAGATCATCTCTACTCTTTGTTGCCTGGCCTGGCGCAATTTAGACCATAATGGGCGCGCTGCCGGAGACGCGCCTAAAAGTCCTAGCTGTGAATGTAAATTCACTGATTAGGATTGAACGAAGAGCCAATATGTTCCAATTGTTGAAAGACTACAGTCCCGATGTGTTTATGGCTAGCGAAACTAAGCTTAACCACAAACACAAATTGACTCATAAAAATTACAATATCGTAAGAAGAGACCGGCCCGACTCTACTCAAGGGGGCGGTGTCGCTCTCTTTATACGAAAAGGCATTAATTATAAAGTCATATACAACAATGAAATGCGAAAGCTCAAGACTCTAGAAGTTTGCGTTGTATGTATCTCTCTCACTCAAGGGAAGCGGATGTACATATATGATTGCGGCTTATGCGGCTGGAGCTCCACAGGTTACTTACTTTGCTTCAGAACTCGATATACTTTTTAGGGAACTGAAACTGAGCTTGGAAGAAAACTATTTCATCTTGGCCGGTGATTTGAACGCAAAACATGAAGATTGGGGAAATCAACATAGTAATCCCAGAGGTAATCATCTTTTTAATTTGATGAATCTTTACAGCGTTGAATATGGCGTCGACCTGTTGGCTACTGAAAAGCCATCGTATCCAAGAAGCGGCTCCTTTCTGGATCTTTTGCTGTACGACACTAGACTGACAATTACAGACAAAGTGGGTAATCACCCTCGAAACTGCTTACAGACAGTCGAGTACGACAGTTATCACTGCGGACTGGCTGCTGTAATGCAAATTCCGAACGAACGCGTGGAGTTGGAGGAATACGTTGCAACGCATTCTTACAATTACAGTAAGATGCGCTGGCCTCGTTTCACCAACGCCCTAGCTAGAGAACTTCGTTCGAGTGACATAGCCCCATTAAACAACAGAAACCTGACAAATACAGAAATTGACCAACATTTAGAACAGATGGACGAAACAATAAAACGAACAATGGAACGGACAATACCAAAGTACAAAGAACGGGACCAAATGGACGCTTACAGAAACGCGACTATTGACGCACTGCGTAGGCACAAGAGTGGCTTACTGACAAGACTCAAAAACTTGTACAGACGACTCACAGACCCACACGACTTGGAGGTTAGGACACTGAAGTCGTCAATAAAAAATGTCAATCTGTTGATTAAGGAGAACTACAGGCCATCAATTAACAAGTACTGGGACCGCAAGATTCGGTCAGTTAATTCCAGTGACCCTAGTATGTTCCCTAAAATCAACAAGATATTCAGGAAAAAGAACGACAATGACCTTCCGTGTCTGAAACTCCAAAGAACTGAAGAGAACAGAGAAGTACTCATGACAACGCAAATAGATCCAGAAGAAGCTATATTTGACGATGACTTTTATATAATTGAAGATCCGAAGGAAAAAGTGGAGGCGGTGGGAGCTGCTTTCCAGCAAGTGTACAAGGTGAATGTTAGCATTCGCCCCAACCACGACCTGGAAAACAGAGCCCTACTTAATCACTTTTACCTTCGAAATGATATAACACATTGGCGATCTGAGAACCGCGGTTTTATGCGGTTCGATGACGATTCCTTGGCAAATGCCATAATCGCCGAGCAAACGGGACCAAGTCCCTTGTTAGTGACGAAGGTTGAGCTTCAGCTCATCTTCAACTCAATAAAAAATAAAAAATCAGCAGGTGTCGATGGTATATCCAACGTTTACCGATGGAGGCAATTGACATTTACACCACACTCTTCAATAATGCACTGAATAATGCATATTATCCAGTGCACTGGAAGACCGCTGTGGTTCATCCTCTCCCGAAAAAGGGAAAGGACAACTCCAACCCGTCAAATCTTCGGTCGATAAGTCTTCTTCCGAGCATCAGGAAAGTTTTCGAAAAAATTATCAATAGGGCTCCGACTGAGTGGGCTGCGGACAACAAAATAATTCCGGATAAACAGTTCGGGTTCAAGGTGGAATTTAATGCTTCGAAAACGCAATGCTGTCTTGCATCGTTAAAGCGAGATAAACCCTCTTTGCCACTATCTATGAGTGGCACTTGCATCAACGAAACGGAAAATCTCGACATCCTCGGAATGTGCATCAGCAACCACCTTTTGTGGAGCGATCACATACGCGATGTTGCCAAAAATGCCGCAAGATGTCTAGGTTTTTTGAGACGTTGCAAGAAATTTTTCTCTCCGTCTGATCTGGCTACAATCTACAAAACCTATATACGTCCGAAACTTGAATATAACTCTCATCTCTGGGCTGGTGCTCCAGTAACTTATTTAAGCCTCTTGGACAGTATTCAAAAAAGAGCTTTTAAAATGATTGGTGACATTAACATCATCAACTCGTTTACGTCACTCGAACATCGACGCAAGGTTTCTTGCCTCACCCTTTTTTACCGTTATTTTAACGGACTTTGCTCTAGTGAAATAGCCAGTTGCATTCCTCCCCTTAAACAATTTAACCGTAATACCCGCGCTTCTAGGAATGCCCATCAGTTTACCCTTGAGCCCAACTTCGGCCGTACTATGAAGTACAGAGATTCTTTTTTTAGCCGTACTACGCGAATGTGGAACGCCTTGCCACGCTCTATCTTTCCCTGTCATTGCAATGTTCAGAAATTTAAAATCAATGTACACCGACACCTCCTATCCAACCCTTCCCTCTTTTCCTAATGCTCACACTGTGTCTTTGGCATATTAAAGGTATACAAAACCCTTTTAGTGTTCGCTAATTATAAAAAAAAAAAAAAAAAAATGACACAATTCATGCTGCGTCTAAACTCGTTTCTGATACCCAATGGAATAAAACAAAAGAACAATGCACAGGTGCTGTTCTGATTGATTTGGAAAAGGCCTTTGACACCGTATGGTTAGAGGGTCTTTACCTAAAACTGAGCAGGCTTGGCATAAGCAACCCATTGTTGTATATACTTTATGATATGCTTAACGGTAGAAAGTTTGTTGTCAAAAGTGGCAATATAACTTCTATCACAACATTCTTAATTAAAAACGGTCTTCAACAGGGAACGGTGAATTCGCCGATTCTCTTCAGCATTTACACCAGCGATCTGATAGGTAGTCTTACAATGGCAATTGCGTACGCCGACAATCTAATTGCGTACAGAACGGCCCGAAAGGTTTAGGCCATTAGAATTCTCTTACAGCGTGATTTCGCCAAGATTCAGCGATATTGCGACGACTGGAAACTGAAAATAAATGTCCAGAAGTCGGAGACAATTCTGTTCCGGGCTCCGTTGGCTAGGGCCACGAGGGATACGTGCAAGAATTTGCGCAAGATGGTCATCGTTGATCTTCACGGGCAGCCATTAGCGAGCAAAAGTGTAGTGAAGTACCTCGGTATCTGGTTAGATCAGTATTTATATTTCGACAGACATATAAATGCTGCTCTGACCAGGGCCAGAGGAGCCTTCGCTCTGACGACTGCTGTTTTTTATCAGTCGGCTTGACCCCAGAGTGAAGGTAATTTGCTACATGGCCCTCATACGGCCGATGATCGTTTATGGTTGCCCTGTGTGGTTCAACGTTGCCCCTTCCCAGATGGAGAAGCTTCGGGTGTTCGAGCGGCAGTGGCATTCTTCTTTTTAGGTAGATGCGGTCTGATATAGGATAGATTGGCAGTTCCGTTAATCTACCACGTCAGACGACGGACCGTGGATAGGTGACTCCTGTACAATCGGGACGTCATGGCACAAGGCGGAGCAGAGCTCCTTCGGTTCAGTAGGGCTGTGTCCGAACGGGACCGAACTGATAGGGTGAAGCAGGTGAACCAGTTTTGGTGGCTTCAATCGGCACTTGATAGTGGGTAGTCGGGATGGGGTTTTAAGCCTTGGCCGGCTTACATACTTGTTTTATAGTTTTAGGGTTTAGTTTTAAGTAGAATAGGCATGGTGGCACAAAAAAAAATAAAACAAAAATACAAAAGAGAAAAAAAAAATAAAAAAAAAACACAAAAAAATAAAATTAAAAAAAAAAAACATGGAATAAAAAAAAGAGAACAAAATATGAAAAACAAAAAACGTTAGATAGTTAGATTTGCTGCTGTGGTTGTTCTAGTTTTAAGTAGTTTATAGGTAGAATAGGTAGTTTTAGTTAGCTTTAAGTTTTATATTAAGGACCTTATTTTAAGTAGTTTTTAAGTAAAAATAAAAAAGGATATTGATATTAGTAGTTTTTTTTATATTTTCTAATGAATAAAAAAATAAATAAAATGAAATTGAAGTTAAATAGATCTTCGGGCCGAAAGGCATTAGTATTAACTGTTATCTATAGTTTTGAAATAGAGAAGATAAAAAAGGAAAGTAATGGGAATAGTGGATAGGGGATAGAGAGAAGAATAGAAGAAAAAGAAAATAACGATGTGCATACGACCGGCTAAGGACCGGCCGCAGTGCTGGCACTCCTCGCTGTCACTCCGGATGTCAGTGCAGTGACAGTTCTTCCTAGGCTGGAAGGAAAGATTTGACAGATGTCAGAAACAATAAATAGAACAGAGGGAGAAAAGGAGAAATGGATAAAGACCCGTAAAAGACGACGGATTATAAAGAAAATAGAAAAAGAGAAAGAAAGGATAGATAAAGAAAGAAGGCCTTAGACGATTGGAGAGAATGCGCAGCCGTCCGCTGCGAGGGTCGCGGCATGCTTGCTGTGCTCGGCTGAGCTCGCCGGAATGGGGGGGATCTTGCCCTCGCGAACGGACCTCTTCCTATTTCAAAAAAACATAAATCATGCCTGGAGAGATCGAAAACCTAGAATGCGATACCACCACTGAAGATCCACCACACTTGAGGGCTGCAGGTGACGGCGCAGCTTGGCCCAATATTCCCACCCCTCCGTGGAATCCGGCAGGCCGTTGGAAGTCCGGATTCCCCTTGAATGAAAATCCTCTAAATGGTCATCACCAAACCTGAAAAAGTCATTATCGCCACTTCCCCTAGCTTACCTTTAATCACCCCCTGGAATAACGCTTCAAATCTCCATTGAGCTATCACTCAACCCAAAAATCACAAAAATCACCAAAAATTCGATTTTGTTCGACATAACAATCATAAAAATGAATCATTTATTGATGCATGAATTCATAAAAGCGAAATTTGTTTCAATATGTCAAAAGACAATTTAATTAAACAAGAAAAATTGGATATTTAAATTAACATATTTGAATATAATAAAAAAGATCAAAAAAATTTAAGAAATTATAATAAAAAAAATGGTTTTTAAACAATAATCAAAAAGCATTAACAAAATATTAAAACACCCAAAAAAAAATCTGGAAAATCTACCGGTTTTCCTTGGCAGACAAACCCCTCCCCAAAGGTCTCGCAATTACTTGTTTGGTGGATTAATTCACCCCAAAGAAAAAAGAACAAGGCGAATACCCTTCTTATCCTACCTACAGATAGAGCTCTATATGTGGTTCGTATTTAGGGGCAAAATCTTGCTTCCCACGAGCGAGATGGGGAAGAATTCCCTCCACGGATTCTTATCAAATTGCCGGTTTATATATTTTCCACACTCTTTTGTGGCACGCAAAAAAAATTTAAAAATTCAGACAGTAACTTTAAATATTATATGAGTAAAATTTATAAAAATGGACTATTATATTTCGCTTGACGAATGCACTTTTAACACAAAGAAAAAAAATATGTATATATATATGTATATATAGGTGCTTCGGACACTCTTGCGCGTCGCTTCGCTCAACCCCGCGCTCTTGACTGAGGTACGTATGCGCTTTTGAAGGGGATTTTAGAGCTTCTTGCTTGAGTTCAGGAACTTTTGCTTGAAGAATTTTAATCTTGAATGACTTCGGTTTTGACGTACGACACTTCGTGCGAATTGAAAATCTTCGGCCAAAATCGGCTCGGTCTTTGTAAAGATTTGGTTTCTTAAAAAATTTGCTTTTGGACCACAAAAACTATATGTATAAAATACAACAAAGAAAAAAACCCAAAAGGGATGTCGTTCTGCGGCTTGCCGCCGGCACCTGATTTAACATTTACGTTAGATCCTGCTTTACCGATATATTTCCTTAAACACCCTTACTTGGCACCCGGAGACTCACGGGCTTAATGCTCGTCCTAATTCTGGGCCAAACTGCCTCAGCCCCCACGGCTGCCTTTGGATAGACGTTCGTCGTCGTTGGCAGAATTTCCACCCTGCAATGCCAAGAAACCACAAAACACAAGAATCAGTTAACGTTTCCCAAGAACTATCACTTTGATTAAAACTTATCGCACTTACCCTTTCTATTTGTTAATGCAATCTCGAAGTTACCCAGATTTCAATTCTAACCTCCTCGGGAATAGTTTATTAAAGCGCTCTTTGTTCTCTTAAAAACCTATCGACTCCTTTACCGCACGACTATTGTTCTTCAAATGTCCTCTAAGCTCATATTCGTTGATTTTTTTTATTTCTTTGTCCAGACTACAGAAAACTGCGTCGTCAAGTCCGCGATAATTCTTAAGCCGCCGACAATAGTTCTAGCCGGTTCGCTGGCTAAACACATTGCGCCGCGCGCTGTTTGCGCGTTCAATTTCACCTCGGTCGGTGTCGTCCAGTCCGAAACAAATAAAGTTTGTGTAATTCTTTTCCGTCCTGTTGTCAAAATACCTATTTATTCGTGTTCGTCATTTTGTTATTGTTGGTTTAAATAAATAATCTTATTGTTTATATTGTCATTATGTTAGTCATTTTGTTCTGTTGTCACCCATCTTTTACTGTCACTATATTTTTCTAAAAGAATGTACATACAAGTAAAACGCAAACAAAAAAACCATGAAAACACTAATAAACTATACAGTATAACATAAAAACAAACATCTCCCAATTGTCATCATTCACTTCTTAAATCACTTTCAACTCACATTCCATTTCAAATTCTCAAACCTTAAACAAACCACAAAAACAATCACTCTAACCTACTCATTACCCCGACGACTATTGCACACCTCCCTTAACCTTTTAGGAACTATTCCAGTTCGCTTTCCAGGAAGACTTTCCAATTATCTGTCATCCTGTCTTCTTTATCTTACAGCCATTTGTATTTTGTATCAATTCAATAAGGGATGAGGCCGAACAACATGGACGACGAGGTAAGTAAACAACAAAAAAAAACAACATCGGATTAGGTAGTAAGCGTAAAAGAATTATAATTATTATTCTTTCTGTTTCAATTTCAGGTAATCTACAATTTGCCGCTACCACAGCTCATCATTTTTCAGTGGGGAAGAACCC
This sequence comes from Eupeodes latifasciatus, assembly GCA_920104205.1. Taxonomy (NCBI): domain Eukaryota; kingdom Metazoa; phylum Arthropoda; class Insecta; order Diptera; family Syrphidae; genus Eupeodes; species Eupeodes latifasciatus. Next base: position 57,379,806 of record OV049927.1, read on the forward strand.
ACGTCCCAGCCGGGCAACAAGTAAAAAATATCGTGTGTAAACGATTACTTATTTTTTTATTTTCATATTTAATTAATTCATTTGTTTTGCTTTTCATTTTAGATCTTTTCTTCGCGCTGGAGACGCCTCTGTTTGCCGACGGTTCCTCCAGTCGAAACATCGCCGTTCTAGGCAGTCGCAACAGTTTAACTTAGAGTGTCCGTATGGGACCAGTAAGTTAGTTGTAAGTTATGGTTAATTAGCCTAGTTTTATGAATTTTTGTCTAGCTTTAAGATAGTTTTTTAAGAATGAATTAATAAAAATGAATTTACAAAAAAAAAAAAGTGCGTTGGACTGTCATGCAAGGGGTCTTGGGTTCAATCCCTGCCTGTGCCACCTAACTTTTTTCACGGGTACTGCCTCTTGCGAGGAATTGACAAATCCTCCAAGAGTAATTCTTGTCATGAAAAGTGCTTTCTCAAATTAGCCGTTCGGCAATCGGCATATAAACTGTAGGTCCCTTCCATCTCTGACAACATTACTCGCACACAGGAATGGTTGAGAGTTGTAAGTCACTAGGCCCTGGTTTTTCATGGACTGTTGCACCACCTAATTTTTTTTTTTAATACTTATCGTACAAATAATACATTTTTACAAAACATAACTTAGACGTCTTAATGAAGAGTGAGTTGGACGAGAAGTGAGCTTGGACAACCACACCACTTAAAAACGAGATGTTCAAGATAGAACATCAACTATCATTGGTCAATCGATAAGCGTCGGTTCGTTTCTAGGCTGATAAGAAGGCTTAAATTAATTATTGGTTGTTCTTCAGGTACATAATCATAGAAGATGAACTGAAGAAAAACCAAATGATAATAAATACAGTGTCACACTAAAGTATTTGTCTTGCAAGTACAAAGTATGGTGAAAAGCTATTTTATAGTATGTTCGTCAGGCAAATCGTGGGAGAACATTTTCTGTATATCTAATTATATAAAATATTCCTGTCACAGTGTTAGTTGCCATACTCCTCCGAACCGGCTTAACCAATTTCAATGAAATTTTGCATATACATTCGGTAGATCTGAGAATAGGTTTTTATCTATTTTTTATATTCCTAAGTGCTATGGTTTAATTGCATCAACATCGTATACGGTGCAACGTTCGATAGTATTTAGTGACGTTATGTACAATGAAGCATTGATTGCTATTGAGGATCTTTGCATTGTCAGTGCCAACTTACCACTCAGTCAATTCGGTATGCATTCACCGAAATGCATCTGATTTAATAGACACTGAATTTAATCGTGAACTACAATACAAAACTGTAGAAATGGCAGCGATTGTTGCTCGCAATGTCCCACTAATGAATGAAGAACAAAGAACCATTTTTGACCACATCATGCTCCCGATTTCCGCAGGACAAGGTGAATTCTTTGGATGCACAGGTGGAACTTTCAAAACATTCCTTATTTTGCTAATTCTTGCTAAAATACGATCAAATAATGGTATCGCATTGGCTGTTGCGGCAACTTTATTGGATGGAGGTAGATGAATGCACTACGGCACACAAACATTCGCTTGAGGCGTTGAACAGGACATTAAAAAAGATATAAAAAACAGCCACACTATTTGCCGGCACTCTATTACTCCTTTCAGGTGATTTCAGACAAACACTTCCCGTTAATCCACGTTTCACGTACGCTGATGAGATCAACGAGTGCTTAAAATCATCGCCACTGCGGCGTAATGTTGAAAGAGTACAACTGAAAGTAAATATGCGTGTTCAATTGCTTCAAGATTCATCCGCTGAAACATTCTCAAAACAACTGTTAGATATAGGCGACGGAAAAATGCATAAAATTACCGATCGATTTCTACACGATGCTCTCATTGACCAGATATTTCCCGATGTACACAGACAATATACAAATCATGAGTGGCCGGCAGAAAGAACAATTTTAGCAGCAAAAAATGTGGATGTCAATTATTAAATTAAATTAAATCTCAAGATACAACATTTGTTACCAGGAGATTGGTGTCATACAAATCTATTGATACAGTTTGTGATGCTACAGAAGCTGTAAATTATCCAACTGAGTTTTTGAACTCATTAGATTAACCAGGTTTGCCACCGCATAATTTATAATTGGACCTCCGGTAATTTTTTTTCGTAATTTGAACCCACCACGGTTGTGCAACGGCACGCGATTAGTAATTTAAAATTGATGAAAAATGTTATCGAAATCATATTTCTAAATGGAAAATTCTGAGGTGAAAATATATTATTACGGCGAATTCCTATTATACCCACAGATGTGCCAATTCAATTCAAATGCCTTCAATTTCCAATTAGATTATCATTTGCAATGACTATCTATTAATAAGTCTCAAGGCCAAACGATGTCTGTCTGCGGCTTAGATTTGAGCACTTCATGTATTTCACACGGACAATTATACGTGGCATGCTCTCGAGTGCGCAAACCATCCAATTTGTTTGTATCGGCGAAATGGGATCATAAAAAATATTGTAGGTACACTCTTTTGCATTAAGGGATTGATATTGTTTTTTTTTTGAAGTATTGTCATAATTAGCGATTAGTATATAATTTTAAAGAATTAATTTTAACAAAGTAAAAAACTTTGTTTGGTGATTTGTTATTTTAATATTTTGTCACCGTTTACAGTGCTCTAAAACTCTCCCACTTACATATATACCACATCCTTACACACTTACAATAAGTTATTTGTTTCCAGCAAAATATTCTCTTGAAATTATTTATATGACGAAGCAACGTTTGTCGGGTCAGCTAGTCTAATATATAAAATTCTCTTGTCACAGTGTTAGTTGCCATACTCCTCCGAAACGGCTTAACCAATTTCAATGAAATTTTGCATATACATTCGCTAGGTCTGAGAATAGGTTTTTATCTATTTTTTATATTCCTAAGTGCTATTGTTTAGTTGCATCAACATCGTACACTGTGCAACAATCTTACGATAGTATTCAGTGAGGCTATGTACAATGAAGCATTGATTGCTGTTGAGGATTGCCATTGCGTTATCATTGCCAACTTACCACTCAGTCATTTCGGTATGCATTCACCAAATCGAAATGCATCTGATTTAATAGACACTGAATTGAATCGCAAACTACAATACAATACTGTAGAAATGGAAGCGATTGTTGCTCGCAATGTCCCACTAATGAATGAAGAACAAAGAACCATTTTTGACCACATCATGCTCGCAGTTTCGGCAGGACAAGGTGGATTCTTTTTATTGGATGCACCAGTTGGAACTGGAAAAACATTCCTTATTTCGCAAATTCTTGCTAAAATACGATTAAATAATGGTATCGCATTGGCTGTTGCATCTTCTGAGATTGCGGCAACTTTAATGGTTGGAGGCAGAACAGCTCATTCAGTATTTTTAAACTGCCACAAAATATTCAAAATAACCCAGACGCGGTGTGCAATATAAAAAAACAATCATCCATGGCCACAGTACTGAAACAGTGTAAAATTATCATCTGGGATGAATGCACTATGGCACACAAACATTCACTTGAGGCGTTGAACAGGACATTGAAAGATATAAAAAACAACAACAGACTATTTGGCGGCACTCTGTTACTCCAAACACTTCCCGTTATTCCGCGTTCAACGAACGCTGCTGATGAGATCAACGCGTGCTTAAAATTATCGTCACTATGTCGTAATGTTGAAAAAGTACAACTGAAAGTAAACATGAGTGTTCAAATGCTTCAAGATCCATCCGCTGAAACATTCTCAAAACAACTGTTAGATATAGGCGACGGTAAAGTTGTGATGCTACCGAAGCTGTAAATTATCCAACTGATTTTTTGAACTCATTGGATTTACCAGGCATGCCACCGCATAATTAACAACTGAAGGTTGGATCTCCGGTAATTTTGTTTCGTAATTTGAACCCACCACGGTTGTGCAACGGCATGCGATTAGTAATTATCGAAGGCATTATTCTAAATGGCAAATTCCAAGGTGAAAATACATTATTACCGTGAATCCCTATTAAACCCACAGATGTGCCAATTCAATTTAAACGCCTTCAATTTCCAATTTGATTGTACACTCTTTTGCATTAAGGGATTGATATTGTGTTTTTTTTTTTTGAAGTATTGTCATAATTAGCGATTAGTATATAATTTTAAAGAAATAATTTTAACAAAGTAAAAATAATTGTTTGGTGATTTGTTATTTTAATATTTTGTCACGGTTTACATTGCTCTATACCTCTCCCACTTATATACCACATCCTTACACACTAACAATAAGTTATTTATTTCTATCAAAGTTTTCTCTAGAAATTATTTATATGACAAAACAACGTTTGTCGGGTCAGCTAGTATCAATATAGAAAACGACATGAATATTGATAATAAATTAAATGCTTTACCGCCTGAAGACACTATATTGATAAAGGTGCCGGAAATCGCCTTTTTAAATCGATGAAAAAAATGAATAGTATCTGTGAAAACTGTATTCAACAAATGTCAAAAGATAAGCTTCAATTTGATTTAACGGAAATATTAATTAGATTGAGAGAACACGAAACCTCAAAAGAAAATACGGTTTTTATATGGCCTTCTAAAAATTTTTTCCAAGTCTGTAGTCTTCACGTAAAAATATTTACAACTTTCTTCAAAAAAACATCTTTTATACCGAGATTAAAAGAAATCATTGTAAGAGAACGTATAAACGTAACAAACAGACAATATCTAAGCTGGTTCGATGATTCCGATGAATGCTATGCACATAAAATTGACATCATACATTTTTTAATAAAAGTCTTACTTTGGAAAAATTGTAAATGGGTAATTGACACAAAAGATAAAAGGTATAAAAATCTTAGAACTAAAATAAAAAAAATTATTAAATGTTATGAACGCGTAGCTCAAACAAAAACAATACAAAAAATAAATACATAACTAATTTACATATATATATATATATATATAAATATACAATTCAGCGTGACCCCTGGAAACTATTTAAACAAAGGTAATTTTATAAAAGATCAATAATAAAATAAATTATTATAAATACTTACGATATTTAATTTTTATTTGTCAAGGCCAAAAATTGTCTCTTAAACTTTTTATAAAACCACCTTTGCTTAAATAGGCTAAGAGCAGTGATATATTAAACATAAAAAAACTTCTAAACAAAACTTAACAGACCTATTTTAACACCCCAATTTACTATTTTTTTTAAAAAAAAAAAAAACCTACAGAAAACTATTAAAAACTGGTAAAAAAAATTTCTATAAAGCATCTTGAAAACAGAGAAAGATATTGACTTCAAACTTATTTAATTTAAAACAAAAAATGTTGAAAATATAGTTTAAAATAAAAAGTTGATCAACCGAAAGTTTTTTCCTTTATTTTAAACCTAAAAAAAAGTACTAAAAAAACGTGAAATTGATTCTTAAACTGAAATATCGGGTAAAGGAGAAAGAAAAAAGAAAGAAGGAATTGTTTTGATCTCGTACAAATTGTTGTTATTAACAACAAATTTTTTATTTTACAGATAACTAAAAACCTTAAGCAAAAAAAAATATTAACCCAATTGAATTTATAAATTAAATTGAATAAAGAAAGATATTGACTTTAAAGTTGTTTCATCCCATAGAAATATTGTTGTTAATGTTTTGTAACATTTTAAGACAATGTTTATTTTAGAGAAACCAAACTTCTTTCAAAATAGGTACAGTAAAACCCGCTTAAGAGAAACCCGCTTAAGAGAAAAACCCGCTTATCTGAAACACTTTTTTTATCCCCGAGTATTTTTCGACCAATTACCTTTAAAACACTCCGCTTAAGCGAAACTCGCATAAGTGAAAAACCCGGATACCTGAAACATATTTCAGTTCAATTTAATATATTTCATTGAAAAAAAACTCGCTTTAGTGAAAATAAAAAAAAGTAATCGAACAGACCAAAAATTTGCTGAACGCTGTCATTTCATCTTTATTTTCCACCTTCACCACGTATTCACCACGAAAATGACATTTCAATTTTTGTTTGTCACAAACGTTTATTTACATACAAACGACTTGCTTTTTGGTTTTGTTTCAAAAATATAAACAACATTTCAAATGTCTCATCCAGAGGTACGTATTTTGAGATTAATTAACAAGAAAATAAAATTTAATTTATGTTCCTTTTCAGCCACATAAAACTAAGAAATTAGTTTGTTTGTCTGTAAAAGACAAATTAAAAATTTTAAAACTACTCGACGATGGTGAAACCAGGAAAAATATTTACTCCAAATTCAATTGCAGTGCGCCGACGGTATCTAGAATAATTAAACAAAAAGATACAATCCTTAAAGTGGCTGCCCAAAACCAAAATTTATTAAGGAAACGTCAGCGCACTGGAGCACAAAAGCAAGTGGATAAATCTTTGTCCATTTGGTTTAAAGACATGCGCTCTAAAAACGCCATAATAACTGGGCCAATGCTCATGGATAAGGCAAAAAGTTTTTCTTTGATGCTGGACGTCGACTTTGAGCCGACAAATGGATGGTTAGATCGATGGAAAAAACGAGAAAACATCCAATTTAAAAAGCTTTGTGGAGAAAAAAATTCGGCTGACACAGTTGCTGCTAATGCTTGGCTAGAAAATGTGTGGCCAGACATTCGTCAAAACTACGATCCTGATGATATTTATAATGCGGATGAATCCGGGCTAATGTTTAAGGCTCTACCAACGGGTTCATTGGTGAACAGAACTGAACACCCTTCAGGAATGAAGTTACCAAAGGATCGTATTACGATCCTTTTTGTTTCGAATTCAACTGGAACAGATAAAATGATTTTCTGTATCGGTGTGTACATAGTTTTAGATTAAAAAAATTATTTGATGTTTTGTGTTTGCTTATCTTTTTTTCATCTACACAGGTAAATCTCGTAATCCAAGATGCTTTAACAAAAACACGATTCCTGTTAAATATTATGCTAACACCAAAGCTTGGATGACAAGTAACATTTGGACGATGATCATGCAAGATTTGGACAACACATTTAAAGCAAAAAAAAAAAAGGTTTTGTTAATTGTGGACAATGCTTCTTGCCACAAATTAGAATGCGATGTTAATTTGGGAAACATTAAAATTGATTTTTTTCCCCCGAATGCCACCTCTGTCATGCAACCTTTGGATCAGGGAATTATACACTGCTTTAAGGCCCATTACAGAAGATGTATAACAAAGAAGCAACTTCTTCATTTGGATAATGGGGAATCCCTATCTGATTTTTCAAAAAAAATAAATTTACTGATTGCGTTAAAAATGATAAAAAGAGCCTGGTGGATGGTGACTCCTTTGACCATAAAGAACTGTTTCCGGAAAGCTGGTTTGACTTTTAACAGTGATGAAGAAGTAGAAGTAGAACCAGTAGATGAAGAAAATAATTTTCCGACAGCAATAAGAGAAGAAATTGATTATCTTGTAAATATAGATCAGGATCTTCCTTGTTTTGGCGACATGACAGACGAAGACATTATAAATGAGGCAGCACTACAATTCGAAGAGCTTGGAGACAACAGATCTGCATCTGAAAATGATTCAGATGTGGAAATTTTGGGTTTTCAGAAACCAACACTCCAAGAAGCTTTTAAATCTCTCGGTGTTCTTAAGCAGTTTTCGGATGGTGATATTGAACTAGAGCTAATTCTTGATGAGATCGAATATAAAATGATGAATTGCCATTTTAAGTCTTTGTCACAAACTAAAATTGATGATTTTTTTAAAAGGAAGTGAAATTTTTTCTTTATTGAACTAACAATATTTTATTCAAAAATGTGAATATTTATGTATTTAAAACCTTAATGAAGCCTATTTTTGGTATGCACAATGTGCCAATCAATTAAAGTACAAAAACTCATATGTGATTTAATATAATTTATGCAATATGTATGTAATACTACCTTTGAATTCCTATATAATATGTACATACATACGTGTTTAGTTTTTTTTTATTGAATAAATTATTTTTGTGTTATTTGATTGTTGTGTTACTCAAACTATTTTATTTAAACTTTTTCCAGGCAATAGATAAATATGTACACTTGTTTCCAGCGTTAAATCTTCATTTAATGGAATTTTTAAATCCGCTTAAGTGAAATTTTTTTTCACTTATCCGGACTCCGCTTAAGTGAAACTTTTTTCACTTAAGCGGGGTCCGTTTAAGTGAAAAACCCGCTTAAGTGAAAGAGGGACTGTGGCATTTGGCAGTTTCTCTTAAGCGGGTTTGACTGTATATTAATTTAACTTTTCGATACATCTATTTCCACAGAAAACAGGTTAAATGTATATTTTTGCATACTTACTTACTAATACTATTACTATATCTATGGATACATGTTCATACACACATGCGTTCAATACATGTATCAAAAAAAAATCAAAATAAGGAAGGCAACCAAAACTAAGCCTCATACGCGTACCAGCAAAAACACTCCATCACCAAGACCGGAATCTCAGACTGACATTTCGGTTTGCCTACAAGCTACGTCGGACTAAATGTGAGAAAGTGTGCGTGAAATGATGCAAAAAACCAAACACATTCTCACATTTAGTCTTACAGCCCATCAAAACGCTTCATTATAGTAATCAGCCCCATCTAAATGCTTCATTTTGAATGTTTCGTGGCCTCGTTCAAAAACTAAACAATCCTAACCAACAGAATCTGAAGTGCTGACATGGTCTTAAATTGGAAGATTTGTATAGCTTTTTAATTTCAATCCAAATAAATGTTGTAAATGAATATTAAATAAAATAAAATTGACCAAATACATATTATTTAATGATTTATTAGTTTATTATTATTTATTTTGTTTACTTAAATTATTTGCGAACCCAACATGCGTTGCAACTGGTTAAGTATAATTATTGCAAATGGACAAAAGTGTAACTCAATACTTTGTAAAACAACAAAACAGACAATTTTTTCAGCTCTAGTTTGCTTAGAGCATTTTTTTTGGTTCAGGTGGAAACAATAGGCGGGTGCCTCCGTATTTTTTTTGTACAGACAATAAGTGCGTTTTTTTCGCATTCCATATATAGTAAAGTGAGAAATTGCCAACAAAACGATCCGCAGTAGCCGGTTTTTATATTTGAAAGTTGATACAACTGAATATTTGCCAGAAAAATTCATCAAAAATTCCAAAAAAAAAATAGCGAAATTCAGACCAGGGGTGAAATCGTGTAAGCTGATTTTTTATAGTTGACTATTAAAATCAAGAAAATACGTCTGTGTAATGTGAAAGTCGATTTCAAAGTTTTAACCTAACAATTTGACATAAAATAAAAACTTCAAGAAGGGAGTTTGTTCGTAGACTACTACATTAACATGTGGTGTTGAAGCGAGCTTGAAGCTCGCCTAAATTCTTTATATACCTGAATCGAGTTGAAATGAGCTTCATTCGCTCGATTCCGGTCGGGGATCGGAAATTTGTGAAGAAAACCTGTGTGGTGGAGTTGGTTTTACAGATAATGCATTATAGTCTGTTTATTTGCATGTTTGTGTACAAAAAATATAGTTTTGTTTTAATCAAATTAAAAAAAAAATTGCACATGGAGTAGGAAGCATATTCTTATATGGTGCTGAACTATTCAGTTTTTCATTGTTTAACACGAATCAAGCTATCTCACTTGCACTTCATAAGAAACTTCGAAACACCATTTGCATTTTAGAAAGTGCTGTCAAACTTAATGATTTTTAAATCTTCTTGTGCGGTGAAAACACCAAAAAAGATTTATTTAATCTAAACTTAGATAAACCTTTGGTGGAAAAATATCAAAACATAAATATCTTTTCTATTGTTTTCTCTTGCAAAATAAGACCAGTTAGTCCATTTTCACTAACAAAACTAAATAATATCAACATTAATAGATTGATTTTTTTCCCCAATGGAAAACACACATGATTCCAAATGCACACCTACTCAACGAACACAGCCATCGAGATACAAATGCAATATCAATCGTACCAACATTTGAGAACGAAATCACATAAGATCCATTCGAGGCTCGTATAAATGTCAAAAACCTATCCATAGTGAGATTCTACTCTAACTTTTATCGGTGTTATTCATACTATGGATATTGTTTTTGTTATTCGTGTAAAATCCTACTATACTATGGATAGATTTGCCAACAAAACACGGGTAATGCTACGAGAAGCATACTTGTGAAGTTCCATTGCCAACTTTAGCTAGTTCAGATTCCTCAATTAGATTAGTATTTTCATCATTTAAGCAGTTCGGTAGTTGCAAGACCAAATTTTAGTTTTGTTTGTTGCAGAAATATTCCTGAAAATTTCTTTTTAAGGGACTATGTTAGAGTTAGAATTTTGTTTGTAGTTAGATTTTGGAATACAAATTTGAGGGACCCATGTTATAAAAATAAGTTGCTTTGTGTAAAACATCTTTAAGGAATAGAAATAGGCAATATGTTTACAAACAATACCAACTAAATGAGTGCAATAAATAGATTTAAGTAACTTTTTTTTATTCCAGTATGGGGAAACCGAACACCCAATAGAAAAAAACCGGTATACGCGCCAAAATCCATACTTCTTGACTAAATAATGTTATCTTTTATGTTTACGCATAAAATTACGAATTTTGTAGCGTATGAAAATTTCTAGACATTTTACAATCTGAAAAATTAATTATGCTATGAAATAATTGGCTGCTATTAATGCTAATTTTTTTTCTAAAAAGTTGATGAAGGTTAGCCGAAGCGGAAATTTCTTTAATGAACATACCTAAAATATTATTGGCTTTCTCAAAAATATTTTTCTACACTAACCTCTTTTTCTTCTTTTTTCTTCTATAATCTGCATTTATAAAATGTAATCTATGGAAGTATTAACTATATTAAGAAAAACAAAAACATGTACCTATACGTAAAACTCATTCATTTGTTTCATTTTTAGCAGCACTTTTACTAAACATACCCTTCAAACAATAATAAGTAAACTTGAACTTTGGTAACTAAACATTTTTAAGGAATGAATGAAAATTATATTTTGCGTTAAACTGTGGAAATTCACTTAAAAAACTTCTGTACGTCAACAATAAACATTCATGACGATTACATGTTCTATTGAATTAGTTGTGCATGAATTCAGAACGATTTTAAGACGTTTTCATTTTGTGATATATGTCAAAATTTGCATTCTATTTGCTCTGCATTTATTCAAGAGGTTCGCTATAATCGTTCTGATTACTTTTTTAAAACATTGGTGTTCCTTTGATGCATAGTTTTTTTTGATAGCAAATACATGTATGCTTCCATCAATCAAGAATGTTATGGATAAGATATTTTTCGATTATAACTCTTTTTTTAAATTTAATACTTATTAATCATAATGGAATTGAAAAATAGTTGCAAGCTTAAATCATTAAAAACAAACTATAAATATACTTGGATTAATTAAATTGATACAGATTTTAATTAGTTGCAAACAAAATATTTGGGCCGTTCGTTAACGAAAATTTATTAGAATTCAATAAAAAAAATTGGGCTCGCACCCTTAACTTAATGGTTCTTCGAACGCAACTTTGATACAATAATTCAAGGTTAATTATGAAATTTAAAGAATTTCGTAGTGATTACTGTAAATTAGTGAATTAATTATAATAAACTGATGTTGAACATGCTTTTTTCAAAACAAAAAGGTACATTGGTTCACTATCCACAAAATGCCTGCAAAATTAAAGCTTAAAACTGACTTTTTCATCGAAAAAAGTAAAAGGAAAAACCTGAAAAAAAACTTATTAACCCCTCCATTTTGTTTTTGCTACGCAAAGTGCCGCTAGACCACGGCATCGTTTTTTTTTGTTTGTGCTCACATCTATTCATGGACTAATTGTCAAAATTACAAATACAACAATGTAAACAAACGGGTTTTGGAGAGTGAAACGTACGAAAGATTCCGGTCTTGGTAATGGAGTGTTTTTGCGCACCAGCGGCGCACGTACATTTGCATCAGTGTTACCATAGGAATCCATACAAATTATTTTTTAAATGTCTTGCACCTAACTCAGTAGGAATGGGGGCACTGTGGCCTGGGAATTCGGCGTAAGAAAGAGACAGCACTATGTTTGAGTGAGAGAGGTGATTAAGAATACTTATATTTTTAAATAGTTGTGGTTAACGTTTGCGTTTATAGTTTGAATATATATATATATGTGTTTGTTGTTGTTGTGGCGCGTGGATAGATGATAAGAAATGTTTAAATGTACCGCATGATGTATAATTTATGATTCATTGTAATTTGTGGTTTGTATTTTGTTTAAAGGGTTTAAATGTCTACATACATATGTGAGAAAAGAGGTCGGCAGCCTTTGTGGGTAGTGGGTGAGGCGCGGTGGTTGTGTATGGCTTATCAGTATTGATGTTTTGTGGTTAGGAGCGCGTGCCAGTGTGAGTTATAGAAATGTGAAATGGTGTTATCACAATATGTTTTTTATGATTCATTGTAATTTGTGGTTTGTATTTTGTTTAATGGGTTTATATGCCTACATACATACATATGTGAGAAACAAATTTATATTCTAGCAATGATTGCGGTAATCATTAAAAAAAAGCTAGAACGTTTGGCTTAAGTGTTTATTTTTAGAACAGCTCTGATATAGAGAACATTAATTGGGGGAAGTAGAAAAAACAATATGTTTTGGTGTGAAAGATTAAGGGAAGGAGAAACATTTTGTATCTGTGAATCTGTATGGTTGGAGATAAAATTTACGGATGTAATATTCTATAATGACGTATTAAAATTGATGCTACAGCCAGAATATGGAAGCGAATGCGTTTTGTTTCATATTAGAAATGGTGAGACCTTATCGCCTATACTGAGTTTTAAGTTGCAGTTTCAATCTATGCGTACATGTTGTACGGTTTAAACTTTTAGGTGAGAATATTACTTTTCATAAAAAAAAAAAAGTAAAATGAAATGAATAAAACATAAAATTATATTATAGGAGGGGAGTTAACACTGATCGGAACGATCACACCTCATTTGAATGCTGTAAAGAGAAAAGAGGGTGAATATCCATCGCTTTGTCCATTTGGTGAGGCTGAATTACTTAATGAACCTCAAAAACTTAAAAAGAAAAAAAAGACAGTCATCGCATAGAAATAGAGACAGTTGAACGAGTTCATGACACATCATTTCAATCGAATGTATTTTAATATATACAAGATGAGATAAGAATAAAAGATGCGAGAGAGAGATGAATATAGATAGAATAAAAATTATATAAAATTTAAAATTTGAGTGTAATGTTTATTAGTCTATGACAAACCTTTGGATAGCAAGCATCTTTTTTAAAAAATGTTGTTTTACTCATCAGTCTTATGCCTGCTTTTAATTTGTCCTTCATTAATTGCTACTTTGCCATTACCTGTGGATATAAATTTGCAACAAGCAAACATAACTGACAATCTCTCTTTTTCATTGAGTTTACCTAATAATGATACTGTGCAGATAGGCTTATCGTTTCGTTTGTTAACCTTTACAAATGGTAAAAATTTGCTTAATACCACAACAACAACCGATACAACATCATTTCAAAATGATGCAACAGTGACTTCAACAACAGCAAGAACGGTAAATAAAATTTTGGAGGAGAAAAAAATAGTAACCGTAGAGGAAGCAATCGAGAGTTTTAGGCAAGACTTAATTAAAAAAGAAACTGAAATATCAGGAATTATACAAAGTAAGGATGTTTTTTATAGACATTTCAAGCTTGAGTTTGATGAAGATAAGGCACTAACTGTTCGATGTTCGTATGATAGCAATTATAATTTGCGCACTCTAAGCATTAAATGTTATTATATGAAACTGAGAGAGTATTAAGTAATGGAGAAGTTGAGGTCTTTATGAAGGAGGATCTCGCATACAAATCTGATGTTGAATTACTGAATTTCAAATCATTAAAACAATCATACCATATGAATATCTCTTAAGAAAAAAAAATCTATAAGTGTATATATCAATAAAGATTTTTATTAAAAAAAAAATTACAAAAAGATGTGTCTTATTTATTAATTTTAGGTATAGGAATCCAAGAGTTGTGATCGGATGAAAAGCCGAGCCATTTAACAAATAATCGATCTTTTTTCCTTTGAAGCACTTCCTCGACTAGATATGTATCGGGGAACTTAGTTTTCTGTAGTTCAAGCTCATAAAACCCTCCTTTAATGGGATGTCCTTGGTGATCTTCCAATAGGTACGTTATTGGATTTGAGCGTTGCACTTTGGCTATCTTAAAGATTTCTGTGGTCCAATTCGGTGTGTATCCTTTATCGAAAACATGTTTGTATTTACTAATTCTGACAAAATCCCCGGTTTTAAACTTTGGAGTATTTTGATGTGATTATAGATCTTGGAGAGTAATATTTTTTCATTTGCAGCATTGACTTCAGATGGTTTCATATTTATCGTACGATGTTTGGAATCATTGTACGTTTTTGTTAGTTGTTCTATAATATCAATCCAACGATATGAACCATTTAAACTAAACTCTTTCCGCATCCAAGTTTTCAAGGTACGATTAAATCGTTTAACAATGGAAGCTTTGAGAACACTAAATGTAGAGTAATGATTGATTTGAAACTTTTTCATAAGTTTTTGAAACGATGCATTGAAAAATTCTTTTCCATCATCTGTTTGTAAATTTTTTGGGTGACGACCTTTATTAAATATATCTTCCATAGCCTGAGTGACACTCGTTCCTGTTTTATTTTTAATAGGAGCCGTCCAAGCAAGTTTAGAAAATGTATCAATAACTGTGAGAAGATATCGATAATTTTCGTTTTCGGGTGAATACACAACCATCTCGACTAGGTCGGCTTGCCATAAATCATCTAGACCCTTAATAATTACTCGTCTTTTTGGAAAATTCCTTCGAGCAGGCTTATGTAGTTCTTCAACAACGTTTCTCTGACTCATCTTTTTATTGAATGATAAAAACAAAGTATTTGTTCATTCATTTTATTAATTAAAAATATTTCTATATGATAACTACAAGTTTAAGTCATACTATTTCAATCTTTTTTATACAAAGACAGCAGTTTTTTTATTTTTAACAGTCTATTTTCAAGCATGTAACATGCGCATGTATCTGGACCATTTTTGCATAAGTTTGAAGACCATCATGGGCAGTTATCGAAATGACATCCATGTTTTGATGTTGTAGTAGATTCATAAATCTTTTCAAAAAGATTACACAATTCAAAAGCTCTTCATGATGTTCTTCCAGTATATTATGATGATTTGTTTTCAGAAACTGTAGAATTTCATCAAAAATTAATAAAAAATCTATGTTAGACATAATGATTGAGTTCTCCACACTGAGGAGATAGATTAAAGACTAAAGTTATATAATGACTGGTTTTAAGTTTTAATAATTAATAGAATTGTCTTCAATTTCATTTTCAGATTTTTTTTTCTTATTATCA
The DNA here is from genome assembly GCA_920104205.1 of Eupeodes latifasciatus. Classification (NCBI taxonomy): domain Eukaryota; kingdom Metazoa; phylum Arthropoda; class Insecta; order Diptera; family Syrphidae; genus Eupeodes; species Eupeodes latifasciatus. The sequence continues at coordinate 57,395,304 of OV049927.1, forward strand.
ATTCAGTATTCAAACAGTAGTTTCTCAAATTTTTCAACTACTCCATATTGGATGTATTCTTTAAGTTGTTCGTATGTTTCATCAACATATTTTTTGGTAGCAGCGTCTTCCTGTTCTTGTGGTTCTTGAATATTTTTTAACCGTTTAAAGTGTATGTTGTAATCTCCGCTTTCTGTTTTGAGGAATCCCTCTCCAGCTGGTCCAGGCAAACCTCGCTCTCCCTGTACACCTGGTGGTCCCTGCTCTCCTTGTTTTCCTCTTGGTTACCTGGGTGGGGTTCTATTTGAGAAACGACCAAATTTATTAACACTCATCTTTTTTTTTTATTATTATTCGATAATATTGGCTTCTTTAAGTTCTTCAATGATTGAAATAATTTCGTTAGAGTGATTGTTGTGTCCAGCTTGTTGTGAACCAATAAGAAGTCTCAATCGATCTACTAGTTCATTGGGATTATCCCAAAATATATAGTCTTTTTTCAAATTTGATAATTGCATTATTCCACTTCCTGAAGGTATTTGTAGTGTTGAAGATGATGGCGATGGAGTATTAGAAGTATTTGTTCTTAATCCGAATAATTTACTTCTTGTTCTTTGTTCTTTTTGGAGTAGTATTACTATCGACGGAAAAAATTGGTGAATCATCATCATCATCATCAATAGAAGTTTTGGGGGTGGTGAATTCTTCATGAAAATGTTTCTTCTTATCATAATCATTTTCTTGTGATTGAGGATGTTCAAAATTGAGTTTTATTTTCTTTAAAGGACCATTTATAAGGTTATGTTGATCTTGTTTGATATTTGATTTTTTTACTAATTCGTTTAGTGGTTTCGTGAGAGGTTTAAGAGTTTCTTCAATTTGAGTTTCGTAAGCTCCCCTACTGATCTTAAGAGCTTTGTATTTCTTTCGTAGAGCATCTGTAGTTTTAATTAATTCCTTTGTTAGTTTTACATCTATATTCATCATAATGTAAACATTTATTTCTTCCTACAGAGGCAAGTGGTTAATAAGTTTCGAAGTTGTTGAAAGAATCGTTCAAAAGGTTTTAAACTGAATTTGATATTGAGATTACTGATCTTAACTGAAGAAGAATACTGGGTCTCAATCTGGGTGGAACTGCTTTTTACTGCTACTATCTGCTCGCTGTACTGCTCTGTACTGTTCTCATAGAACATTTCTATACATATGGTCTTAAATCAAAAGTGTTATTTGTTTTATAACAAGAAAACAGTCAAAGCCTTTTCTATAACGACCTTCATTCAAAGGACTATCCTTGTCAATTACCACAAATCCGTAATTTGTCTTCCAACATTCTGCACAAACTATTCGGAATGTATTAAATGTCATATCTGAATTAACATGATCATTATATATATGTTTTAGATTCATATCGTCCTGTTTGAAGATGATTAGTAAATTCGCATTGTCTCGAATTAAGTGTTTGGGTTATCTTGTATAAGTTTGGCATAAGTAAAAACTATCAATATGATGATGCCGTCCCATACTGAAGTAAACTCGAACTGTGTCTTGTTTTTCACAGGCAATATCGTCAAAAATAAATATAGAATTTGGTTTAGCCTCTTCGGGTGAAATAACATCACTGTTATTGGCAAAAGTGAAGAAACCCATATTTTTAATAGGTTTTATGGCTTTTCGTAAAAACTCATACTTTGGCTGATGTAAGGATTTAGAATATATATAGATATGTATTTTCAAATTTTAATCCATTTGGATGTTGTAACAAACTCATCATGACATTTGTTTTTCCGCAATTTGAGGGACCAGTAATTAACCCTCTTATACTATGAGGGAATAGTTTACCATGTTTTTTTCTTTCAATATTGTTAGCCAGTTCCATATTTATTACTGGTAACTGGCATTGTTGTTTAACGAAACGCATAGTTATTAAAACTAAATGATTTACTATAAATGACAAGTTTATATTTTATATGATTTCAGACAAACACTTCCCGTTAATCCACGTTCCACGTACGCTGATGAGATCAACGAGTGCTTAAAATCATCGCCACTGCGTCGTAATGTTGAAAGAGTACAACTGAAAGTAAATATGCGTGTTCAATTGCTTCAAGATTCATCCGCTGAAACATTCTCAAAACAACTGTTAGATATAGGCGACGGAAAAATGCATAAAATTACCGATCGATTTCTACACGATGCTCTCATTGACCAGATATTTCCCGATGTACACAGACAATATACAAATCATGAGTGGCCAGCAGAAAGAACAATTTTAGCAGCAAAAAATGTGGATGTCAATTATTAAATTAAATTAAATCTCAAGATACAACATTTGTTACCAGGAGATTGGTGTCATACAAATCTATTGATACAGTTTGTGATGCTACAGAAGCTGTAAATTATCCAACTGAGTTTTTGAACTCATTAGATTAACCAGGTTTGCCACCGCATAATTTATAATTGAACCTCCGGTTATTTTGTTTCGTAATTTGAACCCACCACGGTTGTGCAACGGCACGCGATTAGTAATTTAAAATTGATGAAAAATGTTATCGAAATCATATTTCTAAATGGAAAATTCTGAGGTGAAAATATATTATTACGGCGAATCCCTATTATACCCACAGATGTGCCAATTCAATTCAAATGCCTTCAATTTCCAATTAGATTATCATTTGCAATGACTATCTATTAATAAGTCTCAAGGCCAAACGATGTCTGTCTGCGGCTTAGATTTGAGCACTTCATGTATTTCACACGGACAATTATACGTGGCATGCTCTCGAGTGCGCAAACCATCCAATTTGTTTGTATCGGCGAAATGGGATCATAAAAAATATTGTAGGTACACTCTTTTGCATTAAGGGATTGATATTGTTTTTTTTTGAAGTATTGTCATAATTAGCGATTAGTATATAATTTTAAAGAATTAATTTTAACAAAGTAAAAAACTTTGTTTGGTGATTTGTTATTTTAATATTTTGTCACCGTTTACAGTGCTCTAAAACTCTCCCACTTACATATATACCACATCCTTACACACTTACAATAAGTTATTTGTTTCCAGCAAAATATTCTCTTGAAATTATTTATATGACGAAGCAACGTTTGTCGGGTCAGCTAGTCTAATATATAAAATTCTCTTGTCACAGTGTTAGTTGCCATACTCCTCCGAAACGGCTTAACCAATTTCAATGAAATTCTGCATATACATTCGCTAGGTCTGAGAATAGGTTTTTATCTATTTTTTATATTCCTAAGTGCTATTGTTTAGTTGCATCAACATCGTACACTGTGCAACAATCTTACGATAGTATTCAGTGAGGCTATGTACAATTAAGCATTGATTGCTGTTGAGGATTGCCATTGCGTTATCATTGCCAACTTACCACTCAGTCATTTCGGTATGCATTCACCAAATCGAAATGCATCTGATTTAATAGACACTGAATTGAATCGCGAACTACAATACAATACTGTAGAAATGGCAGCGATTGTTGCTCGCAATGTCCCACTAATGAATGAAGAACAAGGAACCATTTTTGACCACATCATGCTCGCAGTTTCGGCAGGACAAGGTGGATTCTTTTTATTGGATGCACCAGTTGGAACTGGAAAAACATTCCTTATTTCGCAAATTCTTGCTAAAATACGATTAAATAATGGTATCGCATTGGCTGTTGCATCTTCTGAGATTGCGGCAACTTTAATCGTTGGAGGCAGAACAGCTCATTCAGTATTTTTAAACTGCCACAAAATATTCAAAATAACCCAGACGCGGTGTGCAATATAAAAAAACAATCATCCATGGCCACAGTACTGAAACAGTGTAAAATTATCATCTGGGATGAATGCACTATGGCACACAAACATTCACTTGAGGCGTTGAACAGGACATTGAAAGATATAAAAAACAACAACATACTATTTGGCGGCACTCTGTTACTCCAAACACTTCCCGTTATTCCGCGTTCAACGAACGCTGCTGATGAGATCAACGCGTGCTTAAAATTATCGTCACTATGTCGTAATGTTGAAAAAGTACAACTGAAAGTAAACATGAGTGTTCAAATGCTTCAAGACCCATCCGCTGAAACATTCTCAAAACAACTGTTAGATATAGGCGACGGTAAAGTTGTGATGCTACCGAAGCTGTAAATTATCCAACTGATTTTTTGAACTCATTGGATTTACCAGGCATGCCACCGCATAATTAACAACTGAAGGTTGGATCTCCGGTAATTTTGTTTCGTAATTTGAACCCACCACGGTTGTGCAACGGCATGCGATTAGTAATTATCGAAGGCATTATTCTAAATGGCAAATTCCAAGGTGAAAATACATTATTACCGTGAATCCCTATTAAACCCACAGATGTGCCAATTCAATTTAAACGCCTTCAATTTCCAATTTGATTGTACACTCTTTTGCATTAAGGGATTGATATTGTGTTTTTTTTTTTTGAAGTATTGTCATAATTAGCGATTAGTATATAATTTTAAAGAAATAATTTTAACAAAGTAAAAATAATTGTTTGGTGATTTGTTATTTTAATATTTTGTCACGGTTTACATTGCTCTATACCTCTCCCACTTATATACCACATCCTTACACACTAACAATAAGTTATTTATTTCTATCAAAGTTTTCTCTAGAAATTATTTATATGACAAAACAACGTTTGTCGGGTCAGCTAGTATCAATATAGAAAACGACATGAATATTGATAATAAATTAAATGCTTTACCGCCTGAAGACACTATATTGATAAAGGTGCCGGAAATCGCCTTTTTAAATCGATGAAAAAAATGAATAGTATCTGTGAAAACTGTATTCAACAAATGTCAAAAGATAAGCTTCAATTTGATTTAACGGAAATATTAATTAGATTGAGAGAACACGAAACCTCAAAAGAAAATACGGTTTTTATATGGCCTTCTGAAAATTTTTTCCAAGTCTGTAGTCTTCACGTAAAAATATTTACAACTTTCTTCAAAAAAACATCTTTTATACCGAGATTAAAAGAAATCATTGTAAGAGAACGTATAAACGTAACAAACAGACAATATCTAAGCTGGTTCGATGATTCCGATGAATGCTATGCACATAAAATTGACATCATACATTTTTTAATAAAAGTCTTACTTTGGAAAAATTGTAAATGGGTAATTGACACAAAAGATAAAAGGTATAAAAATCTTAGAACTAAAATAAAAAAATTAGTAAATGTTATGAACGCGTAGCTCAAACAAAAACAATACAAAAAATAAATGCATAACTAATTTACATATATATATATATAAATATACAATTCAGCGTGACCCCTGGAAACTATTTAAACAAAGGTAATTTTATAAAAGATCAATAATAAAATAAATTATTATAAATACTTACGATATTTAATTTTTATTTGTCAAGGCCAAAAATTGTCTCTTAAACTTTTTATAAAACCACCTTTGCTTAAATAGGCTAAGAGCAGTGATATATTAAACATAAAAAAACTTCTGAACAAAACTTAACAGACCTATTTTAACACCCCAATTTACTATTTTTTTTAGAAAAAAAAAACCTACAGAAAACTACTAAAAACTGGTAAAAATAGTTTTTATAAAGCATCTTGAAAACAGAGAAAGATATTGACTTCAAACTTATTTAATTTAAAACAAAAAATGTTGAAAATATAGTTTAAAATAAAAAGTTGATCAACCGAAAGTTTTTTCCTTTATTTTAAACCTAAAAAAAAAGTACTAAAAAAACGTGAAATTGATTCTTAAACTGAAATATCGGGTAAAGGAGAAAGAAAAAAGAAAGAAGGAATTGTTTTGATCTCGTACAAATTGTTGTTATTAACAAAAAAATTTTTATTTTACAGATAACTAAAAACCTTAAGCAAAAAAAATATTAACCCAATTGAATTTATAAATTAAATTGAATAAAGAAAGATATTGACTTTAAAGTTGTTTCATCCCATAGAAATATTGTTGTTAATGTTTTGTAACATTTTAAGACAATGTTTATTTTAGAGAAACCAAACTTCTTTCAAAATAGGTATATTAATTTAACTTTTCGATACATCTATTTCCACAGAAAACAGCTTAAATGTATATTTTTGCATACTTACTTACTAATACTATTACTATATCTATGGATACATGTTCATACACACATGCGTTCAATACATGTATCAAAAAAAAATCAAAATAAGGAAGGCAACCAAAACTAAGCCTCATATGCGTACCAGCAAAAACACTCCATCACCAAGACCGGAATCTCAGACTGACATTTCGGTTTGCCTACAAGCTACGTCGGACTAAATGTGAGAAAGTGTGCGTGAAATGATGCAAAAAACCAAACACATTCTCACATTTAGTCTTACAGCCCATCAAAACGCTTCATTATAGTAATCAGCCCCATCTAAATGCTTCATTTTGAATGTTTCGTGGCCTCGTTCAAAAACTAAACAATCCTAACCAACAGAATCTGAAGTGCTGACATGGTCTTAAATTGGAAGATTTGTATAGCTTTTTAATTTCAATCCAAATAAATGTTGTAAATGAATATTAAATAAAATAAAATTGACCAAATACATATTATTTAATGATTTATTAGTTTATTATTATTTATTTTGTTTACTTAAATTATTTGCGAACCCAACATGCGTTGCAACTGGTTAAGTATAATTATTGCAAATGGACAAAAGTGTAACTCAATACTTTGTAAAACAACAGAACAGACAATTTTTTCAGCTCTAGTTTGCTTAGAGCATTTTTTTTGGTTCAGGTGGAAACAATAGGCGGGTGCCTCCGTATTTTTTTTGTACAGACAATAAGTGCGTTTTTTTCGCATTCCATATATAGTAAAGTGAGAAATTGCCAACAAAACGATCCGCAGTAGCCGGTTTTTATATTTGAAAGTTGATACAACTGAATATTTGCCAGAAAAATTCATCAAAAATTCCAAAAAAAAAAATAGCGAAATTCAGACCAGGGGTGAAATCGTGTAAGCTGATTTTTGATAGTTGACTATTAAAATCAAGAAAATACGTCTGTGTAATGTGAAAGTCGATTTCAAAGTTTTAACCTAACAATTTGACATAAAATAAAAACTTCAAGAAGGGAGTTTGTTCGTAGACTACTACATTAACATGTGGTGTTGAAGCGAGCTTGAAGCTCGCCTAAATTCTTTATATACCTGAATCGAGTTGAAATGAGCTTCATTCGCTCGATTCCGGTCGGGGATCGGAAATTTGTGAAGAAAAACCTGTGTGGTGGAGTTGATTTTACAGATAATGCATTATAGTCTGTTTATTTGCATGTTTGTGTACAAAAAATATAGTTTTGTTTTAATCAAATTAAAAACAAAATTGCACATGGAGTAGGAAGCATATTCTTATATGGTGCTGAACTATTCAGTTTTTCATTGTTTAACACGAATCAAGCTATCTCACTTGCACTTCATAAGAAACTTCGAAACACCATTTGCATTTTAGAAAGTGCTGTCAAACTTAATGATTTTTAAATCTTCTTGTGCGGTGAAAACACCAAAAAAGATTTATTTAATCTAAACTTAGATAAACCTTTGGTGGAAAAATATCAAAACATAAATATCTTTTCTATTGTTTTCTCTTGCAAAATAAGACCAGTTAGTCCATTTTCACTAACAAAACTAAATAATATCAACATTAATAGATTGATTTTTTTCCCCAATGGAAAACACACATGATTCCAAATGCACACCTACTCAACGAACACAGCCATCGAGATACAAATGCAATATCAATCGTACCAACATTTGAGAACGAAATCACATAAGATCCATTCGAGGCTCGTATAAATGTCAAAAACCTATCCATAGTGAGATTCTACTCTAACTTTTATCGGTGTTATTCATACTATGGATATTGTTTTTGTTATTCGTGTAAAATCCTACTATACTATGGATAGATTTGCCAACAAAACACGGGTAATGCTACGAGAAGCATACTTGTGAAGTTCCATTGCCAACTTTAGCTAGTTCAGATTCCTCAATTAGATTAGTATTTTCATCATTTAAGCAGTTCGGTAGTTGCAAGACCAAATTTTAGTTTTGTTTGTTGCAGAAATATTCCTGAAAATTTCTTTTTAAGGGACTATGTTAGAGTTAGAATTTTGTTTGTAGTTAGATTTTGGAATACAAATTTGAGGGACCCATGTTATAAAAATAAGTTGCTTTGTGTAAAACATCTTTAAGGAATAGAAATAGGCAATATGTTTACAAACAATACCAACTAAATGAGTGCAATAAATAGATTTAAGTAACTTTTTTTTATTCCAGTATGGGGAAACCGAACACCCAATAGAAAAAAACCGGTATACGCGCCAAAATCCATACTTCTTGACTAAATAATGTTATCTTTTATGTTTACGCATAAAATTACGAATTTTGTAGCGTATGAAAATTTCTAGACATTTTACAATCTGAAAAATTAATTATGCTATGAAATAATTGGCTGCTATTAATGCTAATTTTTTTTCTAAAAAGTTGATGAAGGTTAGCCGAAGCGGAAATTTCTTTAATGAACATACCTAAAATATTATTGGCTTTCTCTTTTTTTTTTTTTTCTACACTAACCTCTTTTTCTTCTTTTTTCTTCTATAATCTGCATTTATAAAATGTAATCTATGGAAGTATTAACTATATTAAGAAAAACAAAAACATGTACCTATACGTAAAACTCATTCATTTGTTTCATTTTTAGCAGCACTTTTACTAAACATACCCTTCAAACAATAATAAGTAAACTTGAACTTTGGTAACTAAACATTTTTAAGGAATGAATGAAAATTATATTTTGCGTTAAACTGTGGAAATTCACTAAAAAAACTTCTGTACGTCAACAATAAACATTCATGACGATTACATGTTCTATTGAATTAGTTGTGCATGAATTCAGAACGATTTTAAGACGTTTTCATTTTGTGATATATGTCAAAATTTGCATTTTATTTGCTCTGCATTTATTCAAGAGGTTCGCTATAATCGTTCTGATTACTTTTTTAAAACATTGGTGTTCCTTTGATGCATAGTTTTTTTTGATAGCAAATACATGTATGCTTCCATCAATCAAGAATGTTATGGATAAGATATTTTTCGATTATAACTCTTTTTTTAAATTTAATATTTATTAATCATAATGGAATTGAAAAATAGTTGCAAGCTTAAATCATTAAAAACAAACTATAAATATACTTGGATTAATTAAATTGATACAGATTTTAATTAGTTGCAAACAAAATATTTGGGCCGTTCGTTAACGAAAATTTATTAGAATTCAATAAAAAAAATTGGGCTCGCACCCTTAACTTAATGGTTCTTCGAACGCAACTTTGATACAATAATTCAAGGTTAATTATGAAATTTAAAGAATTTCGTAGTGATTACTGTAAATTAGTGAATTAATTATAATAAACTGATGTTGAACATGCTTTTTTCAAAACAAAAAGGTACATTGGTTCACTATCCACAAAATGCCTGCAAAATTAAAGCTTAAAACTGACTTTTTCATCGAAAAAAGTAAAAGGAAAAACCTGAAAAAAAACTTATTAACCCCTCCATTTTGTTTTTGCTACGCAAAGTGCCGCTAGACCACGGCATCGTTTTTTTTTGTTTGTGCTCACATCTATTCATGGACTAATTGTCAAAATTACAAATACAACAATGTAAACAAACGGGTTTTGGAGAGTGAAACGTACGAAAGATTCCGGTCTTGGTAATGGAGTGTTTTTGCGCACCAGCGGCGCACGTACATTTGCATCAGTGTTACCATAGGAATCCATACAAATTATTTTTAAAATGTCTTGCACCTAACTCAGTAGGAATGGGGGCACTGTGGCCTGGGAATTCGGCGTAAGAAAGAGACAGCACTATGTTTGAGTGAGAGAGGTGATTAAGAATACTTATATTTTTAAATAGTTGTGGTTAACGTTTGCGTTTATAGTTTGAATATATATATATATGTGTTTGTTGTTGTTGTGGCGCGTGGATAGATGATAAGAAATGTTTAAATGTACCGCATGATGTATAATTTATGATTCATTGTAATTTGTGGTTTGTATTTTGTTTAAAGGGTTTATATGTCTACATACATATGTGAGAAAAGAGGTCGGCAGCCTTTGTGGGTAGTGGGTGAGGCGCGGTGGTTGTGTATGGCTTATCAGTATTGATGTTTTGTGGTTAGGAGCGCGTGCCAGTGTGAGTTATAGAAATGTGAAATGGTGTTATCACAATATGTTTTTTATGATTCATTGTAATTTGTGGTTTGTATTTTGTTTAATGGGTTTATATGCCTACATACATACATATGTGAGAAACAAATTTATATTCTAGCAATGATTGCGGTAATCATTAAAAAAAAAACTAGAACGTTTGGCTTAAGTGTTTATTTTTAGAACAGCTCTGATATAGAGAACATTAATTGGGGGAAGTAGAAAAAACAATATGTTTTGGTGTGAAAGATTAAGGGAAGGAGAAACATTTTGTATCTGTGAATCTGGATGGTTGGAGATAAAATTTACGGATGTAATATTCTATAATGACGTATTAAAATTGATGCTACAGCCAGAATATGGAAGCGAATGCGTTTTGTTTCATATTAGAAATGGTGAGACCTTATCGCCTATTCTGAGTTTTAAGTTGCAGTTTCAATCTATGCAACATGTACGGTTTAAACTTTTAGGTGAGAATATTACTTTTCATAAAAAAAAAAAGTAAAATGGAATGAATAAAACATAAAATTATATTATAGGAGGGGAGTTAACACTGATCGGAACGATCACACCTCATTCGAATGCTGTAAAGAGAAAAGAGGGTGAATATCCATCGCTTTGTCCATTTGGTGAGGCTGAATTACTTAATGAACCTCAAAAACTTAAAAAGAAAAAAAAGACAGTCATCGCATAGAAATAGAGACAGTTGAACGAGTTCATGACACATCATTTCAATCGAATGTATTTTAATATATACAAGATGAGATAAGAATAAAAGATGCGAGAGAGAGATGAATATAGATAGAATAAAAATTATATAAAATTTAAAATTTGAGTGTAATGTTTATTAGTCTATGACAAACCTTTGGATAGCAAGCATCTTTTTTAAAAAATGTTGTTTTACTCATCAGTCTTATGCCTGCTTTTAATTTGTCCTTCATTAATTGCTACTTTGCCATTACCTGTGGATATAAATTTGCAACAAGCAAACATAACTGACAATCTCTCTTTTTCATTGAGTTTACCTAATAATGATACTGTGCAGATAGGTTTATCGTTTCGTTTGTTAACCTTTACAAATGGTAAAAATTTGCTTAATACCACAACAACAACCGATACAACATCATTTCAAAATGATGCAACAGTGACTTCAACAACAGCAAGAACGGTAAATAAAATTTTGGAGGAGAAAAAAATAGTAACCGTAGAGGAAGCAACCGAGAGTTTTAGGCAAGACTTAATTAAAAAAGAAACTGAAATATCAGGAATTATACAAAGTAAGGATGTTTTTTATAGACATTTCAAGCTTGAGTTTGATGAAGATAAGGCACTAACTGTTCGATGTTCGTATGATAGCAATTATAATTTGCGCACTCTAAGCATTAAATGTTATTATATGAAACTGAGAGAGTATTAAGTAATGGAGAAGTTGAGGTCTTTATGAAGGAGGATCTCGCATACAAATCTGATGTTGAATTACTGAATTTCAAATCATTAAAACAATCATACCATATCAATATCTCTTAAGAAAAAAAAATCTATAAGTGTATATATCAATAAAGATTTTTATTAAAAAAAAAAATTACAAAAAGATGTGTCTTATTTATTAATTTTAGGTATAGGAATCCAAGAGTTGTGATCGGATGAAAAGCCGAGCCATTTAACAAATAATCGATCTTTTTTCCTTTGAAGCACTTCCTCGACTAGATATGTATCGGGGAACTTAGTTTTCTGTAGTTCAAGCTCATAAAACCCTCCTTTAATGGGATGTCCTTGGTGATCTTCCAATAGGTACGTTATTGGATTTGAGCGTTGCACTTTGGCTATCTTAAAGATTTCTGTGGTCCAATTCGGTGTGTATCCTTTATCGAAAACATGTTTGTATTTACTAATTCTGACAAAATCCCCGGTTTTAAACTTTGGAGTATTTTGATGTGATTATAGATCTTGGAGAGTAATATTTTTTCATTTGCAGCATTGACTTCAGATGGTTTCATATTTATCGTACGATGTTTGGAATTATTGTACGTTTTTGTTAGTTGTTCTATAATATCAATCCAACGATATGAACCATTTAAACTAAACTCTTTCCACATCCAAGTTTTCAAGGTACGATTAAATCGTTTAACAATGGAAGCTTTGAGAACACTAAATGTAGAGTAATGATTGATTTGAAACTTTTTCATAAGTTTTTGAAACGATGCATTGAAAAATTCTTTTCCATCATCTGTTTGTAAATTTTTTGGGTGACGACCTTTATTAAATATATCTTCCATAGCCTGAGTGACACTCGTTCCTGTTTTATTTTTAATAGGAGCCGTCCAAGCAAATTTAGAAAATGTATCAATAACTGTGAGAAGATATCGATAATTTTCGTTTTCGGGTGAATACACAACCATCTCGACTAGGTTGGCTTGCCATAAATCATCTAGACCCTTAATAATTACTCGTCTTTTTGGAAAATTCCTTCGAGCAGGCTTATGTAGTTCTTCAACAACGTTTCTCTGACTCATCTTTTTATTGAATGATAAAAACAAAGTATTTGTTCATGCATTTTATTAATTAAAAATATTTCTATATAATAACTACAAGTTTAAGTCATACTATTTCAATCTTTTTTATACAAAGACAGCAGTTTTTTTATTTTTAACAGTCTATTTTCAAGCATGTAACATGCGCATGTATCTGGACCATTTTTGCATAAGTTTGAAGACCATCATGGGCAGTTATCGAAATGACATCCATGTTTTGATGTTGTAGTAGATTCATAAATCTTTTCAAAAAGATTACACAATTCAAAAGCTCTTCATGATGTTCTTCCAGTATATTATGATGATTTGTTTTCAGAAACTGTAGAATTTCATTAAAAATTAATAAAAAATCTATGTTAGACATAATGATTGAGTTCTCCACACTGAGGAGATAGATTAAAGACTAAAGTTATATAATGACTGGTTTTAAGTTTTAATAATTAATAGAATTGTCTTCAATTTCATTTTCAGATTTTTTTTTCTTATTATCAATTCAGTATTCAAACAGTAGTTTCTCAAATTTTTCAACTACTCCATATTGGATGTATTCTTTAAGTTGTTCGTATGTTTCATCAACATATTTTTTGGTAGCAGCGTCTTCCTGTTCTTGTGGTTCTTGAATATTTTTTAACCGTTTAAAGTGTATGTTGTAATCTCCGCTTTCTGTTTTGAGGAATCCCTCTCCAGCTGGTCCAGGCAAACCTCGCTCTCCCTGTACACCTGGTGGTCCCTGCTCTCCTTGTTTTCCTCTTGGTTACCTGGGTGGGGTTCTATTTGAGAAACGACCAAATTTATTAACACTCATCTTTTTTTTTTATTATTATTCGATAATATTGGCTTCTTTAAGTTCTTCAATGATTGAAATAATTTCGTTAGAGTGATTGTTGTGTCCAGCTTGTTGTGAACCAATAAGAAGTCTCAATCGATCTACTAGTTCATTGGGATTATCCCAAAATATATAGTCTTTTTTCAAATTTGATAATTGCATTATTCCACTTCCTGAAGGTATTTGTAGTGTTGAAGATGATGGCGATGGAGTATTAGAAGTATTTGTTCTTAATCCGAATAATTTACTTCTTGTTCTTTGTTCTTTTTGGAGTAGTATTACTATCGACGGAAAAAATTGGTGAATCATCATCATCATCATCAATAGAAGTTTTGGGGGTGGTGAATTCTTCATGAAAATGTTTCTTCTTATCATAATCATTTTCTTGTGATTGAGGATGTTCAAAATTGAGTTTTATTTTCTTTAAAGGACCATTTATAAGGTTATGTTGATCTTGTTTGATATTTGATTTTTTTACTAATTCGTTTAGTGGTTTCGTAAGAGGTTTAAGAGTTTCTTCAATTTGAGTTTCGTAAGCTCCCCTACTGATCTTAAGAGCTTTGTATTTCTTTCGTAGAGCATCTGTAGTTTTAATTAATTCCTTTGTTAGTTTTACATCTATATTCATCATAATGTAAACATTTATTTCTTCCTACAGAGGCAAGTGGTTAATAAGTTTCGAAGTTGTTGAAAGAATCGTTCAAAAGGTTTTAAACTGAATTTGATATTGAGTTTATTAGTCTATGACAAACCTTTGGATAGCAAGCATCTTTTTTAAAAAATGTTGTTTTACTCATCAGTCTTATGCCTGCTTTTAATTTGTCCTTCATTAATTGCTACTTTGCCATTACCTGTGGATATAAATTTGCAACAAGCAAACATAACTGACAATCTCTCTTTTTCATTGAGTTTACCTAATAATGATACTGTGCAGATAGGTTTATCGTTTCGTTTGTTAACCTTTACAAATGGTAAAAATTTGCTTAATACCACAACAACAACCGATACAACATCATTTCAAAATGATGCAACAGTGACTTCAACAACAGCAAGAACGGTAAATAAAATTTTGGAGGAGAAAAAAATAGTAACCGTAGAGGAAGCAACCGAGAGTTTTAGGCAAGACTTAATTAAAAAAGAAACTGAAATATCAGGAATTATACAAAGTAAGGATGTTTTTTATAGACATTTCAAGCTTGAGTTTGATGAAGATAAGGCACTAACTGTTCGATGTTCGTATGATAGCAATTATAATTTGCGCACTCTAAGCATTAAATGTTATTATATGAAACTGAGAGAGTATTAAGTAATGGAGAAGTTGAGGTCTTTATGAAGGAGGATCTCGCATACAAATCTGATGTTGAATTACTGAATTTCAAATCATTAAAACAATCATACCATATGAATATCTCTTAAGAAAAAAAAATCTATAAGTGTATACCTATATCAATAAAGATTTTTATTAAAAAAAAAAAATTACAAAAAGATGTGTCTTATTTATTAATTTTAGGTATAGGAATCCAAGAGTTGTGATCGGATGAAAAGCCGAGCCATTTAACAAATAATCGATCTTTTTTCCTTTGAAGCACTTCCTCGACTAGATATGTATCGGGGAACTTAGTTTTCTGTAGTTCAAGCTCATAAAACCCTCCTTTAATGGGATGTCCTTGGTGATCTTCCAATAGGTACGTTATTGGATTTGAGCGTTGCACTTTGGCTATCTTAAAGATTTCTGTGGTCCAATTCGGTGTGTATCCTTTATCGAAAACATGTTTGTATTTACTAATTCTGACAAAATCCCCGGTTTTAAACTTTGGAGTATTTTGATGTGATTATAGATCTTGGAGAGTAATATTTTTTCATTTGCAGCATTGACTTCAGATGGTTTCATATTTATCGTACGATGTTTGGAATTATTGTACGTTTTTGTTAGTTGTTCTATAATATCAATCCAACGATATGAACCATTTAAACTAAACTCTTTCCACATCCAAGTTTTCAAGGTACGATTAAATCGTTTAACAATGGAAGCTTTGAGAACACTAAATGTAGAGTAATGATTGATTTGAAACTTTTTCATAAGTTTTTGAAACGATGCATTGAAAAATTCTTTTCCATCATCTGTTTGTAAATTTTTTGGGTGACGACCTTTATTAAATATATCTTCCATAGCCTGAGTGACACTCGTTCCTGTTTTATTTTTAATAGGAGCCGTCCAAGCAAATTTAGAAAATGTATCAATAACTGTGAGAAGATATCGATAATTTTCGTTTTCGGGTGAATACACAACCATCTCGACTAGGTTGGCTTGCCATAAATCATCTAGACCCTTAATAATTACTCGTCTTTTTGGAAAATTCCTTCGAGCAGGCTTATGTAGTTCTTCAACAACGTTTCTCTGACTCATCTTTTTATTGAATGATAAAAACAAAGTATTTGTTCATGCATTTTATTAATTAAAAATATTTCTATATAATAACTACAAGTTTAAGTCATACTATTTCAATCTTTTTTATACAAAGACAGCAGTTTTTTTATTTTTAACAGTCTATTTTCAAGCATGTAACATGCGCATGTATCTGGACCATTTTTGCATAAGTTTGAAGACCATCATGGGCAGTTATCGAAATGACATCCATGTTTTGATGTTGTAGTAGATTCATAAATCTTTTCAAAAAGATTACACAATTCAAAAGCTCTTCATGATGTTCTTCCAGTATATTATGATGATTTGTTTTCAGAAACTGTAGAATTTCATTAAAAATTAATAAAAAATCTATGTTAGACATAATGATTGAGTTCTCCACACTGAGGAGATAGATTAAAGACTAAAGTTATATAATGACTGGTTTTAAGTTTTAATAATTAATAGAATTGTCTTCAATTTCATTTTCAGATTTTTTTTTCTTATTATCAATTCAGTATTCAAACAGTAGTTTCTCAAATTTTTCAACTACTCCATATTGGATGTATTCTTTAAGTTGTTCGTATGTTTCATCAACATATTTTTTGGTAGCAGCGTCTTCCTGTTCTTGTGGTTCTTGAATATTTTTTAACCGTTTAAAGTGTATGTTGTAATCTCCGCTTTCTGTTTTGAGGAATCCCTCTCCAGCTGGTCCAGGCAAACCTCGCTCTCCCTGTACACCTGGTGGTCCCTGCTCTCCTTGTTTTCCTCTTGGTTACCTGGGTGGGGTTCTATTTGAGAAACGACCAAATTTATTAACACTCATCTTTTTTTTTTATTATTATTCGATAATATTGGCTTCTTTAAGTTCTTCAATGATTGAAATAATTTCGTTAGAGTGATTGTTGTGTCCAGCTTGTTGTGAACCAATAAGAAGTCTCAATCGATCTACTAGTTCATTGGGATTATCCCAAAATATATAGTCTTTTTTCAAATTTGATAATTGCATTATTCCACTTCCTGAAGGTATTTGTAGTGTTGAAGATGATGGCGATGGAGTATTAGAAGTATTTGTTCTTAATCCGAATAATTTACTTCTTGTTCTTTGTTCTTTTTGGAGTAGTATTACTATCGACGGAAAAAATTGGTGAATCATCATCATCATCATCAATAGAAGTTTTGGGGGTGGTGAATTCTTCATGAAAATGTTTCTTCTTATCATAATCATTTTCTTGTGATTGAGGATGTTCAAAATTGAGTTTTATTTTCTTTAAAGGACCATTTATAAGGTTATGTTGATCTTGTTTGATATTTGATTTTTTTACTAATTCGTTTAGTGGTTTCGTAAGAGGTTTAAGAGTTTCTTCAATTTGAGTTTCGTAAGCTCCCCTACTGATCTTAAGAGCTTTGTATTTCTTTCGTAGAGCATCTGTAGTTTTAATTAATTCCTTTGTTAGTTTTACATCTATATTCATCATAATGTAAACATTTATTTCTTCCTACAGAGGCAAGTGGTTAATAAGTTTCGAAGTTGTTGAAAGAATCGTTCAAAAGGTTTTAAACTGAATTTGATATTGAGATTACTGATCTTAACTGAAGAAGAATACTGGGTCTCAATCTGGGTGGAACTGCTTTTTATTGCTACTATCTGCTCGCTGTACTGCTCTGTACTGTTCTCATAGAACATTTCTATACATATGGTATTAAATCAAAAGTGTTATTTGTTTTATAACAAGAAAACAGTCAAAGCCTTTTCTATAACGACCTTCATTCAAAGGATTATCCTTGTCAATTACCACAAATCCGTAATTTGTCTTCCAACATTCTGCACAAACTATTCGGAATGTATTAAATGTCATATCTGAATTAACATAATCATTATATATATGTTTTAGATTCATATCGTCCTGTTTGAAGATGATTAGTAAATTCGCATTGTCTCGAATTAAGTGTTTGGGTTATCTTGTATAAGTTTGGCATAAGTAAAAACTATCAATATGATGATGCCGTCCCATACTGAAGTAAACTCGAACTGTGTCTTGTTTTTCACAGGCAATATCGTCAAAAATAAATATAGAATTTGGTTTAGCCTCTTCAGGTGAAATAACATCACTGTTATTGGCAAAAGTGAAGAAACCCATATTTTTAATAGGTTTTATGGCTTTTCGTAAAAACTCATACTTTGGCTGATGTAAGGATTTAGAATATACATATATAGATATTTTCAAATTTTAATCCATTTGGATGTTGTAACAAACTCATCATGACATTTGTTTTTCCGCAATTTGAGGGACCAGTAATTAACCCTCTTATACTATGAGGGAATAGTTTACCATGTTTTTTTCTTTCAATATTGTTAGCCAGTTCCATATTTATTACTGGTAACTGGCATTGTTGTTTAACGAAACGCATAGTTATTAAAACTAAATGATTTACTATAAATGACAAGTTTATATTTTAAAAGTGTCATATGACATCCAACCATTCTTACGCTAAGATAATCATTTTAAAATGATTGATTATTCCAAAAAATCTATCAGTCGACGAAACATTGTGAAAGGAAAAGGTTTATTAAATACTTTAATAAACAAACTACCTCTTGAACTACATTTACCTGGTTATCAATACTGTGGACCTGGAACAAAACTCCGACAACGTCTAGCTCGAGGGGATCCGGGAATTAATTTGCTTGATCAAGCGTGCAAGGAACACGATATATCTTATTCTAAATTTAAAAATAAATCTGATCGACACATTGCCGATAGGATTTTAACTGAAAAAGCTTGGCAACGAGTTCAATCCGGAGACGCTAGTATAGGTGAAAAGGCAAACGCACTATTAGTTACCAATCTTTTGAAGGCAAAAACAAAATTCGGTATGGGTTGTTCTAAGAATAAAGACAAAAAGCCTAAGAAAAAAGCGAAAAATAAAAAAGAAAACGACAATAAGTCAAATTTAGATAAAAATGCTAAGCAACTCTCATTTAGAAAAATAATAACAGTTATTGGAAATAATATTAAACGTAAAAGACCCTTCAATCTGGAAAAGGCAATCCAAATAGCCATATCATCTGCTAAGAAAACAGTAAGAAAAAACAGTAATAACATTAAGACACCCAGAGTTATTTCTGTACCGAAAATTGGTGGTGTAATTCCATTTCTTGTACCGTTGTTTGCTGGACTTTCAGCTCTTGGAGCTTTAACGGGAGGTGCTGCAGGCGTAGCAAAAGCTGTCAACGATATTAGCATTGCTAAAAAAGATTTAGAGGAGAAAAAGCGTCATAATCAACAAATGGAATCCATTGCAGTAGGCCTTATACCTTAAACCTTATAGAAAAGGGTTTGGACTTTATTTAAATCTACAGCCAAATAACTTCTAAGTTCGCTACCCAATCGTGCATTAAATGAAATAGATTTGAGAAATTTTGCAAGGAAATTCATTCCGAATTTTCGAGGAGTTTTCATGAGAGATAATTTACCAAAAACTAAACCTTTGAAAAACGAGTGTGGAATTGTAAATCTAGACTCATCAATTGGCCCTGAAACACACTGGGTAGCGTATTATAAAAAAGGCAACCAAATTGAATATTTTGATAGTTTTGGAAATCGTCAACCTCCTATTGAAATTATTAATTATTTGGGTGAAAAAATTAATTATAATTATACAAAATACCAAGATTATGACTCTTTTAACTGTGGTCATTTATGTTTAAGATTTTTATATGATAAAATAATAAAATATTTATATTTTTCAATAAATAAAGAGTTTTATATACAATGGCTTTCATTATGTTTTTCATCATCATGGCAATAACACTTACACTGAGCGGGAGAACTTCCCTTCTATCAGCTGAATATTTTCCACCGCTGAACTTGGACAAAGACTATGTTTGTGGATTGATTGATTTTCACACGTACAACTCTATACCGAATGTTTATGGGAATAATAATTTGTTTCATGTGGGCGAATATGAAATTGAAATCCCAATAGGATCGTATGAAATTGATGCTATTGCAGAATATATATCCGAAGAATTATTATTGCGAAATTCCTCCATTATTATTAAAATAGAAGCAAATAATAACACAATGGAATGTCAAATCCAATGCAACGAGAACATATATTTCAATAAGAACAGAACCATAGGAAAATTATTGGGTTTCAGTACACGTGTTCTCGAAGGTAAAAAAACTCATTTGTCAGATTTACCTGTTGACATAAACAAGGTAAATGTAATACGAGTCGAGTGTAATATCATTACTGGCTCTTATTTTAATAATACTCCTATGCATACAATACATGAATTTTCACCAGAAACAGGGTCAGGGTATAAAATCATTGAAGTTCCAAAAAATGTCATCTATCTACCTGTGAATGTCAAACGAATAAGTACTATAACATTAAAACTAGTGGACCAGAACGGAGACTTAATAAATTTTAGAGGAGAAAGAATAACTGTTCGATTACATTTAACCCCAATATTAGAATAATGATAATCTACAATAATTATTTAACAGATATCAAAGGTAACCATTTAACTAGTTCTTCCTAGAGTTGCGCAAAACAGTTCCAAAAGCGGAACGGACATGGAACGATTCTTTTCCTCATGGGAACTAGTTCCTGGAAACAGTTCCGCGGAACGATTAAGATTTTTCAATTTCCCCATTCATTTGTTCTGTCATGCATCCATACATAGTTCCTGGCTTTCGTGTCTTTTATGTATATAGTTCCTATGTCGCTTTTAATAGTTCATACTTCATAGTTCCTTTGCTCTTTTAGTTCCATGTTCAATATCAATTATCAAGTTCCAAGGTTTTAAGTTCTAAACAAGATAGGTACTAAGTTCTTTTCAGTTTTCATTCGGGGTGGTGTGGTGGTTCTTTTTAGAATCAGAATGGGGAGTGGGATATCGAATATCTTATTACTCAAATTTAATTCAAACTAAATATTTTTTAGTTGTTGGGAGGTAAAAAAAAATGATGTCAAATTCAGAAAAATGGACAGTCGAAATTCAACGTCAATCTGATAGGTATATTTTATTTAGTTAATATATTATGTAGGTACCTAGGTAGGTTTTTGATTTGTAAACATCTAAGCTCAGGCAGGTGTAAGGTCAGGCTTCGCTTTTTAGGTCTGGGCATTTTTTTTGTACGAAAAAAAAAATTTACAAAAAAAAATAAATTTGTTTGCAAGAAAAAATAAAACTTTTTTACAAAAAAAAATAACTTTTTTACGAAAAAAATATACTTTTTTTTACAAAAAAATATACTTTTTTTTACAAAAAAATATACTTTTTTTTTACAAAAAAATATACTTTTTCTTACAAAAAAATATACTTTTTTTTGCAAAAAAAAAATAAAATTTCTTACCAAAAAAAATATCTTTCTTACAAAAAATTACTTTTTTACAAGAAAAAAAAATTAACCTAAACTTTTTTACAAAAAAATTTTGCTTTAAAAAAAAAATAACTTTAAAACAGTTTTCTAAGCTGTCTTACAAAAAAAATTAACTTTTTACAAAATTTAATTTTTTACAAAAAAAGAAATAAACTTTTTTACAACAAAAACATAACTTTTATACGAAAAACTGTTTACAAGAAAATTTGACTCGCGGTGAAGATGTGTAAACATCCCTCTAGTATAGGTATATAGCAGAGTTCGGAAAGAATGTAATCATTTTAGTATTGCAATCAATTGAATAAAAAGACTTATTTTAAAGTATTTTTACTTCATCTCAATACTTAACCTTTAAAATGTAATTTGCAGTCGATTTTGTAGCCTTTTATATTGCAATAAATTTGAACAGTTAAAAGACTTAGGGCCAGTTTGTTCACAGCTGATCATCTTTAATCCATGATTATTGGATCTGGGAAATCCTCAAATCTTTTTGTTGATCAATTTTTTTTTGAAAAATCCAAAGTCTAATTTGTTAATCATGGATATCATTAATCAGCCAATTTTGGTTGATTAGCGTTTATTAATTAGAGCATGTGAAAGTCACATACCAAATTTAACCCACTGTGAACAAACTGGCCCTTAAAGTTAAAAGAATGCAATACTAAAGACTTATTGAATTCTTTGAAGTCTTTTAAAAGTCTTCTACATTGATTGCATTCTTGAAGACTTTTGATTGCAATCAAAGTACTGCAGTCTTTTGAAGTCAAAAAATATAATCACGTTTCGAACTAAATATATGCATATATATATATATATATATTATGTAGGTACCCGAATATAGTATGAAAAGATCTTGTTCCAGAATCAGTAGATAAAATAAAAGGCTTTAAAATAGATTTTTGTATTTACATTTTTAATGTGATTTTAAGTAAAACAAACGTAAATCCAAATAATTATTTTAATATTAATAGATAAGGATAAATAAAAAGTTAAGAGTTCAAATTATTTAGTAATGTAGGTAGATGCTTGCTCGTAACATATGTTTGTGGCTTTCTAATGTTATTAAAAGGAAACAAAGAGTAAGTACATAATGTAGGTACATGCACATACTTTTTTTTAGAAGAGGAAATACAAAAAATAATAACTTCAAAGTTGATACGAGATTTAGATAAATAAGAAATACAGAAATGCACATTAAAATGTGTTAAGAAGAAAACAAAAAATAACGTTTGAATGTGTTAAGACAAAAATAACATATTATTATTATATTTAACGTATTTTTGGAACAGAAAAACAGGAGTACAAACAATCAATCTAACAAAAAACTGTTTAGTCTCTTCCTCTTTTCTTAATATTATAGGATACAATTTTTTTTTTTCAATTATTAATAGAAGAATAGATAGAAGATACAAAGTTAAGAGTAATTAAAAATGTAGCTTTTTTTAATACTTTTATAGGTAAGGAAAGACCCAATTTTACATACATACATAGATAAAATACATTAAAATTAAGATACATAGATACATAGATACATTGGTAGATACATTATATACATACACATTAAAACCTAAGGAACAAAAACAAAATCACTTTATGAGCATATAGGAACTCAAGTTTTGTATTCAAATATAACTTAAACAAATTTAGTTTTATACTATTTTGATTTGTCACAAAAAATATATTTTTAAAAATCCAAAATTTAGTTTTTGTTTGAAATACATAAAAAGTAATTAAATCGCAAGTGAAGCCCAAAAAACCAAAATAAAAGAACACATCTACAGGTTACTACTGATGAACAATAATTGTGAAACCTTTTTTGCAGACAACCTACTTCTCCTATCTGTTTGGATTAATCCAGCCTTAGAAAATGTGCGTTCGCAAGGAACGGATGTTGCGACCAAGTTAAGCCTTTTGAGCATATACTTATAGAGAATCGGATACACAAATTTTCTTTCATTCCACCAGTGTAATGGATTGTTGGGCTTTTCTCTGTTTTGCAGCGGTTCTTTTATATAGTTCTCGAGCTCTACTATTCCAGCAGCTCTTGTATTTTGCGGAACTAATCTTAGAACTTCAGCATCGAAATCATCCCAAATTGAAGTTTGTTTAGAACTTTGAAGTGCTGCTCTCGATGTCGATGGAGCAACATTTTCTTGCACTGAAGCAAAACCAGGGCGTTCGGTAATTTGAACGGGCTGGGCCGAAACTTTAATTTTTAAATTTTCATATGCAATTTTGAAATTAGCTTCATCTCGAAAACCTCTATTTTTGAATCTTGGATCTAAAATTGTAGATTCGGCATAGAGAGGATTCTTTTCGAGATGATTAAAACGCTTCTGCGTTTGTTCATTTAGAGTATCTAAAAAATTTTTAATACAATTTGGGGTTTGTTTTTCTGTACCCAGATATTGTGTTTCCATTTCACAGCAACATTTTGTGAGACGGCGTTTTAAAAGCTTGCAATACACAATAACTTTTGACAGACTAACATTTTTTTCTGTGGATATTTCGACCGTTACATCTGAAAAAATTTTTAAAATAGGTACAACATATTCTATGACATCCCAATCTTCGGATTTCAACGAAAGTTCGTTTTTCAGAATCGCCAAAGTAGCAACCACAGCATTTTTTATTTGTAAGACTCTATCGAGCATTTCGTAAGTCGAATTCCAACGAGTTGGGACGTCTTGCTTTAACTTTAAAACTGGCAAATCCATCTGCTTTTGGAGTTCATTCAGTTTGTACATGGCTTGTGAACTTCTTTTAAAAAATTCTACAATGGCTTTAACTTTTTGTACAACTGTAGAAACATGTTCAATGCTTGCTTGAACAGTCAAATTAAGCAGATGTGCGTAGCACCCTATAGACCTCCAATTCCCCATTTGCACTGCCAAAAGAATATTTGCTGCATTATCGCTCACTACAGCCCCAATTTTTGTCTCAATCTTCCATCTCAACACCTCCTCTTTTAAAAAGTTGCATAAATTGGCACTAGTATGTCGCTCGCCATATTCGATGCACCCAAGTAAATTGGAGCATAATTGAGCATCCTTTTCGTTAATGTAGTGTGCTGTGACAGCAATAAAACTTTGATTATTGATCGAAGTCCATGCGTCTGTTGTTAGGCATACTGCTGGAGCATTTTGGATTTTCGTTTGCACTTCCTGTTCCAATTTTAGACACAGCTGAGGCAGTAGTGTTTCAGACAATGTCTTCCTTGTTGGCAATCTATAAGATGGGCATAAAAGAGCAATCAGTTTGCCAAACTCCGGTTCTTCTACTAATCGCAACGGGTGGTACTCCTTGGCTATCATTATGATTAGTTGATTGTCAATTTTTGCCTTCTTTTGTTGCGAAATTGGCTTTGTTGTTTCGGTGTAGCCGTATATTTTTTGCTGAACAACTGTTTTGGATTTGGGTTGTGGCTCAGGGCGAGGACAAGAAATATCTGTGTCGATGTCAATCGTTACGATTCCTGTTTCCGCAGGTGTTGAATCAGGAGCACTAAGTGCTATGTCAGCCTGGCGCTCTATAGGGCTCGTTGAAACTCCTACGTGCTTTCTTTTTAAATGCCTACTCAAATTTGCCAAACTCCCACTACAAAATGATATTTTTTGTGAGCAATAATTGCATTTTGCTTTCTTAGGTTCGTTCTCGTTTTCTGAAAAATGATCCCATAGGGGGCTTGATTTCTTTCTTCGCATGGCCATTGCAATTCTTTTTTATTATGGTTCAAGGCTATAAAGTAAGTGAAAAAGCATTGAAGATGAGGTGTTCGTTAAATAATGAAATCACATATTTGGTCGCAAATAACAGTAGGTATTATCAAGTACAAGTCTACTTAAAATACTTTTAATGTCGCGTATGAAATTTAATAAATATATTTTATTATACATAATTATATTAATAACATTAATGTGAAATTAGAAATCCTTCACATCTACTGTTTTTCTTTCCTCTTATTGTATTTGTTTTTTTTTTTCAAAGTTTCCATAATTGTTTAATTTTTCCCTTGAAATACTTTTTTTAATATCATATTGTAGGTAGCAAGTCTCTAAAAGTTACTAGTTGCAAATGTAATCATCGCAATAATACAAACCTTTAAAAATTTTATCGGTTCGGTAAAAAGTAAATATTTATAACATAAACTACATAATTTTCTTCACAAAACATAAAATAAATTTATTAAATTTCGTACACGACTCAAAAAGAATTAAAAATAGACTTGTACTTGAAAATGTACTTGGCAGTATTAAGTACACAGTCAATGTACTTGGATGAAAGTACTTGAAAAAAGTACTTGTACTTGATGATTTTCAAGTACCAAGTACCTGGTACTTGCTTTTCAAGTACAAGTACAAGGTACTTGGTACTTGACTGGTACTTGTACTTGAAAATTTACAGCACTGATGTGTCTACATAACATAATATCTACTTATATCTAATAATATTCTTGAGCTCTCTCAAAAATAAAGTCCACTGCCGATAAGGCTGAATGTTTATAAAAATGAATTTTTCATTTCTCAAAATTCTTGAATTACATTACCTACTTTCTATAATAAATGTTTGTCTTTTCTGATCCCTTTTCTTAAGTTTATTTTAAATTGTATTTTAAGTTATTGTAATTTAGAATTGCAAATGTTTTGTACCCCCACTTTAAGCGTTTATAAATTAAAATAATAAATATAAAAAAACATGTCGCTTAAAAAGCATTCAAATCAGACAAACACTTTGTCGGTTTGACTCAACTTTCAATGTCAATAACACAAAAAAAATTATTCATAGGTA
Organism: Eupeodes latifasciatus; assembly: GCA_920104205.1. Classification (NCBI taxonomy): domain Eukaryota; kingdom Metazoa; phylum Arthropoda; class Insecta; order Diptera; family Syrphidae; genus Eupeodes; species Eupeodes latifasciatus. The sequence goes on from OV049927.1 coordinate 57,421,472, forward strand.
CACATAGTAGGTATTTGTACACTTTTTTAGTAATAAGTAATAACGCGTTATGACCTTAAAATCCTTTCAAAAGTGCTAGTTATAAAAATTTAAATTTTTTTAATAAGGTTACTCAATAAAAAAAAATTGATAAGTACCTATTAATCTACCAACCAAGCTAAATGTACCAAGAGTCCAATACCCGGCCACCTAACGCATTTTCTTTCTTTGGTATCTGACAATATAGAATTTTATAACATTTTTTTTACATCTTTTATGATTGTTGTATTGCAATTAAAACTAAAATTACTTTTGCAATAAGAGTTCTTTTTCACCAGTAGGTATCCGGTCACTAAAGTTTAGTAGCCGGCTTTGAGTATATATGTATAATATATATACTCAAAGGTAGCCGGCCACTTTTGAGCTAGTATCCGTCCAATTAGTTTATCCAAAAATGTATTAAAAAAAAACTTTTGATAAAAATACGTAATCATTAACCCTCTGTGGTCACACGGGTGCAAATCGGGCAGGCCAAACAATTCAAATTTCCCGCACTTTTAGTACAAGCGCTTCAGCGCCATCTAGTGTGCATGGTAATTATGTCCTACTATAGGGCTACCCACGGGTAAGTAGTGCGGCGTCAGTCGCTTCGCTTGAAGGGCTTGGCACTGTAAGGTTGCAAAAGGACACATAGGCCAAATTTGCACCCGTGTGACTTTAGTGTCGTAAAGTTCCGTCAGTGCACGTGTTTTGAATTAAGGTTGGATATATGAGATATGAGTAACCTCAAAGTGGGATAAGTTGTAATTAACACCGGCAGTCCCAAGGCTTTTATTTATAATAAGAACCTAGATAATAAGTGAATGCAATTGTTCAACGACTAACGTTTGAAACAGAATTTTATCAAGTCACTGATCAGAAAGGATACAATACAAAATATGACTAATTAGGTGCAAAAATGAAAAGCACAAATGAGATTCTTCCTTGATTAGTATATTTGTCAAAATGTCACTTTTTGAACACGGGTCATATTGGGTTTATGTCATGAAAAGTTAGACATAGTGTGTTAACTCTTAAAACGACAAAAGCATATTTGTTCACTTAGGCGTATACGTAATTTTTTATTTTTTTTTAACATTTTAAGTTACTAAACTTTTATTTGTGGAAGTTGGATTCTGTCTTATTTTTCTCACTTAAGAGGCTATGATTACCCTTATAATTATAAATAAAGAAGGACAGGATTAGAAAGGAGAAACCGATGCGCAAGCGTTTAGAGTCACGAAGTTTGCGATCAGAGCTGCGAAAAAAAATGAACAACATTTTGAAAATCGACGAGAGAATCATCACAAATGTCAGCATTGTGAGGGAGGAAACTCGAGCGAAGTGTGGCTTGTGCACAGGGCCGCAAGCTTCGCGGACTCGTGCCAAATGCGCAGTTTGTCATCGTCGCGTTTGCGATATACACCGGGCAGGTATATGCATAAATTGTATAGATACTGTCGAATAAATTAATACCTATTATACAAAAAAAAAATATTGATGTTCAATAAACACATTTGATTATAAATAAGCCTGTTTTTTACCTTTTAAAAATATGCACATTTTAAGCACCCGGGAAAAATAGTAAAATTGTCCTAATCAAAAAAACCTTTTTCTCATTTCTTTCTACATTTATTAAACTGCAAATATACCAAATTTCAAAGCCCTAGGTATATCTACTTTTTTTGTATGCTTATATTCGTAAAACGCAATTTTATTTTTTTTTCATAAATCGCATTTTTTTTTATAAGATAATGAATTTTTAGAATATTCTGCCTTGCACCATTGGATTCCTGAGAAAATTTCCCACAAAAAACACTGGTTTTTAATAAAAATAAATTAAAATGTAAAGGAGTTATAAGATTCCAAAAGTACGGGATCCCAATTTGCACCCGTGTGACATTTAAGTTTCAGGAACGAGGTGTGACCACAGAGGGTTAATGATCCTTGATGATATATTTTAAAATGAGACCAAAAAATAGGACCTCCCTAATTTAGTTAATTTGTTTCGTGAATAGATAATAAAATTCTAGGAACATTACTAGTCTAAGTTTTGTATCTATCTCCTATTGGTATGGAGATATAAATAATTTTAAACATATTTGGGCATATTCATAGAGTCATTTTAGAGCTGGGTTAAAGTTAAATTTTCAGACGTTGATTTTATTTTTGTAAGTTTATCATTTGTGTAATAGGTATACCTACCAAGCTTATTATATTATAAAAATATAAAACCAATAATTTGTACTTAAAATCGGTCTGTATTCATTGAGCAAAAATTGTCTTAATCTGTTGTTTAGTTAAAATTGGTATCCGCGACTATGAATATGCATCATTATCTCAAAATAGGCTGATTTCAAAAATTGAATTAAATCAGGAGAGTGCGTTTCAATACTGAGTTACATACGTTCTTTTTTTTTTTGGGTTTTATTATTAATTATAGTATATGTACCTACCTAGCCATAAGAAAACGTTAAACAACAAATCAATTCAGTCTCAATACAACTCAAAATAATGTTAAAATCGCACTCTTTCCAAGTATTGCAATCCAAGACAATAAATCAAACTTTTCGCAGTGCAGTAAGCCTTCACGACTTTCAATTTTTTTCCTTGCAAATTTATAAGAACCTAATTATCGAATTTGTACCTAAAGTTAAAATAAGCCTGAAATAATTTAAATATTATATTTTGACATGACATGAACATTAACTGAAAAGTGGCCGGTTACTAGCGAGTAGCGACTGGCTGGGTAGGGTATAGGTACTTATTGCATCTACAATCTACATAAGTAGGTACCTACCTATATACAAAATTGTCCAATTCTGATAAAAATTTGTAATTAAATAGTCTAGAGTAAGTAGGTGGTACCTACAACACAAAATTCTGAAATTAGATCCAAATCGGTCTAATAGCTTTGGTAAGAAACATGATGTTTACTTAGTGCATCGCGCAATGTTTGCTTCATTTCTGTGGTCAAAGTAGGACACTATAGTTGGCACATCTTTTTTAGTAACTTTGTTAGCGATTTAACTATTTTGTTTATACAGTTCAACATTTTCGGAAGTGTAAAACTCGCCACCAAGGTTGCTTAAAAAAAGATATAAATATTTTAACGATATTTTATGATTATTAAGGGTTGCAAATAGGTACGGGTACAAAAATAAGTGGAGACTTAAGTGTCATACTTTTCCGAAGAAATGATGCAAATGCAAACACTGCGCGTTGCACTTAGTTAACATCATGTTTCTTTCCTGCCTAAAATATAAGAACGATTATTATCTTATTTCAGAATTTTGTCTTTTTTTGAGTTTGAGTGATTGATGATGCAATTATAAACTTGGCTTGGGCTATATGTATGTAGGTAGATACATACATAAACTTAAAATAAAACAATATCTACAAAAATCAAATTCAAAATTAAAATGTATGACTTACGTAAGTACATACATACCTACATACTCATATATTATTAAAAAAACAGAAACGTATAAAAATACCTACCAATAATCCAATCCAAAAACGAAACACTTGTCACAACCTGTAACAATGATGCATGCACTTCCACTTTCAACAAAAAGGTAGCAATTCAAATTCAAATCCAACAAATAGGTAACAGTAATAATACAACAAAACAAATAAGAAAAATAGGTAACAAATTAAATAATTTAATTTAAAAAATCCAAATAGGTAAGGTAGGTATACTACTAAACAAAACAATAGTTAAAACAATAAAAAGGTGATAGCAGGTTGCAGTTGCAGCGTAGCGTAAGCGTAGGTCAGGACGTCAGGTATCTATCAGGTTCAAGATTCAAGTATTAGTATTTTAAAACAAGTAAACTTACAAAGCTAGTTCTTCTTAGTTCAGTTATAAAAATTTAAAACGTAAGAAAACAATAACAAACAATATCCATTCCAACAAGTACGAGTATATATGGATATTCATATACGCTTTCCGTTTCCTTTCCCTCTTGTTAGTTCCATGTTCGTTTAAAGAGTTCCTAGTTCCATATTCATATCATATGCTATGCAATGGAACTCTATACACAATCTTGGAACTATTAATAAAAATAATGTGAAAAGGAAAGAAACGAAAAGGGGACTATAGACACACGAACACAACGACACAACAAACAACACATCAACACAACATTTAAGCGAGAGTGAACAGAAACGAGACTGACGATATTTCGCTCACGAAATATCTACACTTATACATACTAACTTTCAAAAGATGTAGGTAGGTACAGTCAATGGCAAAAATATTTGCAAACATTTTTTTGTCATCTTTAAAATGTACTCTAAATTCATGTATTATATTCTATAAAACAAGAATTTGTAGTACATTTTAATTATAAACACAAAAATTTCATGTTGCAAATAATTTTACTATTGACATCAATTTTGGTTACATGTTAATGAAGGATCCAACACTATAAATAAATGGTGCAAATAATTTCGCAACTGACTGTAAATGTATATTCATTGTCATTCGCACATTTCTTACCTCTCGTTTTCTCTATACCATTTCCAGTATCCAGTACATGTATGCAGAAACACAACAAACTGTTTCTATGCAGTGGTGTGACTGTGTACTGTGTAGTCTGTAGTGTTAGTGTGTAGGCATATTAGTACTAGAGTTAGAGTAGAGATAGAGAAAGATTGAGTAAGAAAATGGAACTACTATGGGGATGTTTTTTTAGTTCTTTTAATTTTGTCTGTGTGATGTTGGAACTATAGAACTGTTAAAAAATTTATTGCGGAATGAACTGGAATCATTCCGACTGAAGATATGGTTCCTGGAACTATACAGGTCCGGAACTACCCATCTCTAGTTCTTCCCGAACATCAACACTGTCAACACCTAAGTTATCACCTGAAAATAAAGCCTATCTTCTGTCACTGGGATTCAAATTAAAATAAATTTACAATATGAATATTGTATATATATATATATATATTAAATATTACTCAAGGACCCATCTTTGATAATAGCATATCTAAGTTTGAGTACCATTGTTACTCACCATTTCTTCAGTCCTTCAATCCGAGTGATGAAATACGTATTCCCATACAACAACAAGACTTATGTATATTACCTAGTGAAAGCTATATTTATATAGAAGGGAGTCTAACAAAAGCAGATGGAACTGTTTCAGAAGGAAAATTAACTAATAATGCAATGGCTTTTCTTTTTGAAGAAATACAATATGAACTGAATGGAGTAAACATTGACAACAATAAAAATGTGGGAATAACATCGACCTTAAAAAATTATATTTCTTTAAACGAAAATGAAAGTAAGAGCTTGGAAAATGGATCATGGACTGGGGGTAGCAGTTTTTCTCTTGCATCGGGTACTTTTAATTTTTGTATAAAATTAAAATATCTGTTAAGATTTGCTGAAGATTATAAAAAGATCATAACAAATGCAAGACATGAATTGATTTTAATTCGTACTCGATCTAATGAGAATGCTTATTTTTCTAAAGACAACGAAGAATTAAAACTTTCGATTTTTAAACTGCAGTGGAGAGTACCACACATTACCTTATCTGATTCGAATAAACTTACATTATTGAAACAAATACAATCAAATCCAATTCAAATTCATTTTCGAAATTGGGAAATGTACGAATATCCAACACTACCAACCACCACTGATCATGTATGGACAGTTAAAACTTCAAGTCAGCTTGAGAAACCAAGATATATTATCATTGCTCTACAAACTGATAGAAAAAATCAACGAAATAAAGATGCTAGCATATTTGATCATTGTGATGTGAGCAATGTAAAAGTACATTTAAATTCCGAGTCTTACCCTCGCGAAGATTTAAATGTTAAATATAAACTGGATCGATATGCTATTCTCTATGAAATGTATAGTAAATTTCAACAATCGTATTATCAACAACAATCAAATCCACTTTTATCGCGACAAGAGTTTAAAGATATCGCCCCAATTCTGGTTATTGATTGTTCTCATCAAAATGAGTCAATCAAAACGGGTCCTGTGGATGTAAAAATTGAACTTAAAACATTAACTTCGATTCCTGCTTCAACAACTATGTATTGTTTAATGCTTCATGATCGCATAATCGAGTACAATCCATTGACTGGAGAAGTTAACAAACTTATTTAAATTGGTGTCATAATCTATATTTTTTCAGTAGAAAAAGTGCATTTGCTTAGAACAGATCTAAACATGGATACCTGTTTTGTAGACTTTCAAGGTTTTAGAGGAATGAACAATGAGTTTATCTTAAAGGAAATGGCTGTGCTTTTTAATGGATATCACCAACATTTCATACTTACTCTACCATTTCACTCTAATTTTCTTCCGTCACCCCTCAAAAGACAAGCTTATTGGTTGCGTGAGTATCATCATGGTTTTACCTGGGATGGAGGAGATACAGATTTTTGCAAAGTTAAGTCATATCTTCGAAAAAAAATTAAAAATGTTGTTTACGTCAAGGGCAAAGAAAAGAAACATTGGCTACAAAAACTTATTAATAACGAAACCTTGAAGATCTTAACTATAAGTGTCCTAATTTAAAAGAACTAAAAAGAATTTATCCAGATATAACTTTGAAATGTTGGTATCATGGAAAAATATGTGCACTCCAGAATGTTTATCTTTTGAGCAGATACATTAAAGAAGCTAAAAATTGTAATTAATATTTTCAAATAAAACAAAAAACTTTTGCTTAAAATTTTAAATTATTTTTTTTATTTTAATATTTGCATAAAGTGTGACTTTTTATTACTATAATGATTATTATGATGATGATGATGATGATGATGATGGTGGGTTGGGTTTTTTTCTTTTATATCCGTACGGCAGAGAACTGTAATCGTCGAAAAATTGACGTTTTTCAGCTCTTGGTTTATATGTCTTGACTTCTTCTACAGTAACTACCTGATGTTCTATGGTACGTCGTATATTGTTAGACTTTATGACAATACTTTCTTCAGAATCTTTTTGTATAGAAGAATTTAAAACCGATTCTTTTATTGAATCGAAATTATTTTTTTCCAGAACCTGAAGGGAGCTTCACGGATGTTATACTTAAATTGAAATCATCAGAATTACTTTGGAAGATTCTACTGACCATCTCCCAAATGTCGCTAAATTTAATGGCGGAACAGTCTTTAAAGTTGATCCAACCGCTACCCCGTTCGGTGGAAAAACTCTTTCCGCTAAAAGTTATTCCCACTTTATCAAGGGGATCCAGATCTTTCAAAGCATGTTTGAACATGCCGTTCAAACCTTCCTTTATCCAGGAAGTAGGCTCCTTATTTTCTGGAATAGGTTTCATTTTGAACTGGATTTTTCTTCCGTTCAAACCAAACCTTTTAATCCTCGTCACCATTTCGTCTATTATTTCAAATCGCTATACAAATGGGGAAAAAGAAAAGAGTGAAAGTGAACAAAAATCTTAATTGCTTGAAATAGAAGCGAGGAATAACAAAATATTCTCTTTCTTTCTCAATCCTTCGAAACAAACAAACAAGCAGGTATGGAAAAAAAAACTTTTAAAAATTTGTATTTAATTTTTTTTTATTTTAACAAAAAAACATTTTTTTTTTAATAAAAAGAGTTGTAAAATAAATTTTTCTGTAACTGAACAAAGTTATGATGATTCATTACCTCCTCCTCGTCTTCTCTATGATTGTTGGTGTTGTTGTTATTATTGCTGTTACTGCTGCTGCTACTGCTGTCATTGATACTGTTGTTGTTGATGTTGTTGTCATCGCTGGTGGTGGTGCTATTGTTACTTTCTTTTGCATGAAAGTCTATCACGAAGGTTGATTCGTGAGGAGCTACGACCTCCAAACAAAGTTTAGGTAGCTCCCGTATTTCTTCCTCACCGAAGGAGTCGGCACACCTTTTCGGTAAAAAGACGTAACAATCCTTCAGTTCGAGACACAGCTGTTGACCGTAGCGCGTGGTGCACCTCTTGGTACCCATAATCGCATATTTTTTTTTCAGTGTCAGCTTTTTCATACTGACCAATTCTTTGGTCACGATTTTAGAGTTCGCTTTGATTTTGTTGATAATTGAAGACATTTTTTTTTTAGTTTAAAATTTTTTTTAGAAAAGTTTAACTTCACTTGTTTACTTTGTCAAGAGTGACTGAATTCAATAGTTGAATATACCCTGATTTTATACTTACGAAAAAGTATAGACATTTAGCTTAATCTCTATGTGTGTTTTTTTTTTTTTTTGATAAAATGTTACTCTAACAAAATTTTTTTAGTCAAACGGATATTTGATTGCTACATTTGAAATTCTTTTAATTATGAAACCACTTAGAACAAAATATAGAACGGATGTACTTACCACAAAAAAAAAACAATGTGTTTCCCATGGATATTTGTTTTTTTTCTTTTTACATTCTTTAAGTATTTAAATCCGCAGTATTTCTGCTAAAAACAAAATAAAGACACATGTTCAATGTTTGTCTTTTTGTATTATAATTATTTTCTTTAATCTGTGAAATTCCCATACATATTTTTATGAAACCACAGTTTCTATTTATGACAAAATATAGAACAGCTGCGCGTCCGAAAAAATATGTTTCCAGCGGACATTAGATTTTTTTCTTTTTTTTACATTCTTTAAGTATTCTTACTAGAAAAAAAAGAATGGAAGACTATATATGTATGTAACCATATAAACCCATTAAACAAAATACAAACCACAAATTACAATGAATCATAAAAACATATTGTGATAACACCATCCCCCAATTAATGTTCTCTATATCAGAGCTGTTCTAAAAATAAACACTTAAGCCAAACGTTCTAGCTTTTTTTTAATGATTACCGCAATCATTGCTAGAATATAAATTTGTTTCTCACATATGTATGTATGTAGGCATATAAGCCCATTAAACAAAATACAAACCACAAATTACAATGAATCATAAAAAACATATTGTGATAACACCATTTCCCATTTCTATAACTCACACTGGCACGCGCTCCTAACCACAAAACATCAATACTGATAAGCCATACACAACCACCGCGCCTCACCCACTACCCACAAAGGCTGCCGACCTCTTTTCTCACATATGTATGTAGACATATAAACCCATTAAACAAAATACAAACCACAAATTACAATGAATCATAAATTATACATCATGCGGTACATTTAAACATTTCTTATCATCTATCCACGCGCCACAACAACAACAAACACATATATATATATTCAAACTATAACCGCAAACGTTAACCACAACTATTTAAAAATATAAGTATTCTTAATCACCTCTCTCACTCAAACATAGTGCTGTCTCTTTCTTACGCCGAATTCCCAGGCCACAGTGCCCCCATTCCTACTTAACTCATCTCCTCTTCCTTTCTTAAATGTATTTTCAACAATGTATATTGTTTTATTTGATATAGTAAAATATAACATGAAAAAATTAATAACTATGGTTTTTATTTTCATATTCAATAATAAATAGCATAAATAGCATAAAATACCTACATTGCTTGAACAATAGCAACTGAAATATGGTAACATCGGGACCAAAACATCATCGAAAGCAAAACAGTTTCTGTTCTTCTTTTTATTATGGACATTGAATTGAGAGAAAAAACAACCTTATAGTTAGACACATAGCTTTGAACAGGCATACTGGCAAGCCAATATGTGAAATCAAAAACAGCTTTTTGTGCTTGACGATCAACCGACAAAAAGCTTTTTGTCGGTTGATAGCCAAGGAGTAGTGAAAAAAATATGGGACATTTTCTTCTATGGGGATGAGACATCTGTATAGTTTCTTATCTGTGCTTTTTCGATGATATATTAGTATTTGGAAGCAAGGTTGCAAAAATTCCAATGTCAATTCAATGCATTACTCTTTATTTTTTTAATGGATATTGTTCTTTGACTGAAATAAAATATATAATGCTAATTATCATCTATGAATTACCCATTAAAAATTTAATTTATTGCCATCAATATTAAACTAAAAATTAAAAATTATTTTATTGCAAGTTTTATTGAATTAGTAAATAAATGTTATTTTATTGCAAGTTTAATTGAATTAAAACTAAAAAATAACTTCTATTCAAAATGAGCTACAATTTTTTAATTCAATGCCTAGTGGGAATTTATTCAATTATTTCCATTTATTTCAGTTAATATTCGAAATCTTGACGTAAAAATGTCCCAGGTTGAAGATTGACTGATACTAACAAATAAATTTTGAAAAAAAATCGTTTTTCGGTCGAACAATAATAATAATAAATTATAATATTTGAATAATTGTTGTTTTTTGTGTTATAATTGCGTGATAACCGTAAGTCATAACATTAATCAGGTTAAAAATATTGGAAATAAAAACTTAAAGTATTTTAATTAATAATTGCGAAAGTCTGCCAAATAAAAAAAAAATAAGTATTTTTATTTCAAAAGTTTTGCATTGGAAAATAGTATTTTAATTTGATAGAACACAATTAAAAAATAACATTAATTAATTAATGCCATACGGTAACATTGAAAAATAAAATTTAATAAATAATTTAAAAAAAAATAGAATTAAAAATTGAAAAATATTTTTTAATTTATTCAAAATGCATTATAAAATTCAATGCATTATTTGCAACTCTGTTTGGAAGTTCCAAACAGGAACATGCAAACGTCTAAAAATTGTTCTTCAAACCCTTGAAAAAAAACGATGTACTTTTAAATAATGACAAATGTCTTATTGGAGTTTGTAAAATACAGTTTTTAGGGCACGAACTAAGTACTGAAGGGATTAAACCTTTAAACAAATATCTAGAAAGCATTAAACTGTTTAGAATACCAAATACAATCGAAGAACTCCAAAGCTTTCTAGGTCTTATAAATTTTATTGGAAAATGGATACCCCGTTTAGCTACTATAACAGAACCTTTGAAACAGCTCCTGAGAAAAAAACTATCGAAAAATAGTAAAATTAGTGAATATTAGACTCCTAAACAAAACAATGCTTTCATTGAGCTAAAAAACATTCTTGCTAATATTAAATCGCTAGGGTATTACAACGTAAAAGACAAAACGAAGTTATTGCGGACGCAAGTCCAGTAGGACTAGGTGCATTTGTATTGCAAATCAACTCAAAAGGACCAAGAATTATTGCATATGGAAATAAAACACTCACAGAATGCGAACGTAGGTATAGTCAGACAGAGAAAGAAGCCTGTGCTTTGGCCTGGGCAATAGAGCACTTTAACATTTTTCTCTTTGGAAAACAATTTGACTTAATAACAGACCATAAGCCATTAGAGATCATTTTTGGACCAAAGTCGAAACCTTGTGCTCGCATAGAAAGATGGGTTCTTCGGCTGCAATCCTATCGGTATAATGTAATTTACAGACCAGGAAAATCAAATATTGCAGACCACTTTCACGTCTATGCGAATATTCAAACAAATTGCCACCGGAAAGTGACAATTATATACAGCAAATAGTTGAAAGCTCAAGACCAACAGCGATTTCAATTAAAGAAATAAAAGAACACTACTATATGTTTCCAGCGGACATTAGATTTTTTTCTTTTTTTTTACATTCTTTAAGTATTCTTACTAGAAAAAAAAGAATGGAAGACTATATATGTATGTAACCATATAAACCCATTAAACAAAATACAAACCACAAATTACAATGAATCATAAAAACATATTGTGATAACACCATCCCCCAATTAATGTTCTCTATATCAGAGCTGTTCTAAAAATAAACACTTAAGCCAAACGTTCTAGCTTTTTTTTAATGATTACCGCAATCATTGCTAGAATATAAATTTGTTTCTCACATATGTATGTATGTAGGCATATAAGCCCATTAAACAAAATACAAACCACAAATTACAATGAATCATAAAAAACATATTGTGATAACACCATTTCACATTTCTATAACTCACACTGGCACGCGCTCCTAACCACAAAACATCAATACTGATAAGCCATACACAACCACCGCGCCTCACCCACTACCCACAAAGGCTGCCGACCTCTTTTCTCACATATGTATGTAGACATATAAACCCATTAAACAAAATACAAACCACAAATTACAATGAATCATAAATTATACATCATGCGGTACATTTAAACATTTCTTATCATCTATCCACGCGCCACAACAACAACAAACACATATATATATATTCAAACTATAACCGCAAACGTTAACCACAACTATTTAAAAATATAAGTATTCTTAATCACCTCTCTCACTCAAACATAGTGCTATCTCTTTCTTACGCCGAATTCCCAGGCCACAGTGCCCCCATTCCTACTTAACTCATCTCCTCTTCCTTTCTTAAATGTATTTTCAACAATGTATATTGTTTTATTTGATATAGTAAAATATAACATGAAAAAATTAATAACTATGGTTTTTATTTTCATATTCAATAATAAATAGCATAAATAGCATAAAATACCTACATTGCTTGAACAATAGCAACTGAAATATGGTAACATCGGGACCAAAACATTATCGAAAGCAAAACAGTTTCTGTTCTTCTTTTTATTATGGACATTGAATTGAGAGAAAAAACAACCTTATAGTTAGACACATAGCTTTGAACAGGCATACTGGCAAGCCAATATGTGAAATCAAAAACAGCTTTTTGTGCTTGACGATCAACCGACAAAAAGCTTTTTGTCGGTTGATAGCCAAGGAGTAGTGAAAAAAATATGGGACATTTTCTTCTATGGTAGTACCCGTAGCGTGATGGTTAGTGCGTTGGACTGTCATGCAAGGGGTCTTGGGTTCAATCCCTGCCTGTGCCACCTGACTTTTTCACGGGTACTGCCTCTTGCGAGGAATTGACAAATTCTCCAAGAGTAATTCTTGTCATGAAAAGTGCTTTCTCAAACTAGCCGTTCGGATTCGGCATATAAACTGTAGGTCCCTTCCATCTCTGACAACATTACTCGCACTTAGGGATGGTTGAGAGTTGTAAGTCACTAGGCCCTGGTTCTCCATGGACTGTTGCGCCACCTAATTTAATTTATTTATTTATTTTCTTCTATGGGGATGAGACATCTGTATAGTTTCTTATCTGTGCTTTTTCGATGATATATTAGTATTTGGAAGCAAGGTTGCAAAAATTCCAATGTCAATTCAATGCATTACTCTTTATTTTTTTAATGGATATTGTTCTTTGACTGAAATAAAATATGTATATAATGCTAATTATCATCTATGAATTACCCATTAAAAATTTAATTTATTGCCATCAATATTAAACTAAAAATAAAAAATTATTTTATTGCAAGTTTTATTGAATTAGTAAATAAATGTTATTTTATTGCAAGTTTAATTGAATTAAAACTAAAAAATAACTTCTATTCAAAATGAGCTACAATTTTTTAATTCAATGCCTAGTGGGAATTTATTCAATTATTTCCATTTATTTCAGTTAATATTCGAAATCTTGACGTAAAAATGTCCCAGGTTGAAGATTGACTGATACTAACAAATAAATTTTGAAAAAAAATCGTTTTTCGGTCGAACAATAATAATAATAAATTATAATATTTGAATAATTGTTGTTTTTTGTGTTATAATTGCGTGATAACCGTAAGTCATAACATTAATCAGGTTAAAAATATTGGAAATAAAAACTTAAAGTATTTTAATTAATAATTGCGAAAGTCTGCCAAATAAAATAAAAATAAGTATTTTTATTTCAAAAGTTTTGCATTGGAAAATAGTATTTTAATTTGATAGAACACAATTAAAAAATAACATTAATTAATTAATGCCATACGGTAACATTGAAAAATAAAATTTAATAAATAATTTAAAAAAAAATAGAATTAAAAATTGAAAAATATTTTCTAATTTATTCAAAATGCATTATAAAATTCAATGCATTATTTGCAACTCTGTTTGGAAGTTCCAAACAGGAACATGCAAACGTCTAAAAATTGTTCTTCAAACCCTTGAAAAAAACGATGTACTTTTAAATAATGACAAATGTCTTATTGGAGTTTGTAAAATACAGTTTTTAGGGCACGAACTAAGTACTGAAGGGATTAAACCTTTAAACAAATATCTAGAAAGCATTAAACTGTTTAGAATACCAAATACAATCGAATAACTCCAAAGCTTTCTAGGTCTTATAAATTTTATTGGAAAATGGATACCCCGTTTAGCTACTATAACAGAACCTTTGAAACAGCTCCTGAAAAAAAACTATCGAAAAATAGTAAAATTAGTGAATATTAGACTCCTAAACAAAACAATGCTTTCATTGAGCTAAAAAACATTCTTGCTAATATTAAATCGCTAGGGTATTACAACGTAGAAGACAAAACGAAGTTATTGCGGACGCAAGTCCAGTAGGACTAGGTGCAATTGTATTGCAAATCAACTCAAAAGGACCAAGAATTATTGCATATGGAAATAAAACACTCACAGAATGCGAACGTAGGTATAGTCAGACAGAGAAAGAAGCCTATGCTTTGGCCTGGGCAATAGAGCACTTTAACATTTTTCTCTTTGGAAAACAATTTGACTTAATAACAGACCATAAGCCATTAGAGATCATTTTTGGACCAAAGTCGAAACCTTGTGCTCGCATAGAAAGATGGGTTCTTCGGCTGCAATCCTATCGGTATAATGTAATTTACAGACCAGGAAAATCAAATATTGCAGACCACTTTCACGTCTATGCGAATATTCAAACAAATTGCCACCGGAAAGTGACAATTATATACAGCAAATAGTTGAAAGCTCAAGACCAACAGCGATTTCAATTAAAGAAATAAAAGAACACTCAAAAAACAGATCAGGAAATACAAAATGTAAAAAATGGTGTTTATAAAAATATCTGGGATGAGTCTGTTAAAATGTTTAAAGTTTTTGATATCGAATCGTGTTTCTATGAAGACATTTTACTGAGGGGAAATAGAATGGTGATTCCACAAAAAACTTCGAAAAAGTGTTATGGATGCCGCACACGAGGGTCATCCTGGTATTGTGGCCATGAAAAGCCGTCTTAGGACTAAAGTATGGTGGCCGGCAATGGACATAGAGGTAGAAAATTTTGTAAAAAATTGCAAAAGTTGTACTATGGTTGCCTTGCCTCATCCTCCAGTTCCATTAAAACGGCGTAATCTTCCAATCACTTCATGGATTGACATTGCTATTGACCTAATGGGACCTCTCCCAAATAATGAATACCTGTTCGTTGTAGTAGATTATTACAGCCTATACAAGGAAATCAAAATTTGCAAGAGCATAGCTTCCTCTAACATTATTAAGATGTTGAGAGAGATTTTTAGCAGGCTCGGTTTTCCTATTCCGATAACATCAGATAATGGAAAACAATTCTTAAGCGAAGAATTTAAGGCATTTTGTAAAGAATGCAATATTATTCTTTTCAACAGCATTCCATACTTGCCGCAACAAAATGGTGAAGTTGAAAGACAGAACCGGGATATATTGAAACGATTAAAAATTGGGAAAATTGAAGCTAAAGATGTAAGAGAATCATTATGGGAATATTTAATGATGTACAATAGTACACCACACTCAACAACCGGAAAAACACCGTCAGATCTATTTTTCAATAGACTAAATAGGGACAAAGTGCCTGGACTAGAATCTATAGACAAAAAAATTTACGATTCAGAGGTTAGAGATAAGGATAAAGAGAATAAAGAAAAAGGAAAAGAGTATACAGATAGAAAAAGAAAAGCAGAAAGTTCTGATATTAATGTAGGTGATAAAGTGATTATAAAAAATTTTGTTAAACAAAATAAACTTACTCCAAACTTTAGTCCTACTCAACACACTGTAGAAAGTTGTAATGGAGGGGATGTAGTAGTAAGAAATGATCAAACAAATGAAAAGTTAAGAAGAAACATTGTTCACTTAAAGAAGGTAGAAGGGGAGTGGAAATCTATCCAAGATTAAAATGTAAACGAAGATTAAATTAAGTGAAATGAATTTCAGTATAAATAGTTTATGCCATATTATAAGACTTGAAACAAGTTTGAGTTCGATTAAAGTTATAGTTACAGAGTCAATTACTAATTTATTTCAATATTATAAAAATGTATTCCAAAATGAAGTCTTAATTGTTATATAAATAATCGAAACAAAAGATTTATTATTAGAATAAAGAGAACAAAATTATAAAACATGAAAGAGATGTAGTGTATTAACTTAACATGATATTTTATGGAGCATGGATAAACATGCTCAATGTCAACACAATAATGAGTAAGTATATTGGTATCTCATCTCTCATCTCATCTATGATTGTCTCGTGTGCATGCTCTACTGGAAAGTAGGTTAGTTCTTATCTGACCACTGACAAAGGCGCGTGAATTTTGTATTTTAAATCCTCCGGGATTTTTTTAAAAAGATTTTAAAATAAAACGCTAGATTAAAATTTTAAACAAGTATTTTATTTATTAATTTGAGCATCGGATCCCTTACCATTGGTGGGGGAAATCTTCTGCTATACGTAGGAGTGTCAAGATGGAACTGAACTTACTGTCAAGAAAAACCCTGCTTATTTATACCATTTTGATATTCTTAATTTCTTCTTACAGACTATAAATATGTGTGTATTGGTAGAGTAAGTGCGGCAAATGTGGCCTACGTGGTTAATATGGCCCATAGCGGTATTTCCCAAACCGCAAGCCGGAGCGAAAAAAAAATTGTTGCATTACGAACACGTTCAAACCGGTTTAGTCTCAGTCTTTCGTGCTTAATGTGGGGCTACGGTTGTGACAGATATACGGGCACTTTGTTTTTTTTTACTTTTGGTTGTAATTTTTTGGTAAGTTTTCTTAAGTGTTTTAACATTCAATTTTGAGTTAAATTGGTAACTTCTTTTTTAAATTAAATTATGTTTAATATTTTCTTAACATATGTGGCATCATGATTTTAAAAAAAAATTATAAAGTTTATATATATGGCCCACACTGAGCCATATTTAACACCAGGTAGGCCATATTTGCCGCAATTTTTTTTAATATGATTTATGAAGTTCCTTTAAGTTTCTGTTTTTAACTTTTTGTTATTATTCTTTTTTTAGTTAAAGTTTTTAAAAGTTGAATTAAAAATGTTTTGTTAGACTGTTTAAAAAAAAATAAATGAATTAGACTTAAATTTATGGTTTTATTTAAAAAAATGTTAAGGGTGGGCCATATTTGCCGCACTTACTCTACACATGCATTCTCATCATATTTTATGATGATTCAATTTTATTGTTTTTGATCGTTGACGATTTTTGTTTACATTAGTTTGAATTTTGATCGTTGACGATTTTTTGTTTACATTAGTTTGATTTTATATTTATGTTTGGATATTCTGTATCTGTGGAAGATTCCTTGTTCGATATTCTTTGTTTACATTACTTTTAATATTTTATGTCTATTCACATAAATTATGTTCAACGAAATATGCTTGGTGGGCATTTAATATTTAATGGTATTTTTATTAAGCGATATGGAATACGCTTGGTATGGTTTGGTTGTTATGATTGGGAAGCAATTCTATAACTCCTCCCCCCTTTGATTTTTGTTTCTCCTGGAACAATTTTTTGTATAGAATTATAAGTATAATACAAATTATAACAATTACAAATATATTTACACCAAAATGAATAAAGGATTGGTCAGAAACTTTTTCTACTATTTCTTTAATATTTTCAATGTTTGTTATATTATAATCTTCAATTTTTAATCAAATATCTGTTAAATTATAATTATGTTCCAAATAAATATTTATTGGTTGTTTTAAAATTGAATGTTTGTTAACATATTCTTTTTCGTTTATCTTGATTTCACAGTTTTCAAAATTTATTAATACATTTCTTTTTATTGGAATAACTTTTCTTTCATCACAAGAACTTTGTATTTTAGAGTTGCTATTTTTAACAATTAGATTTAAGATTAGATTAGATTAATTCTTTATTATACAAAAAAATGGTTTACAAATTTCATTTCTTAAGAATAAGAGCATGGCTTTCCTGCCGTCTGCCTGATGTGACATTTCATTACAATTTTTAATATGAATTGAACAATAAAAATGAAAGTTCCTAATAATATAGTATGTATGTATAAGTATTCTAAAATGGGTTATAATTCTTATTTAATTGAAAGTTAAGGTTGTGAGAAATAAGATACATTTGTATGTTTGTTCTTATTAATTTTACATTAGATTTTGAAAGCGTTAACTCAATTTTAATATGATTTGAAACACAAAATTTTGCCAATTTTGAAATGATTTGAAACACAAAATATATACCAATTTTTAAATGATTTGAAACATAAAAGTATTAAAAATTTTGAATTATTTTATAAGCAAAAATCTCACAATTTTTTTTAAATTTTAAAGTGATTTGGAACACAAAAAAAAATTCAATTTTTAAATGATTTGAAACACAAAAATAGGATGCATTAAACTGTAGTAACTGGATTTTTTAAGGATTTAAATATCGAAACTGTTGCGGAAGGTTAATGCGTGTTTGCAATAATTATATAACGTACACCATCCTAGTCTTCCGTTTAATATTTCGAAAAGTCTGCTTGGAGAAATGTAGCTCTCATCAAAATAGAGTCGGCGGATTTCCTGCAGTATTGGGCAAATGGCAATGAAATGGTTTATATCTTCATTTTCTCTTCTATTGCAAAGCCAGCAGATTTGGGGTAAATCTGCTCGATGAGGCATAAAGTTTAAGTTAAGAACTTCAACACGTGCTCTAAATATGTAGCTTATAATTTCAGCCGAGTATTCATTACGAAAATAGTTCATTCCTGAAGAAATTTGGTGATTGAGATTCTTATAAATGCTCCTAGACAATGTTGAATTCGCCCTGGATAGATGTTGGTTATAAATCTTTTCGTCTATTTTCGCAGTAACCTCCGCAAACATACCCTGCCATTCATCAACATTTGACTCAAATAATGATAGATGAGCTGTATGAGAATGAGCTAGTTCATTCCAGTCCTTGAATGGAGAAGCGTTAGTTTGCAAAAGTCTTGTCATGATAGACTTGTGAAGACTTGTTCCATTTCTTCTCATGACCCTTATCAAATAATCATAGTTGGCTTTTAGATTTCTTATGTACAGAGGCATTATACCAGATTCCACATAGATGGCATAGTTAGGCGTTGACTTAGGTAGTCTGAATAATCGTTTGAAGAAATATCTCTGCACCGATTCAAACGTATCGAGATTTATATAGCCGAAAACCTGGGCACCATAGCACATACAAGTGTTGACCGTTGCATGAAAAACACGGTATTTTGACGCGAGATCGATATCTTGGTTTGCAAAGAACTTAGCCCACATCACACTCAAGGCTAGTTTTGCTTCATTACTTTTTTGTTTGGCATCGATCGAAAACCAGCTTGGAACATACTTAAAAGGTTTTTTTCTTCGATCCATTTGGTAAGCCTTTCGTATAGAATCGAAGTGAGAATCTTCCTCAAAGTGCTTAAAATAGAAATTCCTCTGTAGTTTTCCGGTTGGGTGGCATTACCGCTCTTGTGAATTGCAAAAATAACTGCTTTGTTTAGGTTGTGTGGCACATAAGAATCGCTGTATAATCTGTTGAGGTATGATAGAAGGTAATTCTTGAATTGAACTGTGCTATTTTTGTAGAATTCTACTGGAATTCCATCTATGCCAGGAGCTTTATTGTTTTTCATCTTATGAAGTGAAGAATCGAGTTCAGAAAAAGATATTGGACAATCCAGTTCATCAACTATAACGTTGGGTAAAGCATAAGAAAAAGTATGGTGATTAACCTCAGCCGACAAAATAGCCTTAAAATGTGCTGCTAGCATTTCAGCTCCAAGAGAGTTCACCATATTTAGATTACGACCACCCAGTTCACGAACATTATTCCAGAATGTTTTTGAATTTTTGGATTCCGATAGCTTTTTAGCTAGATGTTTCAAGTACTCTTTTCTTTTAGATGCACACAGGGCTTTGTATTCCTTGTTGACCCGAAGGTAGATATTTTTGAAAAACAAGGCATCTGTAGATCTAAAAAGCTTCAAATACACAAAAGATAATTTGCGTAGGCTCTTACAATCGTTATCGTACCATATATTTCGTGGAATCAAGGAATGGGTGTTATTGCTATGAGTAGATAGAGCTGATTTTTTAATTACATTTATTATTTTTTCGTCTAATTGGTCAATTTCGGATGTTGATGGAGAAGGAAAGGAACTGCAGTTGTAATTTAAACGAGATTTGTAAAGATGATCATTACTTTCTTTCCATTTGAGCTTGAGAAATTTACTCGGAATTCTTTGGGGAGCTTCAACCGGAAACATAAATTCAACTTGTATTGGTAAATGAGCAGAAAAATTTGCTACATTCACTTTGAAGTCTGTACATAATTTTAGCCAGTCTGACGAGACTGCACAAATGTCAATTGAATTGAAAACAGGTCTGTTTTCTATGTTTATAAGTTTTACAAATTCACAATTTAAAGTTTTTTTAACCCCACATAACATACCACCACTGGCTCTGCCGTGTACATTAGATCTACTTGCAGATGAGCACATAACTTTAAAATCTTTGAAATATTTTAAAAAATCATTTTCATTTTTTTCTTCTAAAAAAGTTTCTAATAAAATAATAATATCAAAATTTTGAATAAATTTAAAAAAATCAGGTTGTAAGAGTTTACTTCTAAGACCTGTAATATTGTATGATATGATTTTTAAGTTTTTTAAATTATAAATATTGTGGCAGACGACAGATTCCCCCTATTGTGTTCCCACCCTTACTACTTGTTGCCGTTGACTCATAGGTGGCGCAGGTTGCGGTTGAGAGTAAGAAGAAAATATAGATGGTTCATTTGAAACTGGAGCTAACTTCACACCACTATCGCAAGCAAAAAATTCAGACGATCTGTAACCAAATAGTTGATTGATAAGTGTCAACCCTGGTGAAGTTTTGACAACTAGCCCTCGCGAGAATTTGTAAACAAAAGCGTGGTTGTTGATTTGCATCTTGTCGCCTTTCACAATGATTTTCGCGTTCGGGTTAATTTCGAGAAGTTTGTTTCTATATTGAACAAGTGTCTCTTCTTTCTGTAGATAATAGACTGCTCTCGGAAAACGCTTATCCCTGAATTTTTAGTGCGCTGCAGCTATAATTTTGTCCACGATTTCGGCAGAAAGAAGTTCGAGAATGACAGTTCCGCGTTGTGCTATGTTGTTGTGGATTTCGCGGGATACGTTTAATTTGCAAATTATCGCCTTCCTGTAGCTTAAGAAGCCCCTTGCAAGTCTGTAAAGCTAAATGAGTTGCATTGGTTTCTGCGTTTATGGGAAGGTGTACTACAATTGAACTTTCGTTTGCTTTTCGTGAGATGATTTCTAGCTGGTTTTCTAGCAGATCGCATCTTTCCGTCATCAAATTTAAATTGTGGTTAAGTTGTTCATTAACTTCTTTTAGAGAGTTAATTTCAGTGTAAAGCCTCGATAAATCGTCTCTTGTAGCGAGATTCTTTAGCTTTTCCGCAAGGATACTATTTAAAATGTTTTTTAATTCGTCGGTAGTTAATTTTCCTACTTCCATTGTTTTATGGTTATCAAGGTGAAAATATTTTTTGCAGTCGTTGTTAGGCTCAGGAGAAGTTTCGGTTATATTTCTCTTTTTATGATTATTTTTCATAAGGAAAATACCGTACTGGCGAGATTGGAAATTTTTGTTCAAATAAAGTCTTAAAAAAACCTCATACCTTGTATTTTAACAGATGAGATTTTGTGTGTTTAAAGTTGAGAAGTGAGGATTTAACACTTTTTGATTGAATTTAACTTTTAAATTAAAAAAGAAAAGAAAATATACGGGAGCGATTAAGACACTAAACTTTCACTTTTGACAGTAGAAATGTCAAATCAATCAACAATTAGTATTCCATTTTGAAGTTCTTTTACAATATTTTTTTTTTTCATTCTTTCTTTTAAGACAATTATTTTTATTTATACAATTAGTATAGGTTTTAAGATGTTTTAATTCTTTATTTTCAAGATATTTATAAAAAGTATCATTTATTTTTATAATATTTTCATCATCTATTTCTAATTCAATATTTTCCTCGTTGGGAATAGACGTTATAAGATATTTATCAAAACTATAAATTTGATCTGGTATTTGAATTATAAAAATTAAAAGATCATTATCATATTCACTTATAGAGAGTTTAATGTTTTTTAGTTTGAACAAATCAATATCATAATATTCTATTTCTTCCGCCGCCGTTAATAAACTATTTGTCATTATCTGTAATCTACTTGCTAAAATGATATTTTGTATTTTTTCAATGATTTCTTTCAATTTGTCAACTCTTCTAGTATACTCTGGAATTATAATTCTTTTTTCTAATTGTTTAAATTTCTCTTCAGAATCGGAATATTTTTTTATTTTTGTATCAATTAAATTTTTTAATGTTTTTATTTCCTGTTGAAGTTGATTATTTATATCTACCTGTTTATTATTATTAATTATTAACTCGTGATTATTTACGGTTAGTGTTTTTAATCTGTTTTCTATTTCTATTTTGTCCTCATCATCCATCCTCCTATGTTAATAAGACTTCTTGTTTTTCGTATATGGGGTTTATGACCTTTAATGCTTTTTAGTTCTTCTTCAATTAAATTTAGTTCACTGTCTATGTGTGTTGTAATTATAATATCTTCTGGAGATTTCACTATAAAATTCTTTTGTTCTAACCACTGTTTGTTTGTTTTTGTTAATAACACTTTTATTTCCGTTAAATTAATTATATGCATTATAAAATTAAATTCATTTACTATGTTTACTTCGTTATATTTGATTACCGCGTAACCATTATTGTTTATTACTTCTTCAACAATTAATTTGCTGCTTATTAAGCCAAAAATAGTGAATAATAATAATACGAGACTTTTCATTATTGTACGTCCTCTTCTATCTGTATTTTAAGGTTATATTTGTTTAAACGTTGAAAAACTAACCGAAGATTTACCATATGTTCCTGTAATGAAGTACTAAAAATTAATATATCATCAAGATATACTACACAGATTTTATTTATTAAACCTTCTAAAACCTCATTCATCATTCTTTGAAAAGTGGCTGGTGCATTTTTCAGACCAAATGGCATTCTTAACCATTCATAATGTCCGTATGGAGTTGAAAAAGCTGTTTTTTCAGAATCAAGGGGATTCATTTTTATTTGATGAAAACCTTTTGCAAGGTCAAGGGTTGAAAAATATTGAGCTCGTCCTAATTTATCTAATATTTCATCGATATTAGGTATAGGATGCTTAAATTCGATTGTTTTTTCATTTAATTTTCTATAATCGACTACCAGTCGCCATTTTTGTTCACCTGAATTATCTATTTTCTTTGGGACTACCCAAATAGGTGCATTATAAGGGGAAACACTTTTTCGTATTAAACCTTGTTGTAATAAATCATTAACTTGCCGTTCAATTTCTCTTTCGTGGATTTTAGGGTATCTATATATTTTACTGAATATGGGACTATCATGCTCAGTCCTAATGCTATGCATAGTTTGTGTTGTTGAAGTAAGTTTATCACCTTCTTGATAAAAAACATATTTATTTTCATCAATAAATTTTTTTAATTCCTGTGTTTCTTCATAATTTAAATTCTTATCTATTAATTGGCTCATTTGCGTTGAGTTGCAATATTCTAGAGTTTGAATTTCTTCATATTCGTATATACTTTTAATTTCTCTCTTTTCGCTGTCATAATTCTCAAAGTATGTTTTTCTGTTATTTATTTCAATATATCCTTCTTTTAAATACAATGTCGCCTATAGGTTTTAATAAATTTTGACCTATGATTCCTACAAATTTATTATTTCGTATTCTCATCTACTTCCATGCCATGGTAGCTTCATCTTCATTGAATTCTATCGGTACTTCAGTTATGATCTCAAATTTTATAATATTTTCATGATTGAGCGATTTAATTTTGATTGGAACTTTCATTAGTTCTCGGAATTTCTATTAGTTGTGACTCATCAAGTATACTTGTTGTTGAGCCAGTATCTATAAGGATATTAAATTTTTTATTATTTATTGTAACTTTTATTATGGGAAGTGATTCTTCTTCCCGGCTATGGTAAAATTTACCTCTTCATTTTTTATTTCCGTATTATTTACATCCATAGGTTCTGGCCTTGGATTCCTATTAGTATTATTATAGTTATTATTCCTATACTGTCCTGAATTGAATGATCTTTGATTATTATTATTAAAATTTGCCTGATGGTTATTTCTATTAAATCCGAATCTAAAATTATTTGGATTTGCGTTTCCAAATATTCTATGATTATTTTGTCTAACTTGTTCTGTGGATATTCTATCATGTTGCGGCCTAAAATTGTTATTGAAATTATTTTGTCTAAATAAGTTGGGATGCAAATTATTTCTAAAAGGATTCCGATTTAGATTTTGATTAAAATTATTTTGATTTGATTTTGGTATATTTTGATATTTAATTTGTTCATTGATTTGTCTTATCATATTATTACTCTCTAACAGGTCAAAAGCCTCCATAGTATTATTTGGTTGGCTTGCAATCACTATTGCCTTTTGACTGGGTGACAATGTATTTTTAAATGATTCTAAAGCTATACATTCATTATTTTTCTGAGTATAAACATTATCGGGTTTTAGTTGAGTTTTTGTTTGTAACTCTTGCAACAAATTGTCAATTTTATTATAATTCCTAATTGTGTCGTTCTCATTGATACTATTTATTTCTGTCACTAATTTAAGATAAGATTTTTTAATGCCAAATTGTCTTACCAGTTGTACTTTTACGTCTGCCCAAGGTGCAAGATGTTGTAGACTATTTATTGCTCTCAAAGCCTCGCCTTGAATTTTCTGATGCACCACAAAAACTGCTTGTTCCATGTAAGTTGGATCCTGGATTCTCTCAAGTAAATACTCCATCGATGATATAAAAAGAGCCAGATTGTCTGATGATCCTTTAAATGGGTTAATCATCCTTAATTCTTTTAAATAGAATTTTTGCTGTTCTGCCTGTTGTGAAATGAAACACGCTTGAGGTTTGGATGAGAACTGACTTTAATTAGGAAATTATAAATGACATCAGTTAACAAGAATGAGAGAAGATCAGAATGACACTAATGATCATTAACTTTCTACATCTCCCCATCAGTTTTTTTTTTTTTTTTTTAAATATAGGTACATATGTATAATAATTGTATAAACAAAATAATTCAAAATTAACAATTGGTAAGATTATATTTAGTATTTCTAAAAAAAAGAACAAAAAGAAAAACGAGCTTTTAATTCAATGAAATATTCAATAATAAATTTATAGATATAAATCAAAATGAAAAATAAAATTTGCATATCAAAAATCGGTATTATCGTTGCGTGTTCTCAAATATCTTGAATTTCTTCTCAGTGTGCTTCCATTTTCGAGTTCTATTCTGTATGACCTAGGTGTTCTTTCTTTGGCAACTATTTTCGCCTTAATCCATTTTTTATTACCGAAATACCATATATTCTGCCCTACACACAAATCATTTGCCTCTTTGGCAGTTCTATCATAATAAGCTTTATTGATTCTATTGTTTTTATTCTGAACTGGTTCTAAAAATTTTGAATAAGAATTTTGCAGAAATGTTTCTTTTTCAGGTATCAAAGTCCTTGAGCGTCTTCCAAAAAGCAACTGAGCTGGTGTTAAAATGGAGCCTTTAATCGGTGTATTTCTATAGTTTAAAAGGCCCTTCCATAAATTCTCACCACATTTAATCATCAATTTCTTTGCTATACCTACAAATCGTTCCGCTAATCCATTTGCCTGAGGATAATTTGGACTTGTTGTCGTTAATTTGATCTCATTATCCGTACAAAATTTCCTAAAATCGTAAGACCCAAAAGGCATATTATCTGCAATGATTTCTTTCGGAATGCCATGAGTTGCAAATAAATTTTTTAACTTAGAAATAATTTCGTTTGCCGTTTTATTATTTAATTTTAATATGTCAAAATATTTTGAAAAATAATCAGCTACCACTATATGTGGTTTCCCTTTGAATTCTAAAACATCCATACCAATTTTTTGGTATGGACAACTGGGGATACTATGCGAAAACAGTGGCTCTTTCACTTTGGTATCGCGCAACTCTTGGCAAATATTACATGAACTTATTAATTTTTCAATTTCGTCATTCATACCAGGCCAGTATAATGAAGATCTGGCTCTTGCTTTGGTTTTCTCAACACCAAAATGAGATTCATGTAATCTTCCTAACATGTAAGCTCTTTGAGAACAAGGTATAAAAATTCTTGAATTGAAAAATACCAACCCTTCGTCTAAAAATAGTTCACCCCTATGTTTCCAAAAATATTTCACATTATCTGGTACTTGACCTTTATTTACCGGCCATCCATGTTTAATTAAATTGATTAAATTTGCAAGCACCAAGTCGTTTTGTGTTTCTTGAACAAGTATCTGTTTTTTCTCATCACTAGCGCTTATGGTATGAACTACTTCATTTATATCTTCTATTTCAGGATTGACAAACTCCTTACAAAAATCGCGCGAGTTAAAGAAAAAGAGTTTGAAGTTTTGTGCTTTAAGTTCTTTTAATTGCGGTGGTATATTTACGACTGAATTTCTAGATGTACATTTGTTATGTTGTTCGATCAGACATATTTTACATTTATTATTAATATGCTGATCGAACTATATACTTAATATATTTTTATCTTACAATTTGATATTTTATTTTTTGTCAATTTGACATTTTAATTTACTCATATTACATTTTATACTGAACTAATTGAATATCCGTTCAGGGTTGTTGGACTATTATGGTGACGAAGGTCACCATACAAATATGTAACTTCTCCCCCCTTATTTTTAAGATTCTCCTGAATCATCGGAGTTTCTATAATTTTAACATTTGGTTGGGGCTTTGTAACATTATTTATTTTAATTTTTAATTTCCGATTTGACTTGTTTATGAAAAATATTACAATAAGAATAATTATAATTATTAAAAACATTGTTATATTACTGATTTGACTTATAGTTCTGTGAAAAGTTAATTCATTAATTTTTTGTAAGTTTTCAATTTGTTGTATTCTTGATATTTCTTCAAACTTTAATTTGTCTGTTACATTTAAATTTTTGTCTTCTTCATAATGAAACTTTTGAATAAATTCTAGTTGATAGTTGAAAATAGTTTCATTTAATATATTTATTGAACAATTATTAATATTTAATATAAAATTCCCAGTTAAAATTAATTTTCTATCATCACAACCATTAGTAACGTTTTCTTTTTCTAAGTTTTTGCATATTAAAGTATCGTCATCAATTTTTATTATTTTCTTTTCTTTATTATAACGAAAAGTACATGAGTCCTTTGTTATACATGAATTACTTATATTTAAATCTTTCAAATAAATGTTCTTAGGATTATAAACATATTGAACATTGTTTATTTCTATAAACTGTAAGTTTTCCATGTCTATTTCTTTTTTATTATTATTTAGTATAGGCAATATCATTTTAAGTTGGGTCAAAATATAGTCTTTTGATAGTTTCACAGCTATTATGAGTCTATTTTGGTCGAGTTTCATAAGTCCTATTTTAGCATTTTCGAGTTTATAGAAGTCTATCCCTAATGTCTTTATTTCCATTCCTGTCAAAATACTTGGATGGAGTATGCCTTGTTTAGCAGATGCTATGTTATCTAGTACGCTATCAATTTTGCTTTCTAATATTTGTAATTTTAATAATTGGTCGGTAATAAGTTGTTTTCTAAGAATGTCTTTTTGATTTGAAGCAACAGTTTGGTAGGTATAGGATAAAGCTTCTCTATCTGTTTCTAATGTTTTTTTAAATTTGTTGATTGAGTCCATAAATTGTTCGTTAATTTTAATTTGTTTGTTAAGATTTGTTATAGCTGCATGATTGTTGGTGTCAATTACGTTCATATGTCCGATAATATCTTGTCTGTCATTGTCATCCATTGTCCCAAACAACCATTTCTGTCCTGTTCCTATAATGTTAATTAGTCCTCTTTTCTGTCTTCTTAGTGGTACTATTGATCCAAGTTTTGATTTAATGTTAAAAATTTCATTTCGAATTTCGGTATTGTTTTCTAATTGCAGAGTTTGCAAATTAACTTCTATCAATCCTATTGTTGAAAATATATCCTTAGTATCTATTATATGTAATACAGTCTGGGTTTCGTTTACTATTTCTACTGGGCCTAAGTTTAAGGTAGTATACCCTTTATTGGTTTGTATTGGTGTTATTATGAGTGTTGCTTCCGTTACTCTCAGTATTATCAGCCAGAAGATCGCTTGAAGCCAAAAGATTACCTGCAAATTTATTTGGTCTTTTAGTATTTGTTGGATCAACATTTTTTAAATTATGTTTTCTGTAATATGTTTCGTTTTTGTGTCGTAAATGTTTAATTTCTAATGTAGCCTTCATTTCGTTTTTCATGATAATTTTCCCTAGATACATTCCTTTTTTTTATTATTTTGTCCTTTTTAGCTTGTATTCTGTTTTTTAAATTTATTTGATTCGTCTTTTCTGCTGAATTTGGACTCATACCCAATGTTGAATGGTATCTATTATTATATATCTGAATGGCTTTTTGGATTTTACGATTAGTAGAAATGTCCTTGTTTTTAATCGTCAGTAAGATTTCTAATAACGTTGAGTGCAATCTCTCTATATCCGAGTTTCCAGTATGTGAATTTGGTTTGGTCATATGCATTTCTATTCCTTCTTCTCTAAAGTATTCCTTAATGTTTTCTGAATTAAATTCATTATCACAGATAATTTTTCTAGGTTTCCCGAATTTACTCAGTTGTTCTTCAATGCATTCCAACTTACTTGTCCAATTCTTACTACTTAAATTGTAACCATAAGCTTTTTTAGTCAGTTTGTCAATAAATGTCAGGTATGTTAATTTATTAAAATGGTAAACATCCATGTGCAAAATGTCATTACCTTTAAGTGGAGTTTCTGTTAGTTTGAACTTAGGTCTTATTGGTTTTCTGTCGTATTTACCTTCTTGACAAGTCTGACAATTCCCTATAACTCTCGAAATTTCTCTTATAAGTTTTGGAAAGTATATTTTGTTTTTTAATTTGTGATAAGTTTCTACTATACCTGAATGATTACTCTCTTCGATGTGATACAAGGATATTTGTCTATGAGCATCTTCAACTTTTTCTAAGTCTCTTGCTCTCTGTGTCAGTTTGTAGAATTTTACTTGTTTGTCATGTCCATACATTTTAATTAAAACTTTTTGAACTTTATTATATTCAGTATCTTCTACTTCTGAATAAATTCCTATTGTACCTGATTTAATAGTTCTTTTAAATAAATCTGTCCAGTATTTGTCATCTTTTGTCATATCTACCTCAATTATTGTTTTAGTGTGTTGTACTTTTATTTCATTTTTTACAGAATAAGTCAGTATAAGCTGAGTCTGGTAAATGTTAACAATTCCTTCTTTTATTTTATATGGTCTAAAAGTTGTTCACTCGCTGAATGTACCCTTTCTGATGTTTCGTTTATTTCCTCTGGGATCCTACTTAAGAAATCTGCTATTTTATTTTCCTTGCCTTTTATATATTCAATGTCAAACTCAAATTCTTGTAATTTAAGAAGTCCTCTTTGAACTCTTTGACTAAATTGTTTTCCATTGTATTTTTTATTTAAATATTTTACAGGCATATGGTCAGTAATTATTTTAAATTTCTGTCCCCAAAGATACGGTCTAAAATATGCGGTAGCCCATACTATTGCTAAGAATTCCTTATCCGTTGTTGAATAGTCTTTTTCGTGATCGTTTAATGTTCGGGAAGCATAACAGACTGGCTGCCCGTCTTGAGTAAGAACAGCTCCTAACGCATAATTACTAGCATCAGGAAAAAAGGGAAAATTGTTTGTTGAAATCAGGAAATTTGAGTATGGGATGTTTAATTAGATTTTCTTTTAATCGTTCAAATGCTTGAATGTATTCTGGGTCCTTACTGTTTATTTTCATGTTCTTTTTTAGGTATTTTACCATCGGGTATGCTATTTTAGAGTAATCAGCAATAAATTTTCTATAATATCCAGTGCTACCTAAAAATCCTTGTAATTGTTTAATTGTCTGAGGCAAAGGATATTTCTGGATTACTTCTATTTTGTTAGGGTTAGGTTTCATTCCCTCTGCAGTAAGTATGTGACCTAAGTATTCTGTATTTTTCTTAAGAAAAGAGCATTTACTTAATTGTATCTTAAGATTGTACTCAGCTAATTTTTGAAAAATTTTGTCCAGTGATGCTATGTGCTCTTCTAATGAGGTTGAAAAAATAAGTATGTCATCAAGATAAACCGTGCAAATTTTGCCTATGTACTCTCTCAATATTTCATTCATTAGACGTTGAAATGTCGCTGGGGCGTTTTTCAGCCCAAAGGGCATTCTGGTATATTCATATAGACCGTTTGGTGTTACAAATGCAGTCTTATGTATATCATCAGGATGCACCTTTATTTGATGATATCCCTTGGCTAAATCAAGGGTTGAGAAGTACTGAGACCTACCTAACTTATCGAGAATACTTTCGATATTTGGTAATGGGTATTTGTCGTCTACAGTTATATAATTGAGAGCTCGATAATCGACACATACTCTGTATTTAACTTTTTCTTCGATATCGGGTTTTTTAGCGACCACTACGATTGGTGAAGCATATCGACTATTCGATTTTCGTATTATGCCCTGCCTTTCCATATCATTAATTTGGATTCTTACCTCTTCTTCATGTTTCTGAGGCAGACAGTACAGTCTAGCATTAATTTGTTGGTCTGTGGATAATTTTATTTCATGGAATATACTTTCGCAGTTAGTAAGCTGATCTCCATCTCTATATAAGAGTTTTGTGTATTTTTGAAGCAAATCTTGTATTTCCTGTCTCTCGAATACTTTTAGATCGTCTAGCTTTACTTCAGTACCACCCTCTAACTCATAGCATTGTAAAGATGGTTCTATTTCTAATACCATTGGAAGTATGGTTTTATTTTGTAGAACCACTTCTTTTTTTACAATATTTATGCTTTCAACCATGTTACCAAGAACATCCATTCCTAACAAGAGACTATATGCTTTGTCGCCTAGTGATTTTCCATACGCTCTAACAAAAACATTTTTTTGATAACCAAATTCAGTGGGTACAGGAACCTGATAAATTTTAAGTTTTTCTACGCTTCGGTTATTTACAGTAGACAAGTTCACCGTAAGCTCTTCGAGTACGTTATAAGATGTACAGTCTATTTTACTCGTATTTACCAAACTCATTGTGGACCCTGTATCTAACAAGCATATATGTTTCTGATTATTAAACGCGAATACTACCTGCGTTTTATTACCTGAGAGGCTACATTCAGAAAAACCGGAGCTTCTATTGAATGAATTCCTTCTTGGACAACTTGAGATCCTTGATCTAAATTATTTATGTCCATCGGTTCAACATTTTGTCTATTACGAGTCTGTCTGGAATAGTTATTGTTGTAATTATTTAGTGTTTGGTTGTTGTTTTGTACCGTATTATTTCGTTGGTTTCGGTTTGTCTGACCCGAATTATTGTTTGTATGTTGATTTGTGTTATTTGTTCCACTTGCATTGAAATCAGTGTTTTGTCGTCGCTGAGTCTTGAGTTATTGTAATAATTATAATATAATATAATAATTGTTTTGAGACTGTTGGTTATTTTGTCGGTATGCCCTATCTGTCGGCCTAAAGTCATTGTTTTTTCTATTATTAAATTTGTTTGTTATAATATTGCCTACATCGAACCCTACATACGAATACAAGATGCTTTTGACTTTAAGTAAGTCATATACATCTCTTATTTCCCTAGCTAAGTTCCCTGTAGCTAGTTCTCTTATTTTATTTATGACTATTGAGTATAACATGGATTTTAACTCTTCTCTATTGTTTTCATACATAATTATTGTATTAATGTCAGTTAATAAAAATTCGATTTTATTAATTAAGTCTAACACCGAACTTACTCTTATGTTGTTTATCCGTTGAGTGACTTCTCCCTGGTCGATGGTTGGTCGAAATGACAGCTTTAAAATATTTTTGGCCTCCTCCCACGTGCTGGTATTGTTGGTAAGCAGTAGTTCCTTTGCCCTTCCTATCACCTTGCATTGCGCGATTGCTGTCCACATAGCAGCTCTTCTGTCTTCCGGTGTCAAGCTCATGTGATTCTCAACAACGTTGATAAACTGGGTCAACTCTTGCCTGTTACCGGAAAATTCTTTAATGTATGAAATTTCTTTCATAATCACTATGGCTCGACTATCTTGCTGTTGAGAATTGGCCTCCAATCTCAGCAAAACCTGTGCCATTGTATTTATAAGGGTTATTTGGTCGTTTGCGGTTGCCATTTCGTCTATATCTTCGATTGGCAAGTTCCTTCTGGAGTCGTGAAGAATGTGGCGTTTAATTTTTAAAATTTATTTTAACAAAACTCGCACAAAAAAACTATTGATTTGTAGTTCGCACTGCACTGTTTGTTCTTCTCCTTCTCCTTCTCCTTCTTTTTTTTACAACAATAACTTACATTTTTTTTTTAGTAAAAGAATTTCTAGTGTTTTTTTTTTATTTCAATTTACACAACTCGGGTGGAGGTGGGGTTGTGGACGGTTAACAAAACACTTATTCTTTTTTTTTTTTGTTTAGTTCCCGGCAAATCTTGTTTGATATTTTATCGGGTGGAGTTGGGGACGTGGACGGTTAACAAAATACGCACTGTAAACAAAATATATTTTTTTTTACTGATTTGTAGTTACAAAAATAATTTTTTTCTGCGTTTGCTTTCCGTATCGACTGCGCCAGTTAAAGAAAAAGAGTTTGAAGTTTTGTGCTTTAAGTTCTTTTAATTGCGGTGGTATATTTACGACTGAATTTCTAGATGTACATTTGTTATGTTGTTCGATCAGACATATTTTACATTTATTATTAATATGCTGATCGAACAATATACTTAATATATTATTATCTCACAATTTGATATTTTATTTTTTGTCAATTTGACATTTTAATTTACTCATATTACATTTTATACTGAACTAATTGAATATCCGTTCAGGGTTGTTGGACTATTATGGTGACGAAGGTCACCATACAAATATGTAACTCGCGAAAGGAAATCCGCAATAAACAAATCTTTACCTGGCAAGTAGTGAACTTCTAAATCATACCTCAGAAGTCGTATTCTCATACGTTGAAGCCTTGGCGAAGGGATTTCCCCAATTTCTTTTTTCATAATCCCCAGCAAAGGTTTATGATCGGTAATTACACGTACCTTTTTTCCATATATATACTGATGGTACTTTGTGCATGCGAATACTATTGATAACAGCTCCTTTTCAATCTGAGCGTAATTAACTTCAGCCGGACCCAAAGCCCTGGATGCAAAATTAACGACCTTACTTTCCTGAAGTAAACAACAACCCAGACCTGACTTTGAAGCATCAGCTTGATTTACTGCATCCTTGTTGGATTGGAAAGGCTGAAGATCTGTTGCGTTTGCTATAATATTTTTAATTTTGTCCAAGCAATCATCATGTGCCGATAGCCAGCAAAAGTTTTTGTTCTTTTTAAGAATTTCTCTTAGTGGCTGTAAATGTTCCGATAAATTTAGTATGAATGATCGGACATAGTTTACCATTCCCAATAGGCGCTGAAGTTCCACTTTATTACTAGGGGCATGCACTTCTCTTATAGCCTTAACTCTATCTGGATCAATTTAAATGCCATTTGAACTGATTATATGCCCCAAATAAATAACTTTATTTTTCCTAAACTGCATTTTCTCACAGTTAAACCTAATATTTTCCTTCCGTGCCCTGTCTAATACTTTTTTCAAAATGTTGTCATGTTCCTCTAGTGTTTTGCCAAAAATTATAATGTCATCTATGTATATGGCCGTTCCCTCTATGTCTCTAAAATTATTTTTGTTTAACTGTTGAAAAGCTTCTGCGGCCGGTTTGATTCCAAATGGAAGGCGCAGGAACCTATAACACCCAAAAGGCGTTGAAAATGTGCACAATTTACTGGACTCTGCATCAATAGGCACCTGATAATAGCCTTTTTTAAGGTCCAAAATAGTAAAATACTTCATGTTTACCAATTTGGAAGATATTTCTTCGAAAGAAGGTATAAGATGAGCTTCTTCTACTATTGCTTCGTTGAGGTATTTAGGATCTAGACATAAACGCAAGCTTTCATCTTTTTTTTCAACTATGACCAAATTTGAAACCCATTCACTGGTTTCTCTGGTGCTTTCAATTATTCCTAACTTAGTCAACGCCTTGAGCTCGTCTTCTAATTTTTTCATTAACGATAATGGTACACGCCTTGCTGGTCTTACGACAGATTTGGCATTACTTTTCAACTTAATTTTGTATATTTCTTTAAATTCTCCTAGTCCTTCGAAAATATCTGAATTTTCTTTTATAAAATCTTCTTTTGTTTCATATGAAAGTATGGTATCGATTCTTGATAACAAACCTAAATAAATACATGATTCAAATCCTAAAATTGGAACCGAGTTCTCTTCAACGACAACAAAATCCTGACTATAAATTTTTCCATCAATTTCACATTCTAAATTAGTTTCTCCTTTTGTATTTAATTTATATCCTCCGTATGCACATAAACTTTTATCTACTTTTCTAATTTCTGCTTTTTTAATTTGGTTAAAAACACTATATGCAAGTACATTTACCTCGGCACCAGTGTCCAGTTTGAAATTGATTTCAATATTGTTCACCTTGATTTTTTTGAACCATGCGGTCTGAACGCCATGTGGCTTGCATGAAACTGTGTCTATGTAGAAGTCATTGCTACCACTATCCTGAACAATCTCTTGGATACCTCTTTGAAAGCACACTGAAGCAAAATGATTTTTTTTACCACACTTGGTACATATTTTCCCGTAAGCTGTACACCGACCTTTCATATGCTGATAACCACAATATATACAAACTCGTTCTTTTACATTTCTGGAATTAGAATTAAATTTAGGTTGTATAACTTTTTGTGACTCATTATTTTTTTCTTGAAACTTTCCTGCTTCTCCTTCCCTGCTGCCGCTGCCCCCTTCCTAAGTTCGCCGATTCCCGTTTCCCACTGCTCCATCACCATCGCTGCCAGATTTACTCTTTGTCGAAACTGCATGAGCCTCAAACGTGCTTCTCATAGAATGTGGATTTTGCATTACAGCTGTTTGCTGCATAGATACCTCTGCCGCTCTCGCCATCTCAATTGCTCTGTGAGAATCCAAACTTTCTGTCTCTAATAATTTTTTTTGGAGATTCTTATCATTTACTGCAAGAACAATTCTATCTCGCAGCATCCTATCAGAATTTTCAAATTCACATGGTTTGATCAGTTTTTTCAGATCCATTATAAAACTGTCGAAAGGTTCCGATGTGGCCTGATTACGTGTATGGAATAAGAAACTAGAGTACACTTGATTCTTTTTTGGGCTGCAAAAATCATCGAAAGCTTTGACTACTTTTGAATATTTTTCTTTGTCAGATTCACTCAAATTCAATGTGTTGAATAATTCAACAGCTTCTGGTCCAACAGAATTGAGAAATATTGCTGCCTGAACTTTTTCTGATTTTTTGTCAAGCTCTGCAGCGATATAAAAAAAATCAAAGTTTTGTTTAAACACCCGCCAATTTTCAGCTACATTTCCATCAAGGCTAAGCGCACGTGGCTTTGTAAGATAATCCATATTTCTCGTGACGTATATTGTTGGTTGATATTTAGCTGGCCTCCCACGCGGTCTCTTTATATCAGGTTTTCCTTTTGGTTTCGTGATTCCCATAAATTATTTAAACAATTTAAAATACTTTAAAATACTTTAATATTTATTTTTTGTTCGTACAAACGAGTGTTAATTTGTGTTAAATAATTTTTTTTTTAATTTCCTCGTCGCCATGTAGTGAAATGAAACACGCTTGAGGTTTGGATGAGAACTGACTTTAATTAGGAAATTATAAATGACATCAGTTAACAAGAATGAGAGAAGATCAGAATGACACTAATGATCATTAACTTTCTACACTGCCCAAACTGCAAGTTGAACTGGATCCATCGGAGCTTGTGCTCTTGCTTGAGCTTGAATTTCGGTTGATTGCGCTTGCTGATTTGCAAGTGAAGCCTGTTGAGCTTGATGTTCTGCGGCGTTCATTTTGTTTATAGTTTCTTCTTGTATTTTAAAAATTCTTTCCCTTAGTTTCCGCAAGTTTTTCATTCACTTATATTTTCTTTAAAAGTTATTATTTTTTTTTGTATGCAAAAAGTGCATACATAAATAATTTATTTCTTTTTTTTTCACCTGCTTGTCTTTTGCATAGACACTTTGTCTTTTTCGTAGACACTATGTTAATGTTTTGTTTACTTATGAGAATGCGTGTATTAAAAAAAATGTATGAACACTTAAGTATACAAATAATTTTGTTTTTCTGGTACGAAATTGTTTTGTCCACTAAAACACTTCAGTGTTATTAATTTTCACAAAACACAATTCAATTTCGATCGTTGAATAATGTTTTAGATAATGTACGTTGTACTTTAATCCGCACAAAATTCTACCGGTTAAAAAAACTTTTTTTTTTATTTTCTTTTCGGTCCGATCACTGAATCTCATCTATTCATTAATTTTCATTTAACTTCTTAGTGAGATCCTACCGACTGCGCCAATTTTGTATTTTAAATCCTCCGGGATTTTTTTAAAAAGATTTTAAAATAAAACGCTAGATTAAAATTTTAAACAAGTATTTTATTTATTAATTTGAGCATCGGATCCCTTACCACTGGTGGGGGGAAATCTTCTGCTATACGTAGGAGTGTCAAGATGGAACTGAACTTACTGTCAGGAAAAACCCTGCTTATTTATACCATTTTGATATTCTTAATTTATTCTTACAGACAATAAATATGTGTGTATTGGTACACATGCATTATCATCATATTTTATGATGATTCAATTTTATTGTTTTTGATCGTTGACGATTTTTGTTTATATTAGTTTGAATTTTGATCGTTGACGATTTTTTGTTTACATTAGTTTGATTTTATATTTATGTTTGGATATTCTGTATCTGTGGAAGATTCTTTGTTCGATATTCTTTGTTTACATTACTTTTAATATTTTATGTCTATTCACATAAATTATGTTCAACGAAATATGCTTGGTGGTCATTTTATATTTAATGGTATTTTTATTAAGCGATATGGAATACGCTTGGTATGGTTTGGTTGTTATGATCGGGAAGCAATTCTATAACTCGTGCGTGCATTGGCGAGCCAATACTACAACTATCATTAGCATTTTTAACAATTTTATTTCCCAAAATTGTCAATGCTGCGAAATATCTCCTACTACCTCTCGTGTAAAGAGTCATTGAATTGTAAGCAGCTTCTCGCCAACTAACATACGAATTTTCGTCACCTGCGAATTCAGGCAAGGATTTGATAACGTCGAGGGGCTCGACACAGTTTATGTTATCGTTTATCGTTTCCGGTTTATGTTCCGTCACATTTGAGTTTGTCGTTAAGACAGAAAGTTGATTTCTCAAACTTTCGATTTCATCTCGCAATGAAGTTGTAGCTTCGACTACAATTCGAGAGATCAATTCTTCATTGTGTGTCGCCATTTTGCTGAATTTCAAAATTATTTCTTCCAGGTTTTTTAATTTTTTTGTTATTTTTTTCACAGTTACTTATTATTTTTATTCACAAATTATTTTTATTTTTCACTTAATAATTTTTATTAATTTTTTTTTTCAAATTCAAAATTTTTTTTATTTTCAATATAATTTAACAAATATTAATTAAGTTTGTTCTTACTCTTTAAATGAAAATGTACTGCTTCTGTTGATATTTGTTTGTTAATAATCTTCTGCTTGTTATGTATATACTGCTTCTGTTGGTATTTGTTGATAGTTTGCCTGTTTATACACTGCTTGTTGATCGTATGTTTTCACCCCTTGATGTTTTCGTTATTGCCCTTTTTTTCCTCTGCTACAGTTGATAATTTTTTTTTGTAATTTATTTTGTTGTTGTTTTTCTTTTTTTTCCTTTTTAATATATTTAACACTCCTTTTTTTGTTTTAATTCTGCTACAGTTAATATTTTTCTTTTGATTATTTTTATTGATTCAATTGTTTTAACTTTTATGTTTTCTTCTTGAAATATTTGTATTAATTTTTTTATATCATCAGTGTGAATTTAAGTGTATTATTCTTTGGAATTTACGTGCACTTATTATTTACTTCATTTGCTTCACTTGTTTCTTAAAAGATTTAGATGATTTTTTTTTTTTAATTATAACCATGCCCGAGTTTTATAACTAAGTTAAGTTTTTATTAACCATGCCCGAGTTTTTATAACTGATTTGAGTTTTTATTAACCATGCCCCACGTTGGGCGCCAATTAATATTTTATGTTACCGGGAGAAGTTTTTAAAAAGAACTTTTAATTTAATAAAACAATTCTTTATTTATTCTCAAACGGTTTTATTTAGGAACTGATGTGTTCCTGATGGGTAATGGTTAAAAACTAAACTTAGAAATATTGATCTTACAAATATTCATCTTCAAATAATTGCATTATTGGATCTTATCTATAATAATATTGCGTGGGTGCATAAAGTACATGAAGTGCATGAAATCGATATAGTATCTTCGATTGGCGACGACGACGGTGGCTTGACGGATGGATATCTGTGTGCTGGATG
Organism: Eupeodes latifasciatus; assembly: GCA_920104205.1. NCBI lineage: Eukaryota > Metazoa > Arthropoda > Insecta > Diptera > Syrphidae > Eupeodes > Eupeodes latifasciatus. The sequence goes on from OV049927.1 coordinate 57,460,331, forward strand.
TATCGATAGATACTTTTCTGTTAAAAGATATGATGTGATGAATGCTCACTTTTGGGTGGCATTTTAAATGCAATGTGGATATGTTAACTTGCAGATGAATTTGTAACTTTAATTTGTAATTTAAATATCGCGCTTTAACACTAAACAAATTATTCAGTATGGTAAAAACTATGAATATTTTAGAAAAACAGAGTTTGGTTAAAATTATATAAGTGAAACTTCACAAAAATGATTGTGTTTTTTTTTTTACTCTGAGAGCTTAGAAATAAACTTTCAGTTTGTTTTGAAACTAGTAATCTTATAAATTTAAGAGTATTTTAAAGAAAACGCCTTAATCAAGGGTAAATTAAACTTTGATCTTGAATAACTTTCGACTGAGTTGATTTATCAAAAAGTGACATCAGACCTTTTTTGTAGAGCGTTCAATTCTCTACAAAATACATAAGAGGTATTACAATGCAATTTATCGTTCGTTAGTTATAAAAATCAGAAGAAAAAAAATTTGTTTGCTGTGTTATTCTTATGGGAAATCAAAAAGTGCGATGCGGACTACCTAAATATTATTTTTAAGGGCTCATATTTTCAGAGGCCTATTTTGGCATGTAAACGAAACTTTTGAGCCTGGTTCCGAGAAAACATATTTTTTTTTTGAAACGCCGTAATATATACATACATAATATGTATATTTACCTAGATACATATGTACCTACTTACCTCCATTTGTGCATATGACTACCCACCTTTATGTTATTACTAATTACCTAAATAACATTAACCTAAACAAAATACCTACCTATACTTATGTACATTTGCAATGTATACTTTGTAGTAAAGTTTGATTCGTCCATTATCCCAATAATGTTTTGAGAAAAAAAAAGAAATTTAAAATTAAACCCATCCCAACCCATATCAAACTAATAACAAAATTGAAGAAAAACACAATGAAACTAAAAAATCATCATCATGTTGAATCACATGCAAGCACCAACATCATTTTCATTTTATGAATGAGAACGTAATTAAAAAAAAAAATAACTTCCTATGGGAAGTTAAAAAACAAACCTTAAAAATACATTTTCTGCAGCGAACGTGATTTAGCCTCGACTGCCACACATAAACAGTATTTTTCCGTTTTCTTCCTCGACCATAAAAAATTGTGAGTGAATTTCCCATTAGGACCGAATCTGTAAAATTGGGTGTTGTATTTAATAGACCGATACAATTCTTAAATAACTCGCCGTGGGATAGTAGTGACTTATGAACAATAAGTGTCGCCATCTAGAGCAGGATCTGCCCGTTGTCCCTTCTATTTGTAATTATTCAATGATATTGTCTTCATTAATAAATATTCATAAAGTTCGTTTTCTAAGAAGATCCCAAAATGACTTTTTTAATCCTTTTTGAGAATGATCCCTTTTGAAAATGATATTGAAGCTACTATTTGTACTCACCGTGCTCATAAGACGCATGGTCGTTTGATCAATTTTCGGTGTCCACTTCTATTTGTAATTATTTAATGGTAATACAATATATTTTTCTATGATTTGTACATATTTTTATGCCTAAAAATTTATAAAATAACTAAACGATTTTTTTTTCTCTCTACGCATACGTAGTATATATTGTCACTTATTATAATAGAAATGTATTACTGAAATCCAAACTTATAGATTATTCATATTATTATATACCTACGTACATACATATGTTTATATTATTTGAATTATTGAAAAGCATTATTTTTGTATTTTATCTTATAGATTATTTAGCTTTCCCCTACTGGCATTCCTTCCTCCGGAGTGAGTGGTGCCCCTTCGGAAAATGAAATGGATCCCGATTTGAAATCCTATTTAAGATATAGGAATTAGTTTTTTTTGTATTACCTAATATTATTTTATTTACATATTTTACAGTTATATTACTGCAAGGCGGGCGGCAATGTTTAAGCCAAAAAGAAAACTGCATTATATTATCAGTTCTAAAAATTCTATGTTATCAGCTTAAGATTTAATATTTATATGAACCCACAGGGGGCAGCTTTAACTAGCTCATAAAAGCTTTTTCTGATCTACAAAACACCCTTCCAGTGGCCTATTAACTTTTTACTCTACCCTTTTTCGATCTAACACTCATCGAGGTAAGACCTACAAAATTAAATAAAGAACTTTGTCATAAAATAACAAATAACCGGGATCACTTCCGCATCCCAACCATAATTTTGCGCAAATTTTCACACAAGACGATTTGTGTATATGTACCGTCCATTGTGACGTTGATTAGACTTGTGCTACACAAAACCAAAACGATAAAATATTTTTCAAACATTTTGCTAAATAAATAAAAATTTAGGTGGTGCAACAGTTCGTTGAGAACTAGGTCCTAGTGGCTCACGACTCTCAACCATTCCTGTGTTCGAGTAATGTTGTCAGGAATTGAGGGGACATGCAGTTTAAGGCCGAAGTGACTTACGACTCTCAACCATTCCTGTGTGCGAGTAATGTTGTCAGGAATGGAGGGGGCAGTACCCGTGAAAAAAACTTTAGATGGCACAGGCAGGAATCGAACCCAAGACCTCCAGCATGACAGTCCAATGCACTAACCATCATGCCACGGGCAGTACCGGGTCCAAATGGAGATAATTGTCTGGGCCGTGTATGTCAAGCTTAAAGGATTCATTTTTTTTTTTTTGTTATTATTTATTTATTTATTTGTTTCATCAATGGATTTTACATCTGCTGATTACATTTAATAATTAAACAAATTATGTTTAATGTTTATAAATATATGTACATACATAGGCACATACTGAACTAATAGCATTAATGTAACATTATAATTGAAGTTAACTCAATATCTTTAAAACTATGCTTTTAAACTGGTTTCGACTCATTGTGATGTCAACTTCATTGCAAACCGAATTGAATAGTGACAACGAACGCAAAATGGGCTCATTAATTCCATAATTTGTTCTGTTAGTAGAAACATGGAAAAGTACTCTTCTGTTCCTCAGTATTCTTTCTGGGACATATGTAGAAGTATATAAGATTTAGTAATTCAATAGAATTTAATCGATTTGAAACAATATATTTGATAAAAATTATGCTTTGAGTGTTCCTTCTGACTTCAAGTGTTTTTGTACCAATCAGGGCACACCTGATTGGCATATCGCCAGACCAATTTAAATTTCGTAAAGCAAATCGCGTGAATCTTTTTTGAATTTGCTCAATTCTAAGTATTCCATTCGCATAGAATGGGCACCAGATTATAGAGCAATATTCCAAATAAGGAAGCACTAATGAATTGAACAACGTTTTAAGTGTATAGACATCTTTGAAATCAGATGCATTTCGTTTTAGGAATTCAAGCATTGAATTTCCTTTGGAAACTATAAAGTCAGTATGGGCACGAAAATCTAATTTAGCGTCAAGAAGTACACCCAGATCTTTTATCAACTCAACTCTTAAAAGACGATCATTTACAAATTTGTACATAAAATTAATGACGTTTAGTAATCGACTCGCACTGAAAATTTTACATTTGGAGAAATTTAATTAAAGGTGATTGTATCTGCACCAATCAAGGAGCAAGTCAATATCCATCTAAAGTTTTCCGCAATCTAAAATTGTGTGGATGGCATAATAAATTTTGAAATCGTCGTCAAACATTAGACAAATGGCGTTCTTTAAAACTGAAGGTAAATCATTTATAAATAAAAGAATATATATTTATATCATTAGGTCCTTTTTGCTTATAGACCTAGCATTGCTCCCGGACCTTTTTATCCAGTTCCTCCCACAATAACTTTATAGGGATAATATTCGGGTTAATATTGCGTCTTTTCTATCTTTGATACAATCCCGGCAAAGTCTGGACATGTGTTTAGGGTCATTGCCCTGTTAAAATACAAATCTTTTGCCAATCAATCCTAATCCAGAGATCACAGCGTTTTCTTCAAAAATCTTCTTGTACGCCTTCTTTCAATTTAATAATATTTTTTTCAATAAGGCGAGTCAAACCTCTCACTCCGATTAAAGAGAAACATAACATCCCCATACCATCACAGAACTACTAAAATTCTGATAAAATCTTCTTCCGTTCAGTTTCAATGCTTTTTGGCCAACTCTAACCGTTTCACCTTGTTTTGTGGTCGAAGAAGTGGTTATTAGAACTGCAACAAATAGGAGATCCGTAAAGTTTCTTAACTCACTTGAGCTGTCCGATGTGCCTTTACATAAGTTCCAATTGAAATTAGGCGTGCCAGTAATGCTTGAGCGAAATTTAGATGCCCCTAGAATATATTACGATACCAGACTTCGGGCCTTACTAATAACAAAATTTTATGTTGAGGTTTAAATTTGTGTGAAATTGACCTATGTATGTATGTATATGCTATGGACTTTTATTAATAAACGATCCATGCTATTATCTAAAGATAAGAGTCCACTCTTAACAATAAAACATTTATGGTTTCAAATAAAAAAATGGACTCAACATTTATGGTTTATTATTTGTAAGGGAGTTTCTTTTTTTTTATTTATTATAATTCATTAAATACTAACGTTAACAATTCTTATTAATATAATATATATGTATATAAAATCTAAAACTTAAACTAGACTGTAAAAATATTAATTTGCAATTCATACTTTTTATATTATCATTAGGTGTCTCCCGACTGCTTTCTAACAAACCGGCTGTGTTTTTTTTAACTCTATTAATAATGAATAATTCCAAGTGCGATAAATGTGTAAAGATTATTTCCGATTCGACTTTTCTATCGTGTGATATACATATGTGGACTGCATTCACATTTAGAATGTGCTAACATTAATAAAAAAGACTTTTAAGTAATAATTTCTTATAAGAATATATTTTTCAAATGTGAAAAGTGTACACTTATCCAGTTGCAAAAGTGCATACAAAAAATGAGAGAACTCTCTTTGTAACTTACTTGCTCTCCTATTACTTCTGGTTCTGCTTCTGGCTCTCAGAATGCACTTGCATTGTCATCAAACACTTATACACACACCTAAACTAGATGCAAGTCGCAATGTTCGTCATACCACTCGCACGCAGAGAAAACCATTAGTCAATGATAACAAACGGACTTCCATCTCCGTTGACGTGAGAGGGGTACCGAGGAGCTCATCTACACCTAATTGTCACCTATCTTCGAGACAAAAAAGAGATTCTCTTTCTTCTATTGCACATAAAAACATTAAAAAACAGGTAAAAGCGTCGTCTTCTTCAAACCGTAAGTTAGACAATGTGTCTCCTTCACACTCATCATATCCATGCGATGACAATGACAACCAAGAAGCTGGTACAAGTGAGGCGTCTGCTGCTGCTGCTGCTGTTAACTGCGAATGATGACAACGAAGCTCTTGTTGTTCCTACTGAACCTTTTAATCAAGCCGATAAAGTTGTGGTTTCTGATGATGTTGCTGCACATACTATCAATAATGAAAATGATAATGTTGCTGTTGTTGCTATGGATGTTTCTGGAAACAATGGTGTTGCTGCTGATGTTGTTGACGCCATTGGTCTCACTAGTGATAATGTTGATAATGCTACTGGCGTCAATGTTTTTGTTGCTCATGGTCATAACAAAAAACGTAAATATAAACAGCTGTTTGGCAGTGATGCTGATGCTTTAAGTCAAAAACACTCTAGTAAAGGTATAAATCCTCGGTAGCCATATTGGTTTGCCTACAAGCTAAACCGGAAACTGGCCTCATAAAGTATTTCTTAGTGTGCGTGTAATTTCTCCTCTAATTTATGAAATTTCCCCTAAAAACTTAGTAAATGTGTCTAAGCATGCGTGAAAACACGTCAATTTTACTCGTTGAATTCTTCCACATTACAAATACAACAATGTAAACAAATGGGTTTTGAAGGGTGATACGTACGAAGGATTTATATCTTCATTAGAGTGTTTTTGCTTTAAGTGCACTTCCATCAGTACCTCGATGGCAGAGAGAAAAAACTAATCGAGAGAGCCAAACTTCCTCGTCTCCGTCCCTTCGAAACCTCTTACTCTCATTTTTTATAGCGTGTTGAATTCGTATCGGTGTATACATACATGTTTTCACCTCGGAGAAGAGTACACAAAAAAACATCATTTTCGGGAAATACGACATTTCTCATTTTTGTTTATTGATAGCCAAGAAGGCTATGTTTTTTAAAGTCTCATTATAATATTTGTAATTCTCATGAATTTTTTTTTTAATTTTGCTAACATCTTGTCGTTTTTATATCTACAAAAATACTCCTATAATTCAAATTAATTCTAGCAAAACATTTTTGTTTGTCAATAAATAACGGAAGAAGTTATACCGGTAGTTCGTGGTGAATTTGTTTTTCTCTTCTTTTTCTCTAAGTTACAGATAGATGGCAGGAACAACCAAAACAAGAAAGGATGTGTGCAGAAAGTGTTTAACAAGGTTAAGGCTTTTTAGATTAGATTTTATTTGTATATATGAACGAGTACATGTTTTTAATAAATGTATGTTATGTTTATTTTAATAGTAATACCTTAACTAATAACTTAACTACTGTATTATTTAAAATATACTGCATTGAATTATCTTACATTGAATTATAAAAGGCGGAAATAATAAAGTTCTACAGTTTACCAGGAATATTTATATAAAATATCCATATCTTCTGCAATTGCCGTATCAATGGATATTTTCTGGAACTTAGTGGTAACGTAAAATTTATCTGTCATAAATTAATTTTTCAGCTTTTTTATACACCAACAAAATTAATTATGAAATTTGGCTGCGATAATAATTACTTGAACACAGCATTTTCTATGTTTATAGTTATTCAGGTTTAGGCCTTAACTTTGATTTGCATTTATTTATGAATAGCCTAAAAAGTTTAGCAAACATCTATGAATAAGCCACAATGCACTTTCAGAAAAAACTGTAGTTAGAACTTTCCCTCACAGATAAGATATAAGTAGTTAAAACTGGAAAACTTATAAAAATGATGCATAAGACTTAAATTTTGGTTGAAAAACAAATTTGTGTATTCTTTTCACAAAACCACTGTATATACAAATATTTTTACTTTTGTACAAAAGTACTTTTCGGCTTATGTAGTTAAGCCTTTAAAAGCAACACACTTAGGGGAAAGCAGTAAGAATAGCTTATCACCTATTCACAAATCTTATGCAATGAAAATTGGCAACAGAAGTAACAAGTTGACGGTCTTTTTATTTAGTGTCTACTTAAATCACTTATTTTCAGCATTTTGGAAATGTCGTGAGTAATGTAAAGAAAATAAACAACGAGTACACACAAATAAAATAGGAATGGAAAAAAGAGATGAGTATATAAAAATGTTTTCAATGTTCCATGTTTACATTCTGTAACTCTCGTTTTCAATGTTCCTGCAACTCTCGCATCGACAAAATTAAGTCGATAAACTCTGAAAATTGAAACAAATCTGAGTTTTTTTGCATCTTTCAACGGTCTGAGCGAAAATTAAACGCATAAACTCAGCTAATAATACAAATAATAGTAGTAGTGCTTTCAGAGTTTTATATTTCTAGGTCCTAATTCTCATTGGACTGTTGCACCACCTGATTTGTTTTATATACTTACTTAATGATTAAAACTGGCTTCAAATAACTAACTAATATTTATCTAAATGCGTAATTTAAAGTTTTTTCTCTCTCGTGGTGAGTATGTACACAAACTTGCATACGTATTTGTTCCCCACATTTTTTTTATATGCAGTTAATACATATGCAAGTTGGTGGCCAAATCACAGCTTGTAGGCAAAAAGAGAGCAACCGTCGAAAGTAGTAGGAATTAGGACGGTAAAACGTGGGAATTTTTCTTATAATCCCAACAGTGTAAATCTGAGTAGTGGTAGCGGGTAGTGGGGGATCTTGCTGAGTTGGGATGGCAGTGGATGGTGGTGGTTTAGTGATGATCAGTTGTTAGGGATTCTATTAATAGATATGGTATAAGGAAAAGAAGTGTGTGTGTGTGTTTCATAGAATGATGGCGCATCATCCGATTCTAGGTGAGTTGGGATGGCAGTGGATGGTGGTGGTGGTTTTGTGATGATCACTTGGCACTTGGAGTAAGGGTGATTTTGTTAGGGTTCTATTAATAGATATGGTATTAGGAAAAGAAGTGTGTGAGTGTTTCATATGATGATGATGGCACACGTTGATGGAATCAAAATAAATGTTTGGTATAATTCATAGTTGAGAATCTAGTTCTAGTAAGGGTGATTTTGTTAGGGTTCTATTAATAGATATGGTATTAGGAAAAGAAGTGTGTGAGTGTTTCATATGATGATGATGGCACACGTTGATGGAATCAAAATAAATGTTTGGTATAATTCATAGTTGAGAATCTAGTTCTAGATGTTTGCCTTAAGCTATGTTCAGTACTTAGATCTTTATGGAGTGGTATGAAAATGTGTCTCAATTGGGTTGAAGACAATGTGTATGTTAATATGCCGACGTTGGATGGTTTCTTTGACGTCATCGTCGTCGTCGTTTCAGTTGGGTCGTCGCTCGGGGGGATATGAAATTTGAATATGGGATTGTAGGGGTAATGTAAAAAAAATAATGAAAAACTTTGGAGCGTTGTAACTTTTGAAGGAGGCGTTTATTTGAAAAAATAACGTTATTTTGGTAACACTACCGTATATACATACAAAATAGAATTAAAATTAAATTAAATGGTTAAAAAAAAAGAATAATTTAAATTAATTTGTTTATTAGTATAAAGTTAAATAGTTTACTTGTGGGTATAATTAAAAATAACATAATTTAAATAAAAAGTATAAATTTGTACTTATAAATGAATAATATTTCAAACATTATATAGTTATTTTGCAATTATAGATATATGTACCCAAGAGTTATGTTCAGGTGAAAAACCTAACCATTTTACCAACACTTTATTTTGTTTCTTTTGCAATACTTTTTCAATAAGAAATGTGTCTGGGTATTTTGTTTTTTGTAGTTCTAATTCATAGAATCCGCCTTTTATAGGATGACCTTGAAAATCTTCAAGCAAGTATGTGATAGGGTTAGTCAGCTGAATTTTAGTAATCTTAAAAATTTCAGTTGTCCAGTTTGGTGTGTAGCCTTTTTCAAATACATGTTTGTATTTACTTATTCTAACTAGATCTCCAATTTTGTATTTAGGTTTTAATTGAATTTTAACATATCTGTATACGGAAGAGAGTAATTGTTTTTCGTTTGCAGTATTGACTTCGGATGGTTTCATTTTGATAGTGCGATGTTTTGAATTGTTATAAGTTTCAGTGAGTGTTGGTAACATATTAACCCATTTTTACGATCCATTAATAGTAAATTCTTTCCACATGAGGTTTTTTAGTGTACGATTAAATCTTTCAACAATTGATGCCTTCAAATGAGTAAATGTTGAGTAATGATTAATTTGATATTTTCACATCAAATTTTTAAAGGATTTGTTGAAAAATTCTTTGCCATCATCTGTCTGAAGATTCTTTGGATTGCGACCAGTATTGAATATGTTTTGCATTACTGTTGTAACTTCTGCAGTAGTTTTATTTTTTATCGTATGAGTCCATACATATTTGGAGAACGTATCGATTACTGTGAGTAGATATTGGAAATTATTGTTCTCATCTGAATACGGAAGCATTTCAACTAGGTCAGCTTGCCATAAATCATCCAGACCCTTGATGATTACTCGTCTTTTAGGGAAACTCTTACGTGAAGCTTTATGTAGCTCCTCAGCAACATCTCTTTTACTCATATTAATATCAAATGATAAAGAAAACAACGTGTTTGGTGTTTATGTATAACATAAATAATTTTATTTAAAAAAAGGATGATGTTTGATTTCATTATTTAAGTCTCTTATAAAGTAACAATAACTTGTTTGCTCTTTTTAATTTGCTTTCAAGATAGAAGCATGCACATGTGTCTGGTCCACAGGTGCATGCATCTGAAGACCAAGAACAGTTCGTATAATGGCATCCATATTTTGAGTTAACTTGTGAGATATTAACGTACTGTTTAATAAAATTTATAAGTCTTTTAAGCTCCTCATGGTGCTCTTCAAGAATTATTTCTTTATATTCATCGAGAGTTTTCGAAATATCCTCGATTATGAATTTAAAATTTATGTTGAACATGATGGTTATTATCGTGAGTAAGGTTTTCAATCGACTAATTCAAATTTAAGAAAATTAATGTAAATAAGTCAAAAGATTTTTTTTTTTTCATACATTAAATTCTTTTTAAGCTAAATAATGCTTTCTTCAAAAGATAAACATTTTGAAGAGCACAATTTAGTTCATGATTTTCACATTTAATCTGTCTGGGATAGCATTGTCTAAGTTGATCCAATCTGGGGCAGCTATAAATATCTTCAATATTGATGACTTCTACATTTGGATTGTCAAGTATTCGTCTAAGCCAATGAGCTTTTTGTATTCCTTTAACGTAAGCTTTTCCACATAGAAGTTTGTTGAAAAGAAATTTCTTAACTTCGGAGAAATTTGTAAATCCACAATCCCATGTTAATCCATGAAAGTTTTTAATTAGCCAGTGAGCTTGCCTTTGTAGTGAAAAAGACATTTGATTTTTATGAAACGGTGGAGTGACAATGAAATGATGATGCTGTTCATTATGAAAAATGGCAATTTCTTTTAAAATAAAATTTGTATTTAAATTTCCAAAACCTTGAAAATCAACTATAAATATATTCATGATTATTGTAAGTCTATCTCTGTCAATATTTATTTGCAAACTGATTCTTAAAATAGAATAGCATTAATTCTTTATGTTAGTTTATGAACTTCTCCACTCATAGAATTATACTCAATTATTCGATCGTGTAGAATCAGACAGTATAAACTTGTGAAAGGTGGAATTATTACGGATGTTTTAAGTTCAATTTTAACATCAATAGGTCCAGATTTAATAACTTCGTTTTGACGTGAGCAATCAATAACCATAATGGGAGCAATATTTTTAAAATCTTGTCGCGATAGGAGCGGTTGAGAAGGTCTGCCATAGTATGATTCTTGAAATTTACAATACATTTCATAGAGGACAGCATAACGACCCTGTTTGTATTTAAGATTCAAGTCTTCACGGGGATACGATTCGGAGTTTAAATGAATCTTTACATTAGCTACATCACAATGATCAAATTTACTCGCATCTTTATTACGTTGATTTTTTCTATCGGTTTGTAGAGCAAGAGTCACATATCTTGATTTTTCAAGTTGTGTAGAAGTTTTTACTGTCCATACAAGATCAGTGGTTGCTGGTAACGTTGGATATTCATAGAGATCCCAATTTCGAAAGTGCATTTGAATAGGTTTCGATTGGATTTGTTTCAATAGTGAAAGTTTATCTAAATCGGCCAAAGTAATGTGCGGAACTCTCCATTGTATTTTAAGTATTGACAACTGTAATTCTTCGTTTTCTTTTGAATTAGACAAATAAATATTCTCATTGGTCCGAGTCCGAATTAGAATCAGTTCATGCTTCGCGTTGGTTATGATTTTTCTATAGTCTTCAGCGAAACCCATTAGTGATTTCAAAGGTATACAAAAATTGAAAATACCCGAATCAGAGATGTTAGTGTTTCCTGTCCATGAAGCGTTTTCCAATCGTTTACTTTCATTGCTGGTTAAAGATATATAATTTTTCAATGTTGATGTGATGCCAACGTTTTTATTGTTTTCAATTTCTATTCCATTGAGTTCATAATGTATTTCCTCGAATAAATATGCCATGGCATTGTTTGTTAATGAAGTTGTAGTAGAATATGTCATATCAGGTTTTCTGAGTCCACCTTCAATGTAGATATAGCTATCACTAGGCAAGACACACAAATCCTGGTTCTGTATTGCAATGTGTATTTCATCACTCGGATTAAATGACTGAACAAATGGCGAATAACTATGGTACTCGAATTTTGTTATACTATTGTCATGGACAGGTCCATGAGAAATATTTAATATATCGTTCATTTTTGTTTTGTTTCTTAATTATCTTTATGTGTAAATCCTTTATTTATTTTTTTCTTAATGTAAGTCCCAGACTTTGAAGAAATATTTTATTTTCAGCTGTTAATGATGGTCTTAATGGTCTTGTCGTCGAAATAGAACTAACTGGGCTGTTATTTGTGGTGTATATCTTATAATAACTATTATTATATATCAACATTATAATTATCTTGGAATCAAATGCAAACGCACTGTTATACGTTCTCCTCTAAAATTTATTATGTCTCCGTCTTGGTCTAGGAGTTTCAATGTGAGAGAACTTATTCGCTTGACATTCACTGGCAAATAGATAACATTTTTGGGGACTTCTATTATCTTATACCCTGAACCCGTTTCAGGAGAAAATTCATGAATAGTGTGTACAGGTGTATTATTTAAATATGACCCATTTATTATATTACACTCAATCCTTATGACGTTCACCTTATTGATATCCACAGATAAATCAGAGGTGTGTTTCTTACCGGGAGAAAGAACGGTTTTGCTGAAGCCCAGTAATGTTCCTATGCTTCTCTCCCTATTGAAATATATGTGTTCGGAAGTTACGATGCTTGTAAGCAATGTATTAAAGTTGGCTTCAATTTTACACTTAATTGTTGAATTTAATGATAACAATACTTCAGTTACATAGTTGGCAATGTCTTCGATTTCGTACGATCCAATGGGAATTTCAATTTCATGCTCCCCTATATGAAACATGTTGTTACGTTCATCATCATTCGGTATAGAATTGTAGGTTTGAAAATCTATTAATCCACAAACATAATCCTTGCTAACATCGAGAGGTGGAAAATATTCTGCCGATAAAAGGGATGTTCTACCGGTTAAAGTAAGTGTCATTGCCATGATGATAGAAAACAGACTAGTCGATTTGTTTTAATTATTTTTTATTTATTGTAAATTACATTTGCAAAAGAAAACTTAAACATAAGTGTCCACAGTTAAATGAATCATAATTTTGATGCCGAGTGTAGTTGAAACGAATTTGTTTGCCTAAATAGTTAATTATTTCTCTAGGAGGTTGCAAATTACCAAAGCTATCAAAATATTCAATATGGTTGCCTCTTTTAAAATACGCTACCCAATGCGTACCAATTCCTTTTTCTGAATCTAGATTTACAACCCCACACTCGTTCTTTAAAGGTTTTGTCTTTGGTAAATTATCTCGCATGAAGACTCCTCGAAAATGAGGTATATATTTGTTTGCAAAGTTTTGTATGTCATTTTCATTCAATGCACGATTGGGTAGCGACCTTAGAAGTTTTTTTTTGTGGATTAAGATACAATCCAAGTCCTTTTCTATAAGGTTTCAGATGCAGTCCATGACCAAGAGCAATTGATTCCATTTTGAGGTTATGACGTTTTTTCTCATCCAAGTCCTTTCTAGCATTACCTACATCATTGACAGCCTTGATAACTCCAGCAGCACCACCCGTCAAAGCCCCAAGAGCTGAAAGTCCAGCAAACAGGGGCACAAGAAATGGAATTGCCTCTCCAACTTTTGGTACTGGAATAACCCTCGGGGTTTTAATGTTGCCTTTGTTCTTTTCTACGTTTTTAATTGCAGCCTTTAAGGCTATTTTACTCGCCTTTTCTAGATTGAAAGGTTTCTTTTCTTTAAGGTTAGTTCCAATAAGTTTCCTCAATTTATTTAAGGTAATGTGTTTTATTTTATTACTAACGGTTTTTTTCTTATACATTTTTTTCTCCTTTTTATAACTGGTTACTTTAGAATTCGAGCAACCCATTCCAAATTTTACTTTTGCTTTCATAAGATTAGTAACTAGAAGTGCATTCGCTCGTTCAGATAAACTAGCGTCGCTAGATTTAAAACGTTGCCAGGCTTTTTCAGTTAAAATTCTATCAGCTTTGTGGCGATCAGATGTATCTTCGTTTTTGGAATATGAAATGTCATGCTCCTTACACGCCTGATCTAGAAAATTAATTCCAGAATCTCCTCGATCTAATCGTTTTTGGAGTCTGGTTCCAGGTCCGCAATACTGATAACCCGGCAAATGTAATTAAAATGGGAGTTTGTTTATAAGAGAGTTTATTAAACCTTCTCCTCTCGCGACTTTTTGTTTACTAATCAATTTTTTCGAAAAGTCAATCATTTTTATATGATCATCTTTATTGTAGAAAGTTAAGAAACGAAATGATGATTAAATAAATAAATACTATTGATATATAGTTTTCTATTTTAGTAGATGTCATCATGCGATTCATAGCACAACAATACAAATTACCAGTACGAAACCTAGAACCGACAAAAAATCCTAGAGTAATTAAGAAACATGGCAAGCTTTTTCCGAATAGTATAAGAGGCCTGATTACTGGTCCATCTAATTGTGGAAAAACAAATGTTATGTTGAGTCTGCTACTACATCCAAATGGATTAAAATTTGAAAACATATATATATATTCGAAATCTTTACACCAATCAAAATATGAGTTTTTAAAACAAGTTTAAACCTATAAAAAATATGGGTTTCTTCACATTTTCTAATAATATTGATGTCGTTTTGCCAAAAGAGGCTAAACGAAATTCTGTATTTATTTTCGATGACATTGCTTGTGAAAAACAAGATGCAATACGAAACTATTTTAGTATGGGACGTCATTATCAATTAGATAGTTTCTACTTGTGTCAAACTTATACAAGAATACCAAAACACTTAATTCGCGATAATGCAAATTTTTTGATAATTTTTAAACAGGACAGTATGAATTTAAAACACATTTACAATGATCATGTTAATTCCGATATGACATTTAAAACATTCGAAAATGTATGTGCCGACTGTTGGAAAACCAATTATGGATTTTTTGTAATCGATAAGGAAAGCCCACTGAATAATGGTCGCTATAGAAAAGGTTTTGACTGTTTTCTCGAGTTATAAAACCATTTACAATCAAATTCTCTTACCAGTTTCTCTGTAACAGCTGTTAAATACAGTACCGAGCAGTTCAGTGAAGAAACACTTCCTGTTAATAACAGTTCAGTTATGATTTGCAGTTTTATACGGTTAGGAGCAGTTATTCACAGTACAGCGTTACAGATCTATCAGTATAAATCGCAGTAGCAGCTCTGCATTTAAGACCAGTTATCTAAATATTAAAAGAAAAACTTCAATTCATTTATTCATCAGAACAATATGATGAACGTAGATGTAAAATTAAAAAAAGAACTTATCAAAACAACCGATGACCTTCGAAGAAAATTCAAGGCCCTCAAGAATAATAAGGAAGTTTATGAATCTCAATTAGAAGAAGCTTTTAAACCAATTACTGCTCCTCTAAACGAACTGGTTAAGCAATCAACAGTCAACGTGGAAAGAAACAAGAAAAAAGAAGAAGAAGTAAGGGATAATGACTAATATGAAACTCCTGCAAAGAAAACAAAAACGATGAAATGCTTAAGCGATGAAACTTTGAACAGTTCAACTGATAGTCATAGCCTAATAAATAGTACCCCTAAGAGACCAAAAGAGGAAAAAGCATTAGAAAAGATTAGGCGACGTCTATGTCTTTTCGAAGAACAATTGTCAGAAGATGAAAAATTTGATAAAACACCTAAAATGTATATGGATCTGTTCATAAATAATTCAAATAGTATTGATAGGACATATGGAATACATTCCAAAAATGGAAAATTGTTTATTGGTAATGGGGAGTTCAGCATTCATGGATCAGATATAAAGATAAAAAATAAAAACTTTCAGGGGACGAAAGGTCTTTATGAACTGCTATTTAAGAAACGTCCACAGAGATCGTTTTACAATAATGAAGACTTGAAAAATTATGAAACGATTTTAAACGATACAAATGCACACAGGAAAGAATTCGATTCGCAAAAACAGGTAAAAGGCAATCGAGGTTACAAATACACACAAGTTATACGACCATTGATAGAAAAGGCTTCATCTTCAACTTGAATTTCAAATACATTACCAATAGGTAAAGGATTAATGCAATTATCAAGCAAGAAAAAGGACTATATATTTTGGGATGATCCTAATGAACTCGTAGATCGATTGAGACTTCTAATTGGTTCACATCAAGCCGGTCATAATAATCACTCCAACGAAATTATTTCCATTATTGAAGAGCTTAAAGAGGCTAATATAATCAATTAGACACAATGCCTGTTGACAAATTCGGTCGTTTTTCGCATAGACCACCACCAAGAGGACCTCGTGGAGAGCGGGGAATAGCCACCTGGTGATGGTTTTCTTAAAACTGAAAATGGAGACTTTGATATAAACTGGAAACATTTAAAAAACATAAGTGAACCGCTAGACGATAGTGATGCTGCTACTAAAAAATATGTCGACATAAGAATTCAGCAAATTAAAACAATCACTGAAAATGAAATAAGGGATTATTTCAAAACCAATAAAATTATTTCAAAAGAAGAAGAAGAAGAAGAAGAAGAAGAAGAAGAAGAAGAAATTGCAGAAGTTAAGGCACCACAATGAAAAATGTTTTTTTATATTTTTATTATTATTATTGTTACTTTAAAATGAGAAAAAATAAAAGATTAAGATTAAGAAAAAACGATCTGAAGTATTCTCACTTAAACTGTCAAAATTAATAGCGCGAGTGAGAGAGGTGGTAAGAAGAATAGTTGGCTTGGGTCATCAGTTATGATTTTAAATTTGAAATTGGGAATGCGATGACTGATATGATGGTGATGATCACTTGAAGTGAGGTTAATTTTTTTTCCTTTGAAATAAACAACGAGGAAAAATCGATAATCTTGAATTGGAAAATTGTGATAAGAAAAGTGTTAGTGAATACTAATAGCCGAGGTGACGATTAACACGACTAAGTCTGAGTCTGATCACTTCTTAACAGATATCAATATATGCAGTGAGGATCATTTTTTTCTTTTGAAATAAAACAACGAGGAAAAATCTGTTATCTTGAAATGGTAAAAAAAATTGAGACAAGAGAAATGTAAGTAAATACTATTAACCGAGGTGACGAGTAAGAGGACCGAGCCTGAGTCGATTAGTTCTAGTTGTGATTACGCAAGAACACGTTAGTAAAATTAAAATTATAAAATTTATAATAAAAAATACACCCAACCTAACCCTTCGAAAGTATTAAATAAATACAATTAAATAAAGTATTATGTCTTTCATTAATAAAATAAAGTCGGCGGTCAACATGCGTAAGGCTGAAAAACCTTTTTCAAGCCTTTCGAAGTTGATCCAGAAAAAAATACCCCGTTATTAATTCTAAAAGGATTAAAACTAAGTTCGGTGAGCAAATTATGCTAGAACTTGAGGGGTGTATGGTATTTTTACCAAAGAGGTGCAACACCCATCTGGATAACGATGACGTTAAAGAGCTTAGTAATTGCGAGTTCGAGGTAGTGGAACCATATGGGGAATCGTCATTCCACATAGATTTTCACATAAAGGAGAAGAGCAACGATCTGGTAGGACAACTACAGCATCAACAACAGCAACAGCATAGGCAGCATCAACTTACGCAGCAGCAGCATCACCAGAAGGAACCGCACGAACAAGAGGTAGATGACTTTATTTAAAAAAAAAAAAAAAAACAACAAAAAAAAAAAATATTTTGTATATTACATATATATGTATTATCATACTAATATTATAAATGCGAATGTAAGTTTGTTTGTTACGCTTTGACGCAAAAACTACTTAACCGATCATCATGAAACTTTGCACATACACTCTTGAAGGTATTAGAAGTAACATAGGATACTTTTTATTAAAAAAAAATAAATCCCTACTTATACTTATATACTTATACTTATACTTATACTTATTACTTATTACTTTACTTATAATATTAAAGTAACATAGGATACTTTTTATTAAAAAAAAATAAAAAAAAATTACGAAAAATAAGAAAATTATTTGTCAAAATATCGTCAACCCTAAATGCGAATGTAAGTTTGTTTGTTACGCTTAATTTTTGTGGTTAGCTGTTACTTTTTTATTTTAGAATTTGAAAAAATGCCTTTGAAGCGGAAATCTGGTCTATCCAAAAATTCATCGCGGGCCCGTGCCGCAAAAGTTGCACGAAATCAAGAAACTTCGGCTCACGCAGAGCTGAGGAGACAAGAACAAGCTGAGCGACAAAGAGTTTCGAGAGCAGCTGAAACGCCTCTTCAGGCACGAGTTCGTTTAGAAAGACAAGCTGCACTGCAGACAACTAGAAGAGCGATAGAAACACCAGAACAATCGCAGGCGAGAAGAATTCATAATGCAGACATGCAGACCACGCGCCGCCGAAATTTCATGCGTAATGATTGGGCTGTGTTTAATGGTACTGGGTTTCAATATGATCCTTCAATTGAATATCATAATAATCCATTGATTGTTATTGGCTCAATGAATAAAAAATGTCATTACTGCGATGCTTTTAAGTGGAAAGATGAAACTGCTGGAATGTGCTGTTCCGGTGGTAAAGTTTCACTTCCATTACTTGGTGAACCAGAAGAGCCTTTGAAAACTTTATTATTAAATGTTACAAATGAGTCAAAGCAATTTCTAAGCAAAATAAGAAAGTATAACTCTTGCTTTCAAATGACATCCTTTGGAGTTGATAAAGTCATAAGAATGCCCGGGTTTTCACCAACTTTTACTGTACAAGGACAGATATATCATCAAATTGGATCACTATTTCCAGAAGATGATGATCAGCATAAATTTCTGCAGGTCTACTTTATAGGTGAGATCACTATTTCCAGAAGATGATGATCAGCATAAATTTCTGCATGTCTACTTTATAGGTGATGAACAAAATGAAGTAAATCGTCGTTACCAATATATTGAAGGAGTAGAAAGAGAAACGGTATTGAAAATTCAACAAATGTTACACAGTCACAATGTTTTGGTAAAAATCTTTAAAAGTGCGATAGACAACTGGCCTTCAGACAACTACAAAGTTATCATTCATGCTGATCGAACTCCACGTGGCGAACATGAAAGGCGTTATAATGCGCCGATGGTCAATGAAGTTGCTGTTTTGGTTACTGGTGACCCGAGCTCTCCACGAGACATAGTACTACGTGCACATGATAATACGCTAAAGCGTGTAGCTGACACTCATAGATTCTATGATGCTTTGCAGTACCGATTAATTTTCAGTAAAGGAGAATCTGGATATCATTTTAATATTCCACTCATTAATGCAACAACGGGACAACCAATTCCAAATAAAAAAGTTTCCTGCATGGACTTTTATGCGTATTACATGATGCTTCGAGAGCATGACTTCAACCTTCTTCTGCGTACAAGTCAACTTTTTCATCAATTCTTGGTAGATATGTATATTAAAGTAGAGAGCGAACGTCTTCGTTACATTTCTCTAAACCGATACGGAACTAAGTACTTCATATCCTGTGGAGTTTTTAAATTCAATTGAACTATCGGGTGTACCGTCACATAAACTTCAATTAAAACTAAATGTACCAGTAATGCTTATGCGAAATCTAGATGCTCCTCGGCTATGTAATGGAACAAAGCTTCGGATAACAAAATTGGGACAGAACATACTTGGTGCTACTATTTTAACAGGTGTCGGTAAGGGAAATAGTGTTATAATACCTCGGATACCAATTATTCCCACTGACCTTCCATTCCAATTTAAAAGGGTTCAGTTTCCCGTCAAGCTTAGCTTTGCTGTTACTATGAACAAGGCACAAGGACAAACATTACAGGTAGCAGGAGTGCATTTAGAAAACCCATGCTTCTCTCATGGTCAAATTTATGTAGCCTGTTCACGTGTATCTAATGCCCGGAATTTACACATATTTGCACCCGACGGGAAAACTTATAACATTGTCTATAAAAATATCTTAAATTAATACTTTGTATTTTATTTTTTTAAATTGTTAGAATTCAGAATTATTTATTTTTGTTACGGTGAAATATATTTTAACATTTGTTGTTGCATTTCAATAAGCATATATTAAGGTGTTGAAACTTCATTGTCAGTAGAAATTTTTAAAAATTGTTGATCTCAGCCAAGCAATAAAATTTAGTTATTATATTGACTCATTTCTATTATTATACCCTTACCCTTTATCTCTCATACTTATTTAATTTCTCCACTGCGGGCGAAGCCGCGGGTAAAAAGCTAGTAATTATAATAAAAATAAAACAAAATAAATTAACCTAATCGTTAAAATTACTGACTGTTGTTTTTTTTTCTCTATTACCAAAAAAAAAAAAAAAAAAAAGATACAACGTTTCCAAATACTTGAAGAGGAAGAAACTAGAATCAAGCAATTTTCTCTCATGGGTCGCAAAATCAAATTCAAACTCAATCCGGTTCGAGTCAACCAAGAACGAACTTCATGGGTAAAAGAAGGCATCAATGACATTTTTGCACATGCCCTTAAAAATGTTAGTCCTACAGACAAGGTCGGGGTAACTTTTTCAGGGAAGAATTTCTCCGTTGAACGTGGAAGTGGTTGGCTTAGCTTCCGAGAGTGTTCGAAGATTAGAGCAAGCGATGTCTGGGACATGATTTCGAAGATATTCCAGAGTAATTCATACGGAATGAATACAGAAGAATTTTGTTTGGCTGTGACCTCTGTCAAGCTACCTGCTGGGACAGGAAACAAAAAAAAAAAACAAATATGTTTAATACATATGAAGAGGAGTGCATTAGACGTCGCGGAATTGTCTTCATTAAAAATAAAGACAATTTGTGTTTACCATGGGCATTAACTATTGGAAAATCTATAGCAGACAAGGAAAATCCATCAACTCAAAAACAACTTGAAAGAGACATACAAACATCAAAGACTCAAAAAGCATTACAGCTATTAGTGGATGCAAAAATAAGCATTCCCGAAGAAGGTGGTGGAATACCTGAGTTGAGAGGGTTTCAGAAATATTTTAATCAGTATAAAATTACTGTATACAAATATGCAACTAAAGGTAGAGAAGTTATATTTGAAGGAGAAAATAAAACAAAAAAAATCAATCTTCTCTACCATAATAACCACTACAATGTCATTAAATCTTTGACGGCTGCTTTTTGTTGTGGGTACTACTGCGAAGAATGTCACATTCCATATAATACAAGAAAGGATCACAGGTGCCAAAAATCATGTCCGCAATGTCAAAAGACTCCACCATGCCCAAGAACAATGAATGAAATTACATGCGATGAATGTAATCGAAATTTTAGAGGGAATTCTTGCTTCGATCATCACAAGGCCAGCAATTCAACAGGGAAAAACACTGTTTGTAATATGTTAAAAAGGTGTTTGTTATGCCTTAAATCATATAATGGAGCACGACAACACTTTTGCATGGAATACTTTTGCAAACAGTGTAAAACACATGTTGAAAAAGATCATCTGTGTTATATGAAGCCTGATGCAAAAACTCCTCACCTTAACTCTGTCCTCTATATTTTCTATGATCTGGAAAGTCGTCAGGAAAAAATTGTACAAGAGGAAATCTTGAATGCCGAAGAAAATGTTCATATATCGGAAGTTAGACTACATGAACCTAATTTATGTGTTTTCCAGCAAAAGTGCGATATTTGTATTGATAACATGAGTCTTCAATTCTGCCAAACGTGCAAATATACTTTAAATGTAATCAGAGAAAAAGAGAAGGAAGAACACGTGATTTCAAGATTCCTAAAACATATATTTAGTGTTCGGAATTTTTTCAAAAAAGTGGTTGTTTTAGCCCATAACGGACAATCATACGACCACCAATTCATTTTGAACTACATTTTAAAGGAAACACATTTGACTCCCAACTTGATTATGCGAGGCAGTAAGATAATCATTATGGAAATAGGAAATGTCAGGTTCATCGACTCGCTCAACTATTTTCCGATGGCACTTTCGAAACTTCCAAAAACATTTCAACTTTCATCCGGTTTGAAAAAAGGTTTCTTTCCACATCTGTTCAACATCAAAGAAAACTCCAACTACATCGGTAAGCTACCTCAAATAGAATACTACAGTCCAGATACAATGAAATCTGAAGATCGAGAAATATTCTATAATTGGTATAAAGAACACCAAAACGATGTTTTTAAATTTCAACAAGAAATGCTAGAATACTGCATAAACGATGTAAGGATTCTGACTGAAGCATGTCTGAAATTTAGACACTTTTTTCTTACTCAAACCAATGTCGAGCCGTTCCTAGAAGCAGCAACGATAGCATCCACCTGTAATATTGTATTTCGGCGGAATTTTCTTCAGCCAAATACAATCGGATTAATCCCAAAAAATGGATACAGGTACATACATATAAATATATTCACTATCAATTTTTTTTCTTTTTTTATCTAATTTATCAGCTAATCAAAATTTATAAC
Organism: Eupeodes latifasciatus; assembly: GCA_920104205.1. Taxonomy (NCBI): domain Eukaryota; kingdom Metazoa; phylum Arthropoda; class Insecta; order Diptera; family Syrphidae; genus Eupeodes; species Eupeodes latifasciatus. The sequence continues at coordinate 57,482,720 of OV049927.1, forward strand.
AATAATTACAGATGGGTGGAAAATCAATCAAAGGAAGCCATCAGATGGATTATTTTAGAGGAAGACAACCGCCAAATAACAATAAAGCATGCTGCTAAAGGGCGAGAGGCGGTAATAAAACAACAATTGATTGTGTCTCTCTTTGAAACTAACGTAAACAATTATATTTTCAGATTGTAAATGGAGTTAAAGTCGATGGATTCTGCGAAGAAACAAGGCAGGTCTTTGAATTTCATGGATGCTTTTATCATGGACACCCTGTTTGCCTAAGGAACAAACGTGATACTCCTCTTACCAATGATCACTTCGATACGTTAAACAACAGGTACGATAGGACTGTGACAAAGTCTTCCCGTTTGAGGTCATTTGGGCACGAGGTTATTGAGATCTGGAGCTGTGAATTCGAAAACTACCTCAAGTCTCTGAGTGAAGAAGAACTATCCAGATTGAGAAATCACCCCTTACTGCTTAACGCACCTTTGAATCCGAGAAATTCATTTTATGGTGGACGAACGGGAAACATAGTTTCCTACTACAAATGTAAGGAAGGTGAAAAAATAAAGTATATAGATGTTTGCTCACTTTATCCATGGGTTTGTAAATATGGAAAATTTCCTGTTGGTCATCCAAAGATTCACACAAGCATAGATGAAGCGTGTTCAAACATGAAACTTGATGCCATTAATGGTCTCATTAAGTGTAAGATTCTTCCACCAGAAAATTTATTTCATCCAGTTTTACACATGAAACAAAACGATAAGCTCATGTTTTCGTTATGTAAGACATGTAGTCAAAATAGGAATGATGAAACAAAATGCACACATTCCGATGAAGAAAGAGCATTATTCGGAACATGGGTAATAGATGAAGTCGTCAAAGCTATTGACCTGGGCTATAAACTTGTTTCAGTGTTTGAAATTTGGGAATATGATGTGGTACAATACGATTCAGACACAAATACAGATGGTCTTTTCACTGCAATGATGAATACGTTTTTAAAAATAAAGCAAGAAGCTTCGGACTGGCCAAACCATTGCAGAACAAAAGAAGATCAGAACAAATACATAAATGACTTCTTTGAAAAAGAAAGAATCAAACTGGATCCTACAGAAATTACCAACAATCCAGGAAAAAGATCTTTGGCTAAACTGATTCTTAATTCTTTTTGGGGTAAATTTGAAAACCAACAGCAAACAATAATCATTAACCAATCTTCTGATTTGTTCGATCTGATGTCCCATCCGTCAATACAGGTTTAACAAATTTTACCTGTTAACGAGAAAAATATTGTGATAACGTTTACGGTTAAAGAGGAGGCATCCGAGATCTTATCAACAGTTAATGTTTGCGTTGCAGCATATACCACGGCTCAGGCTCGCCTCAAGTTGTATAGTTATTTGGAACAACTGAAAGAAAGAGTTTTATACTATGACACTGATTCAGTGATCTATGAATCCCGACAAGGAGAATTCGAACCTCCTGTTGGAGACTTTATTGGTGACATGACTGACGAGTTACAATGCTATGGACATGGAAGCTTTATAACTGAATTTGTAAGTGGTGGACCCAAAAACTATTCTTACAAAGTATTCAGCACAAACGATAAAACTGAACACATTGTTTGCAAAGTTAAGGGTATAAATCTAAATTATAAATCATCACAGAAAATAAATTTTGATTCCATAAAAGAGGCTGTACTTTAGGCATCAACATCATCTTTCAATGAAAGAGACTTCATCACCTTAAGATCAAGTAACATACGACGAACAAAGGAGCATGAAGTGATCACAATAGATGAAATTAAGACTTACAAACCAACATCGGAAAAGAGACGGTTCTTGGGAGATCACAGTTCCCTTCCATACGGATTCAAGAGGGCAAAAATGTAAACTTAAATTACATTAAATTAAATTAAATTAAATTAAATTAAATTAAATTAAATTAAATTAAATTAAATTAAATTAAATTAAATTAAATTAAATTAAATTAAATTAAATTAAATTAAATTAAATTAAATTAAATTAAATTAAATTAAATTAAATTAAATTAAATGAAATTAAATTAAATTAAATTAAATTAAATTAAATCAAATTAAGTTTTTATTTCTATTATGTATGTACGGTAGTGATACCAAAATAACGTTATTTTTTCAAATAAACGCCTCCTTCAAAAGTTACAACGCTCCAAAGTTTTACATTACCCCTACAATCCCATATTCAAATTTCATATCCCCCCGAGCGACGACCCAACTGAAACGACGACGACGACCACGATGACGTCAAAGAAACCATCCAACGTCGGCATATTAACATACACATTGTCTTCAATCCAATTGAGACACATTTTCATACCACTCCATAAAGATCTAAGTACTGAACATAGCTTAAGGCATACATCTAGAACTAGATTCTCAACTATGAATTATACCAAACATTTATTTTGATTCCATCAACGTGTGCCATCATCATCATATGAAACACTCACACACTTCTTTTCCTAATACCATATCTATTAATAGAACCCTAACAAAATCACCCTTACTCCAAGTGCCAAGTGATCATCACAAAACCACCACCACCATCCACTGCCATCCCAACTCACCTAGAATCGGATGATGCGCCATCATTCTATGAAACACACACACACACTTCTTTTCCTTATACCATATCTATTAATAGAATCCCTAACAACTGATCATCACTAAACCACCACCATCCACTGCCATCCCAACTCAGCAAGATCCCCCACTACCCGCTACCACTACTCAGATTTACACTGTTGGGATTATAAGAAAAATTCCCACGTTTTACCGTCCTAATTCCTACTGTCGAAGTTGGTTCTCTCTATTAGTTCTTTTCTCTCTGCTCGATGGCGTTTTATTCATTTCTCTCGACTCAAGAAGACAATAACTGAAGAGAATATTATAAACTACACTGCGCGACGACTAAATCTGCCTACAAGTTTTATATGTAGCAAATTAGTAAAGAAAGATGCTGACATCTCATCTCTCCGTTTTGTTAATTTTAAACTTGGTGTCCCAGTTGGATCGTTTAATGATGTTCTCGATTCATCTATTTGGCCTGTTGGAGTCCAGATAAAGGAATTCTCACATCCATCGTCCAAAAAACGAATTACATCTACACCAACAAAGTTCTGCAACCTAAACAAAAGTTCTACTGATTTTTAAGATTTTTTATCACAATATTGGAGGTATGAGAACAAAATCTAATGATTTTTATATTTCTGTTGCCGACTGTTCGTATGACATTATCGTTCTAACTGAAACATGGTTAAATGATAGTTTTCTTTCAACCGAATATTTTACATCGGATTTTAATGTCTATCGAAAGGATCGCTGCTCTGCGAGTACAGGCTTAAAAAGAGGCGGCGGTGTTTTATTTGCCATCCGATCTGGGTATATTTGTAGAGAAATTTTGTTGTACGGCAAAGATATTGAACAAATGTGTATTTGTGTAGATTTATGTATTTTAACTGGAAAAACTATTCATATTTATTTTTTTATGTCATACATTCCTCCATTATCTCAATATTCTGTTTATGAAGCTCATATAAATAATGTTAAAGATATTGAAAAAACCTTAGATGAGAATTGTTATATTATAATCCTTGGAGATTTTAATTTACCAAATGTTAAATGGTTATTTTCAAAAGATGATGAACAATATTTTCTTTATAACGTAACTAAAGATTTTGAATACAATGTAATTGATAGCCTATTGGCTTTAAATCTGCATCAAATTAATAATGTTCAAAATTCTATTGGTCGGATTTTAGATCTAATTTTTATTGATAAGAATCTAGAAGCTCAATTAGATGAGGCTAGTTTCCTTTTGGGTGAAAATAGTGTTCATCATAAATCACTTGAAATTAAATTTAATTTTTCTGTTTTAATTGAATCACAGTTTTGTTCCAATGTTATAGCTCATGAATATGATTTTAAAAATACTGATTTTGTTTCTATAAACCGATATTTTGAAAGTGTAAATTGGCAAATTATTTATAATTGCAGTAATTTAGAGATGGCTTTTGCTATGTTTCGGAACATATTAGATGATGCCATTGCTAATTTCGTTCCTTTAAAAAAATTCAAAAAGACCAATTTGGTTTATTAAAAGTTTGTCTAGGTTAAAAAATGTCGTATCTAAACTTCGTAAAAAGATTAAGATTTCGGATTCCTTTCGTGAACAATTTATTAGATCTAGGAAAGAGTACGAATTCTTAAGAAGATTTACATATAAACAATATATTTGGTCTCTTGAGTCGAAAATAAAAACTAATTCGAAGTATTTTTGGACATTTCTAAATACTAAAAGAAAATCAATTGGAATCCCTTCCATTATTTCTTATAATGGTATTTTTTCTGAAAATTTAAAAGATATTTGTAATAACTTTGCTTTATTTTTCCAATCGAACTTTTCTGATTTGGGTTTAGATTATAATGAAACACTTAGTTTCAATTCTAACATTAATGTTGGTGACCTTTCTTTATCGACAGTTGATGTATTAAATGCTTTATCGTCGCTTGATAACAGTTTCTCTGCCACACCGGACAATATTCCACCTTTAGTTTTGAAATTTTGTAAATATAACCTTAAAACCCCACTTTGCTTTATTTTTAATTTGTCCTTGAAACAAGGAGTATTTTTAGATACATGGAAACATTCTCTGATAACTCCTTTGCATAAATCTGGATCTAAAGCATCTGTGGAAAATTATAGACCAATTGCTAAGCTTCAGCTAATCCCCAAATTATTTGAAGCAATTGTTAAAATTAAACTTTATAGTTTAGTTCAAAACCATATTTCCCTGCATCAGCGTGGCTTTATGAGTGGTAGGTCTACTGCAACAAATTTAGCAATTTTTACAAATTACTGTCTTGGTTGTTTAGAAAATCATACTCAAGTGGATGTAATCTACACCGATTTTTCCAAGGCGTTTGATCGGGTACAACATAATGTTCTCTTGAAAAAACTTGAATTACTTGGCTTTCACTCGAATCTCCTAAATTGGATCAGAAGCTATTTGGTGGGACGAAGACAATATGTTAAAATTGGTGATGTTCTGTCCAAAGAAATACATAATTTTTCTGGTGTACCACAAGGTAGTAATCTTGGTCCACTCCTTTTCATTTTATTTATAAATGATTTACCGAATTGTATTAAAAGTTCTAGTTTTCTTTTATATGCTGATGATCTCAAGATTTTTAGTTCTGTAAGTTCTTCATCAGATGCTAGTAAAATTCAATTGGATATTGATAATATTACCAAGTGGTGTTTCATAAATGGTTTAAATTTTAATATAAAAAAGTGTAGTATTGTTACGTTTTCTAAAATAAAGGATCCGATATGTTTTGATTACAAAATTGAGAATCAGTTCTTAATGAGGTTAACGAATCAAAAGGATCTTGGTGTGATTTTTGACTGAAATATGAATTTTTCTCTTCAAGAACTTCTAAGTCATTCGAAGATCCTTATACTTTAAAAACTCTTTTTGTATCCCTTGTAAGACCTTTACTTGAATATTGTTGCATTATATGGGATCCCTTTACACAATCAAGTATTTTAAGGATTGAAAAGGTTCAGAAGAGATTTACAAAATTTGCTTTACGAAAGCCTTATAATTATTTAAATATGCCACCTTATGAGACCAGATGTGCTTTAATTGACTTAAAACCTTTAGTATCTAGAAGAAAATTATATTCAGTACTCTTTGCTTACGATGTGCTCAACTCTAAGATGAATTGTTCATTTTTGTTGTCTCAGTTTAATATGTATGTTCCATCTCGGAACTTGCGTCCTAGAAATGGTAATTTTCTACATGTTCCTTTTCATAGCACAAATTATGCGAAACATAATCCAATAACTGCTTCTTGTATTGCTTTTAACGAATTTGAGTTTGTAATTGATTTTAATAAAAATAGATTAGATATTAAGAAAGATGTATTGAATTTGTTGTAACACTATGTTTTTACCACTGTCAATTTGTAAATATAATGTTTGATTTTAATGTAGTCTCCATAAAGTATTGTAACTTGAAAGACGAATAAATAAATAAATAAAACAAGAGTGAAATTTATTATAGACGAGTAAGCAGACTGAAACTGTAGTCGTTTAAACTCAAATGGCACATCAGTCGGCATCATTGGGATGATATTTCGCAACATTATATCTATTGATCCAACCTTTAATTGAAGATTGTGAGGCAAATTCAGCGAGTTTAAAAATTCCGGTGGATAGTTGACTACAACATCTTGATTAGTAGCCAAATCAACTGATTTATATATCCTCGATGCCTGTAATTTGTTCTTGAATTTTAAAATTTAATTAATTTACATCTATATTTCTTGCAGCTAATATAGCTCGTTCGCTCAACCAATCATGGTTTCTGTAATTTTGAGAAACATCTGGAAACACCTTCTAAATAAGTTCATCTTTTGATTGCGTTAACTGACAAAAACTTTGAGGAAAGTTAATGCTCCAGTTTCATCATTTGTTACTTTCATAAGAGTATTAAATACATACTTCTGTTGTTTTTTCAACAGTAGAAGATTTGTTTGAATTAATTCTTTCAAAGTATTGAGCTCATACAGTTTTTCTCGATGCAACTCTTGGTTAAAAGCATCATGCATTGCACGATTGGGCGCGGTCAGGCCTAATTGAATTATTAGTTAATTTGACATCATCATGCACATGTCCTTAATTGAAATCAATACTTCATTGTAAATTTCTTCACTGATTTGTATATTTGGATTTCCCATTCTATTCCGTTTTTGATACAAAATATCATCACACATAGGGAAAAAGAAAAGGTCTGTTTTTTTCGGCAATTATTCGAATTTTTCTCGCCGTAAAAACCATCCTTGAACTTCAACGAACATTAAAAATAGAAAAATTGGCCAAATTTGTCCAGGCGTTGTTGAGTTATGCGCTTACCAACACATTTTGCAATTTATTTTTATATTATAGACTTCAATTAATTGATTTAAGGGGCTATGTACACCATAGTTTGATCCTTTGTATATAAAACTGAATAGTACTATCATGAACGAGAAAATTGTGTTACGAAAGGCGGAGCATGAGGAATCTAAAAGCGACTGGAAAATAAAATTTTTAAAGCAAGAGTGGGAATGAAAGGAGTATATTATTTTGTCCTCATAAGTATTAAGATGTGTGAGGGAGTCAGTTGAATCAGCTGTTTATTTAAAAAAATGAGAAAATGTGAAAGCAAAAACACAAAAACAGTTCGTTGACATAGTTACCTTGGATTTTTTTGTGCCTCTGTCTACCTATCAATGTAAAGGAGCTATGCATATACATATCGTTATAGCTATGAATTGTATGCTTTTAGCAGTAGAGAAATTTGAAAATTTAAATGCAACGTTTGCAAATTTCATTCTCTGTAGGATTCATTGTTGCCATATTTTGAATATGGGGTATAGACTATAGAAGTATGTATATACATAGATTTTTTAATGTTTAATATTTCTACAATGTAGGTACATATATGTAGGTAGAGGGTGGATATGTAAGTAGTATCTAAGGAGATTGGCATGTAGTGCTAGGCGGTGGAATAACTTTTTTTAAATACTGGTTCTAAACAATGAAGCCAAAAATAATAAAATAAATAAATGAAACTTTATTTATTTATTAACTTCCCATAGGAAGTTATTGTAATGGGTCCGATTTGTCGAATTGAAAATTTTGACATTTCTCGACGTCGAGAGTCGAAATAAAAGATTTTAGAAAGATGTCTGTGCGTGCGTGTGTACGTATGTACGTTCGCGACGTTTTTTTTCGTCGTCCATTGCTCAAAAACCAGTAGATATCGACTTCAAATAAATTTTGTTATACAGGTAATAAAGCAGAAAGATGCAGAAAGGACTCTCAAAAAAATTGAGTGGGTGGTTTTTTTTACCATAGCAATTTAAAAAACAGTGGAAATGTTGGTTAACCCTCAATATCACACGAACCATTGACGCTAGAGACTTGAATTAAATTTTATATTATATATTGACACGTGATACAAAACAAGAATATTTTTGAAAAAAAAATCCAATTAACGTTTTTTTTTATAAATCAAAAAAACTGAAAAAAAATTGTCACCTCGAAAATTTTCGAATAAGAAATGATTTTATCTCCAAAACAATTTTTTGCAACGAATAATAACGTTTTCAACATCTGGTAAAATTTTAAGAAAAATCAAATTGAGAGTTTTTTTATAAAAAAATAAAAACCTAAAAAAAACATTACTCAAAGTTGGTAAAAATTGAATTTCGACTCAAATATCTTTTCAAAAACTTAAGATTATGGCTTCAAACTTATTTTATCTTATAAGAAATATTATTTTCAACATTCGGAAATTTTTTTAGAAAAATCGAATTTACAGTTTTTTTGGGGAGAGTACGATAACTTTGGCGACAAAGTTTAATGACGGATTTGTATAGAACAGTTAAAAACAAGCATTTTTTACTATGGGAGGGGGGGTCTATCTCCCCCCGTTTAGGCGGTAGGGGCAATTTAAAAAAATATGTACATTAAATGGAAAAAAATAATTAAAAAATAACGGTAATACTTACAATTAAGTATTATATCTTTTTTTAAAGCCAACATTTTTGTATATTAGATTGTTTTTAAATCAAGTCAAAACTATGCATAGTTTTTGAAAAAAATTGTTTTAAACTAAAAATGTATGCAAAAAAAATTTAAAAAAAGGTTTAAAGTGTAGTTTTTCAAAACTTTCAAATTATCTACGGTTTTTTTTTTAGAATTCATTGCTCTTATTTGTTTTTGATCAAAAACTGAAAACTAGATGACTTTATGTCTTCTAGTTCTTGAGAAAATTGAAAATTACCAAAAAAAATATTTTAATTAAATTACTTTATCCTTGCTTATAAGTATTAAATAAATAAATTAGGTGGCGCAACAGTCCATAAAGAACCAGGGCCTAGTGACTTACAACTCTCAACCATTCCTGTGTGCGAGTAATGCTATCAGAGATGGAAGGGGCCTACAGTTTATATGCCGAATCCGAACGGCTAATTTGAGAAAGCACTTTTCATGACAAGAATTACTCTTGGAGGATTTGTCAATTCCTCGCAAGAGGCAGTACCCGTGAAAAAAGTTAGGTGGCACAGGCAGGGATTGAACCCATGACCCCTTGCATGACAGTCCAACGCACTAACCATCACGCTACCATTGTTACTATCAAAATAAGACCACTCAAGCAAAAAAGAAAGAATTAAATTAAAATAATAGTTGTGGTTATTTTCAATTTTCTCAAAAACTAAAAGACATAAAATCATCTAGTTTACAGTTTTTGATCAAAAACAAATAAGAGTAATAAATTGTGAAAAAAAACAATGGTAGATAATCTTGAAGTATTGAAAAATTACACTTTAAACCTTTTTTTTTAACTTTTTTGTACTCAAATTTTGAGTTTAAAATTAAATTTTTCAAAAACTACGCATAGTTTTGACTTGAATTAAAAACTGGCTAATAAAACAGAATGTTGACATTTTCTTCACGTATTTTAAAATAAAGTCTTTTTGTCTTTGATAGTTCGCCAAACTCCAGTGCAAATAGCTGTTCTTTCTTCTTCAGAAAAATTGTCGCTGCATTTAAAGCGACATTTACTGCAGTCTATGGGTTTTGTATTTTTGATTAATTCATGGCCGCTTTTAGTTGTATAAGGAACACAATCGTAACGACGTTTTTTAATGACATTTCTCTCCCAATTGCCCTCATCTCGGATGCCCCACCTTGAGTTCTTTCTCCTTTTATTTCTCTGTATTGAAGAAGGTCCTGAAATTTCCATTCCTTCAGGAACATGGTGCTCTTGCACTTCTATATCAGCCGTCATTGATGTCGAGGAAGTCATACGAGGTTCGCCTTCGAGGTCTGATTCAGAGTTGCTGGATTCATTATGATGTTCAGGATTCCAAGTTTCATCCAAGGATTCTTGGTTTTCTGTTGCGTACGAAACGTCTTCAGCAAAAATTACAGGAAGATTCATAATATCAAATGATGGACTCAAGTAAATTATCTGGTAAGCTTTTTCGTTAGATTCCGCATGTACAGTAATGTTATTATTTTCCTCCAGGATATTATTGTCGTTATTTTGTTTTATTTCATCTTCAACTTTATCCAGGTTCTTTGTAATCTAAAAATAAATACACCTACTTAGGCTGATTGGCAGAGAATTTTCTCTTGCAAATCTATACCGGTCAAATTGTATGATTGGAAAAGGTAACTCATCTCTGAGTATACTAAAAAGTTGGTGCATCTTTATTCGTAATACTTTTATTTTAACTAATATCTCGACAACGATTCATCATCCTTATAGTAAAAATATTTGACAGGCATATTTTTGCATTAAAAAAGAGCTTTTTTTTATCTCGGCTGACTGGCCTAATAATAACACTAGGCAACTAATTTTGGCATTGATATTGTGGTGACCAAATTAACTCATATAACATTTATTATAATATTCACTTAGTTTAAAGTTAACTCAGTTTTCTCATAGACCTCGATGTACTTATAACAAAAATTTCGCAATATCTCAAGACAATCTGAAGTTTAAAATACCTACAATGTACCTATGTTTAGTTGCCCAGTGTACTAGATACCTTACATGTACATACATTATTTTACAATATCGAATAGGTACTATTTATTCTTTTATATTAATACAAAATAATAGCTTTGATAATCATGGTAACTTACGGTAGCCTTATTTTGTTGTTGTTTCTCAAAAAGATCCAAGATTTTTTGACCTCTACTTGATTTTCTTTCCATGATTTATTCTATTTATAAAATTAATAATGAATTAATTATTTTTGTTTTACACAACACAATACAACAAGTACGCCGAACCTTTTACATTAAAATTTCACCACTTAATCTATAAGAAACTGCTAAGAACTTCCGAATGTGACTAAGTTTACCGACAATTGCAACAATCTTGCTTTGAATTCGAATAGAATACGTATTTATTGACAGTTATCGAACGGGGTTTTAGTTTTTTTAAGTAAACACATGTCTCATGGCCAACTTTTTCAGTGCAAAAAGTCATTAAATGCCACTTAGTGAGTTTTCGCACTATGTAATAATCGGGATTTTATTGCAAAAAGTCACTAAGTAACTTAATGACTTTTTGCACTATAAAATCATTACATTTTGTACTTAATGAAACCATTTTTTACATTTAAAAGGATTTCTGTTGTTCTGATGCTTTTTTAGCGTTATTTAATCGATAGCTATGATTGAAACTCACAACTTTGCATTTTTAGATTAAAATCCATCAAAAGTGTACTTAGTGACTTTTCGCAATAAACCGACGTTATATTTCTACAATGTAGGTATATGTAGGTAGAGGGTGGATATGTAAGTAGTATCTAAGGAGATTGGCATGTAGTGCTAGGGCTAGGCGGTGGAATAACTTTTTTTAAATACTGGTTCTAAACAATGAAGCCAAAAATAATAAAATAAATAAATGAAACTTTATTTATTTATTAACTTCCCATAGGAAGTTATTGTAATGGGTCCGATTTGTCGAATTGAAAATTTTGACATTTCTCGACGTCGAGAGTCGAAATAAAAGATTTTAGAAAGATGTCTGTGCGTGCGTGTGTACGTACGTTCGCGACGTTTTTTTTTTTCGTCGTCCATTGCTCAAAAACCAGTAGATATCGACTTCAAATAAATTTTGTTATACAGGTAATAAAGCAGAAAGATGCAGAAAGGACTCTCAAAAAAATTGAGTGGGTGGTTTTTTTTACCATAGCAATTTAAAAAACAGTGGAAATGTTAGTTAACCCTCAATATCACACGAACCATTGACGCTAGAGACTTGAATTAAATTTTATATTATATATTGACACGTGATACAAAACAAGAATATTTTTGAAAAAAAAAATCCAATTAACGGTTTTTTTTATAAATCAAAAAAACTGAAAAAAAATTGTCACCTCGAAAATTTTCGAATAAGAAATGATTTTATCTCCAAAACAATTTTTTGCAACGAATAATAACGTTTTCAACATCTGGTAAAATTTTAAGAAAAATCAAATTGAGAGTTTTTTTATAAAAAAATAAAAACCTAAAAAAAACATTACTCAAAGTTGGTAAAAATTGAATTTCGACTCAAATATCTTTTCAAAAACTTAAGATTATGGCTTCAAACTTATTTTATCTTATAAGAAATATTATTTTCAACATTCGGAAATTTTTTTAGAAAAATCGAATTTACAGTTTTTTTGGGGAGAGTACGATAACTTTGGCGACAAAGTTTAATGACGGATTTGTATAGAACAGTTAAAAACAAGCATTTTTTACTATGGGAGGGGGGGTCTATCTCCCCCCGTTTAGGCGGTAGGGGCAATTTAAAAAAATATGTACATTAAATGGAAAAAAATAATTTAAAAATAACGGTAATACTTACAATTAAGTATTATACCTTTTTTTAAAGCCAACATTTTTGTATATTAGATTGTTTTTAAATCAAGTCAAAACTATGCATAGTTTTTGAAAAAAATTGTTTTAAACTAAAAATGTATGCAAACAAAATTTAAAAAAAGGTTTAAAGTGTAGTTTTTCAAAACTTTCAAATTATCTACGGTTTTTTTTTTAGAATTCATTGCTCTTATTTGTTTTTGACCAAAAACTGAAAACTAGATGACTTTATGTCTTCTAGTTCTTGAGAAAATTGAAAATTACCAAAAAAAATATTTTAATTAAATTACTTTATCCTTGCTTATAAGTATTAAATAAATAAATTAGGTGGCGCAACAGTCCATAAAGAACCAGGGCCTAGTGACTTGCAACTCTCAACCATTCCTGTGTGCGAGTAATGCTATCAGAGATGGAAGGGGCCTACAGTTTATATGCCGAATCCGAACGGCTAATTTGAGAAAGCACTTTTCATGACAAGAATTACTCTTGGAGGATTTGTCAATTCCTCGCAAGAGGAAGTACCCGTGAAAAAAGTTAGGTGGCACAGGCAGGGATTGAACCCATGACCCCTTGCATGACAGTCCAACGCACTAACCATCACGCTACCATTGTTACTACCAAAATAAGACCACTCAAGCAAAAAAGAAAGAATTAAATTAAAATAATAGTTGTGGTTATTTTCAATTTTCTGAAAAACTAAAAGACATAAAATCATCTAGTTTACAGTTTTTGATCAAAAACAAATAAGAGTAATAAATTGTGAAATAAAAACAATGGTAGATAATCTTGAAGTATTGAAAAATTACACTTTAAACCTTTTTTTTAACTTTTTTGTACTCAAATTTTGAGTTTAAATTTAAATTTTTCAAAAACAACGCATAGTTTTGACTTGAATTAAAAACTGGCTAATAAAACAGAATGTTGACTTTAAAAAAATGTATAAAACTTAATTGTAAGTATCACCGTTATTTTTTAATTATTTTTTTTTCCATTTTAAATAATAATTTTTTTAAATTGCCCCTACCGCCTAAACGAGGGGGATAGACCCCCCTCCCATAGTAAAAAATGCTTGTATTAAGCCCCTCTACCAAAAACCGTTATTATATCTTGGCGCCAAAGTTATCGTACTCGTGCCTTTCAAAACTTTGAGATATTGGCTTCAAACTAATTTTATCTTATAAATAATATTGTTTTCAACATTCGGTAAAATTTTGAGAAATGTTTGATTGACAGTTTTTTTTTTAGAAAAAATAAAAACCTACAAAAAAAACAACTAAAACTTGGAAAAAATTTTCTTTCTACTCAAATAGCTTTTCAAAAATTAAAAATATTGGCTTCAAACTTATTTTATTTCACAGAAAATATTGTTTTCGATACTCAATAGAATAAAATCTACAAAAAATAGTATGCAAACTTGGTAAAAATTTTCTTTCCACTCAAATATCTTCACAAAAATTTGAGATTGTGGCTTCCAACTAATTTTATAAAAAATATTGTTTTCAACATTCGAACAAATTTTGAGAAAAATCGAATTGACAGTTTTCTTACAAAAAATAAAAACCTAATTTAATTTCATTCATCAAAATTAATTTCATTCTTCAAAAAACGCTACAATTTGCATTCGAAAGAAATAGGACAGGGCTGCCACTTTTGAACATAAAAACTATGTTAACAACTTCATATGGATATAGGTTAACTGCATTTTAAAAATAAAATAAATTAATACTGTAATTTGTACCTACATAATTGCGTATTTACTATGCTTAAGAAATAGAAAACATTAATCTACATTTGTTCGTTATATTTCTAAAAATATCCAACATTGTAAAGGTGATATAATATCTATCTACCTATATTTATCCTTATAAAAAACAAACAATAAATATCTGACCATTATGAGCATTATATTAATTTTCTTATTCATTTCATTCATTGAATTTCTAATTGAATTTCTCATTCATTCTAATTCATACTTGAAAAAAGGAGTACCTACTTAAAGTTTCAAATTGGGAACCGGAAACAATTTGTACTCATTCAATCCTTTTTTGCCTTGTTGATATTTTTCAATATTCCTCAATACCTACCAAGCAAAAAAAAAAAACACATTATACATATTTGTATAGAATATGCATTGAAAAATAATAACAAAAATACCTTTCCCTCCAACTATCGCTAAATTTGTATACATTCTTCTCTATCTTCTTTTCTTCAATTATCTGGAAAATTATTATTTAATTTTGCAATTCTCGCTCATTCTCCCCTCACCGCAATACATTCCACACGTCAAACACGTGGAACTAACGTTTGGGAAGTCGGCAAGTAGTTTTATTGCCGACGTTTCACCTTCATGATAATACTATTCAATTTATATACAAAGTTAGAACCAGTATTTAAAAAAAGTTATTCCACCGCCTAGCACAACATGCCAATCTCCTTAGATACTACTTACATATCCACCATCTACCTACATATACCTACATTGTAGAAATATAAACATTAAAAAATCTATGTATACACATACTTCTATACCCCATATTCAAAATATGGCAACAATGAATCCTACAGAGAATGAAATTTGCAAACGTTGCATTTAAATTTTCAAATTTCTCAAAAACTGAAAATCTAAAATCAAATGAATATAATTTTCTTCAAGCAAAATACCTACTGCTAAAAGCATACAATTCATATGTATATGTATAGCTCCTTTACATTGATAGGTAGACAGAGGCACAAAAAAATCCAAGGTAACTATGGCAACGAACTGTTTCTGTGTTCTTGCTTTCACATTTTCTCATTTTTTTTTAAATAAACAGCTGATTCAACTGACTCCCTCACACATCTTAATACTTATGAGGACAAAATAATATACTCCTTTCATTCCCACTCTTGCTTTAAAAATTTTATTTTCCAGTCGCTTTTAGATTCCACACCAAATTTCCGTACACACTGCGCCCTCATCCTCCGCCTTTCGTAACACAATTTTCTCGTTCATGATAGTACTATTCAGTTTTATATACAAAGATTTATATACAAAGTTAGAACCAGTATTTAAAAAAAGTTATTCCACCGCCTAGCACAACATGCCAATCTCCTTAGATACTACTTACATATCCACCATCTACCTACATATACCTACATTGTAGAAATATAAACATTAAAAAATCTATGTATACACATACTTCTATACCCCATATTCAAAATATGGCAACAATGAATCCTACAGAGAATGAAATTTGCAAACGTTGCATTTAAATTTTCAAATTTCTCAAAAACTGAAAATCTAAAATCAAATGAATATAATTTTCTTCAAGCAAAATACCTACTGCTAAAAGCATACAATTCATATGTATATGTATAGCTCCTTTACATTGATAGGTAGACAGAGGCACAAAAAAATCCAAGGTAACTATGGCAACGAACTGTTTTTGTGTTCTTGCTTTCACATTTTCTCATTTTTTTTTTAAATAAACAGCTGATTCAACTGACTCCCTCACACATCTTAATACTTATGAGGACAAAATAATATACTCCTTTCATTCCCACTCTTGCTTTAAAAATTTTATTTTCCAGTCGCTTTTAGATTCCACACCAAATTTCCGTACACACTGCGCCCTCATCCTCCGCCTTTCGTAACACAATTTTCTCGTTCATGATAGTACTATTCAGTTTTATATACAAAGACTTGAACGACTAAAACTAAAGTTTAAACTACCAAGAACTGATGGTGATGAAATTTGTCCGTTTATTATTCCAACAATAAAACAAAACTGCAAGTACATCCTATGATTTGTCAAAGAAGGAAGATTTATGAGAGAAAGTCTTTGAGAATAAGGGAAGGAATCGTAGACAAAAACGCAAAAATCTTTTCTGGATGGCTTCGACTCTTGTGACGTGTACGGCGCACAGTGGTGCGAGAGCGGAAAAAAGTCTTTTTAAGAAGTTATATTTATCCTTTTAAATTTTATGTTTAAGTACTCTTATATAACCCGAGCGTATGATTTAAAAGTATTTTTCAACATATATATTGTATGTTCTGATTTACAAGCCCTCAAAGTTGAAAAATAATTTTACTCAAATCGCGAACCGTATTTTCAACAAATTTTGAGATGTTTTTTTCCGAAGTTCCTTTAAATAAATTCTCTAGCTTCTTAAATAATTTAATTGGTCTATTTTCGATTATCTAAAATAAAAAAAAAAAAATGATTATTTATAAAAGATACCTTCTATAAGTAGTCTGAAGCTTAAGTACTAGGAAAAAATGTGTTTTTTTTAAACTTTTTGATTTCAAAAAAAAGCTCCAAAAGACTCCAAGAAAGTAAGTATGCCAGCATATGCTCCATACATTCATGTTAAAGCACAGAAAAAATCAGCTGCAGATACTTGCAGATGTGGAAGTTATGATCAAAAATGTTTCACTGAATCGGATTTCAAAAAACTGCGTTTTGACGGTGGTGTTTACCAAAAAGTTTGATTTCTTCGTTATTAATTGTCAGAATGAACTGGTTAAGCCCATTATTTTAAGAAAAAATGTCAAACTTTATTTTAAAAATAAAACAAAATTAATACATTGACACAGGTCTGAGAATTTCGATTTTTGCGAAACCATTTATTTCTGCCCGGAAAATTTTTTCAACTTTGAACTCAATTTTCTTGGAAAGAACACACGAAAAGCAATAAAGTTTTATGATATTTTAAATTATATGATAGAGCTTAAAAAAAATAGAGAAAAGGATTAGGGATAATCCTTTATTTTTTTAATTTTTCGCTAAAAGTATGGCAGGTAGAAATAAAAAAGGTGTTATTTTTAAAGTTTTATTGCTTTGTTTTTGTTGTGTATTGCGTAATTTTTTATTACCTGACTTATTAGAATAAAATCTCTTACTTAAATCTATATATATATAAAGGATTAATTAAAAAAAGTCAGTATTGAGTTATTGAGCATTAGTGCAAGGTTTTTGAGAAGAAAATACTTCCAATCAGCGCAGACGCTAAAAACCACATTTTAGCGTTATAAAATTACTACTTCATTGTTTTTTTATTTATTTTTTGTATGTATTTATCTATTTATTTATTTAATTTTATAATATACATAGTTAGTAATACTATTTTGTTCAAAATAAAAAGTTAAGATTTTACTAAAAAAAACTTTTATTTAAATATAACATCAAAAGCCTCAAATTTTAGAAAAATATCAATAACTTTTTTTCTAATAATTTTTTCTTGACCAAATTTTGACCAAGCGTGTATAAGACTAATATTAACCTGTGTTTCAAATATCATTAAAATTCGTTTTATAGTTCAGATTTTACAGACTTTTTTCTGCTCTCCCATACAAAAATCAAAAACCCTCAAATTTTAGAAAAATGTCAATAACTTTTTTTCTAATAATTTTTTCTTGACCAAATTTTGACCAAGCATGTATAAGACTAATCTTAACTTGTGTTTCCAATTTCATTAAAATTCGTTCAATAGTTCAGATTTTACAAATTTTTTTCCGCTCTCCCATACAAAAATCAAAAACCCTCAAATTTTAGAAAAACGTCAATAACTTTGTTTATAATTTTTTTTTCAACCAAATTTTGACCAAATATGTAAAAGACTAATCTAAACATGTTTGCCAAATTTCATTTTAATCCGTTGAACCGTTCAGATTTAACAGACTTTTTTCCGCTCTCCCATACAAACCGAACCACTGTGCGGCGTAGTAAGGTGACCATACCAGAGAGAAAAAACTAAATGAGAGAGCCAAATTTCCTCGTCTCCGTCCCTTCAAAACCTCTTACTCTCATTTTTTACAGCGTGTTGAATTCGTATCGGTGTATACATACATGTTTTCACCTCGGAGAAGAGTACACAAAAAAACATCATTTCCGGGAAATACGACATTTCTCATTTTTGTTTATTGATAGCCAAGAAGGCTATGTTTTTTAAAGTCTCATTATAATATTTGTAATTCTCATGAATTTCTTTTTTTTTAATTTTGCTAACATCTTGTCGTATCTACAAAAATACTCCTATAATTCAAATTAATTCTAGCAAAACATTTTTGTTTGTCAATAAATAACGGAAGAAGTTAAACCGGTAGTTCGTGGTGAATTTGTTTTTCTCTTCTTTTTCTCTAAGTTACAGATAGATGGCAGGAACAACCAAAACAAGAAAGGATGTGTGCAGAAAGTGTTTAACAAGGTTAAGGCTTTTTAGATTAGACTTTATTTGTATATATAACGAGTACATGTTTTTTATAAATGAATGTTATGTTTATTTCAATAGTAATACCTTAACTATTAACTTAACTACTGTATTATCTGAAATATACTGCATTGAATTATTTTACATTGAATTATAAAAGGCGAAAATAACAAAAGTTCTATAGTTTACCGGGAATATTTATATAAAATATCCATATCTTCTGCAATTGCGGTATCAATCGATATTTTCTGGAACTTAGTGTTAACGTAACATTTATTTGTCATGAATTACTTTTCCAACTTTTTTATACACCATAAAAATCAATTATAAAATTTGGCTGTGATAATAATTACTTGAACACAGCATTTTCTATGTTTATAGTTATTCAGGTTTAGCCCTTAACTTTGATTTGAATTTATTTATGAATAGCCTAAAAAGTTTAGCAAACATCTATGAATAAGCCA
Organism: Eupeodes latifasciatus; assembly: GCA_920104205.1. Lineage (NCBI taxonomy): Eukaryota > Metazoa > Arthropoda > Insecta > Diptera > Syrphidae > Eupeodes > Eupeodes latifasciatus. The sequence continues at coordinate 57,501,843 of OV049927.1, forward strand.
CAATGCACTTTCATAAAAACTGTAGTTAGAACTTTCCCTGACAGATTTTCCCTTGTCGCTATATAACTGAAAGATAAGATATAAATAGTTAGAACTGGAAAACTTATAAAAATGATGCATAAGACTTAAATTTTTGTTGAAGAACAAATTTGTATATTCTTTTCACAAAACCACTGAACTAGCGAGAATACAAATATTTTTACTTTTGTACAAAAGTACTTTTCGGCTTATGTAGTTAAGCCTTTAAAAGCAACACACTTAGGGGAAAGCAGTAAGAATAGCTTATCACCTATTCACAAATCTTATGCAATGAAAACTGGCAACAGAAGTAACAAGTTGACGGTCTTTTTATTTAGTGTCTACTTAAATCACTTATTTTCAGCATTTTGGAAATGTCGTGAGTAATGTAAAGAAAATAAACAACGAGTACACACAAATAAAATAGGAATGGAAAAAAGAGATAAGTATATAAAAATGTTTTCAATGTTCCATGTTTGATTTGATTTGATTTGATTTATTGATAAGAAAACAGCTGTACATTAAGAATAACTTATAAATTGTACAGGATGTATTACAAATGATTAACAAGGATATGCAAGAATGTATTATATCAAATAGCAATTATAGCAAAATTAAATAACAATTATAACAAAATATTACAAGTTAATTTTACAAAAGTAAATTTAAGCTTAATAAAGTTTTTAAATGAATTTAATAAAATTTAAAGCAAAGTCGCAAAAGAAGAAGATAAATAAAATAATAAAAAAGTCATCTCAGTTCATGTTAGAAAAATATTCAAAGATAAGTTCATTAAACTTTTTGTTTTCGATTCCAGACCTCATGTGACTGGGAACATTATTCCACAGTCTGACAGCATAAACGAAAAATTGTCGACGTGATGTCAAACAGGTATATCTTGAGGAGCGCAATAGAATGGAACGATTTGAAGAACAGAAATTAAGTTTGGAAAATAGGTAGTTCGGAGTCTTATTAACAATTAATTTGAAGAGAAACAAACAACACCGATACATGAAGAAAGCTTCCAATTTACAACCCAAAAGTTGACGAGCCTGAAGCGAAATGTGATCAAACCTTCGAAGATTGAAAACGTAACGGGCAATAGCATTGAAAGCAACCTTTAACTTTTGAAGTGAATGATAATCAGGATCTGCGAACAACTCACACCCATATGATAATATGGGTAGTACAAACGATCTTACAAGCTTCAATTTTACTTGAGTAGAGAGTATTGTTTTATTTACAGATAGTCCTCTAAGTGAACCATATATCTTGGCAATTATAGAATCAATATGAGTGTCCCATGTTAGTTTATTGTTGAAGATTATACCTAGGTTTTTTACAGTGGTGACATATTCAATTTCGCATGTATTTAAAAGGAGGCGAGGAAGGTTTTGAAGGTTTTGAAGGTTTTGAATGTCAGGATTATTTTTGGATATAGGGATAGCTTTCGTTTTCTCTGGATTAAGTTTAAGTCCATTGCGGTTAGACCAGTCATATATTGAGCTTAAATCAATGTTCATGCTAGATATAGCATCTTCAACCATCCCAATGGGAAAACTAATGTATAACTGCACATCATCCGCGTAGATGCGAAACTGACAGTAAGATAAAACAGATGGCAAATCGTTAATGAACATAGAGAACAGTAAAGGCCCAAGGATAGATCCTTGAGGAACACCAGAACTAACAGGAAGAAACGAAGACAGCTTACCATTGCACGATACAGCTTGCATACGATTGGTCAAGTAGGAATGAATAAGATTTTTTGTTGTGTCAGAGAAATTAAAATAGGTCGTCAGTTTATCACAGAGAATATTAAAGTTAACGCAATCAAATGCTTTTGAGAAGTCAAGTAAAGTTATCACAGTTATATAATTTTTGTCTAATGCCTGTCTAATATCATCAGACACTTTAAGAAGGGCTGAAATGCAACTATGTCCAGGTCGGTAACCAGATTGTAGAGCGTGAAGGAGATGTTTTTGTTTAATATAACTTTTTATCTGGTTGCTTATTATGTTTTCAAAAACCTTAGATAGAAAAGGAAGGATAGCTATGGGTCTGTATTCTTTTTTTATTCCTTGTTTAGGGATAGGGATAATTTTTGATTGTTTCCAGGAAGTGGGATAGGTTGAGGTCATTATTATAGTGTTGAAAATGTGAGTTATATGAGGAAGTATGAAGGGAAGAAGGATTTTTATAAAATCGGGATGAATGTTGTCGAGACCAGTAGATTTGGATTTTATTGAGAAAATTGCTTTTCCTACTTGATATTCATCAACAGCACACACAGAAAATGCATCAGTTCTATCGTTCTCAGAAAGTCCGGAGACCATATTGTTGAGTTGGGTTGGAGGAGTAAAGAAATTACGATTCAGTTCCTCTAAATCAATGCTCTCATCGTAAACACAGGTATCTTTTTTTAAACCAACACTTTTAACTTCTTTCCAAAAGAACTTGGAGGAAAGATCTGTGTTGAACCTGTTATTATAATAATTGTATTTGGCTGTTTTTATTAACCTTGTTACCAGATTACGGGATGTTTTAAATAGCCGAAGCATTTCTACACAGCCAAATCGTTTCCACCGGCGATATGAGACATCTCTTGCTTTAATTGCATTAAGAATTTCATGAGAAAGCCAAGGACAGCTACGTGATTTAATAAATCGAGTCTTTAAGGGAACATGTTTATTAAAAAGATAGTTAATAGCTACATTAAGGTGTTCAATTTGACTATTAACGTTAGACGTAGTGAAAATTGGGCGTAAATCAATGGACGAACAATCACTAAATAAATATTCAACATTGACATTACGAAACTGAAATGATTGTGTCGAATTCCTCTCAAAATTTAAATCATAGGTTGCAAAAATTAGATCATGGTATGAAAACACAGGGACGGATAACTGACTGACTATAACATTTAACAAAACTTTCATTGCTTACAAGAAAAACATCAAGCAGTGATGGGATACAACCAGGCCTAAAGTGAGTTGGCTCAACATTATTCACAAATGAGAGTCCCAGAGAATTCATTGACGTTTTAAATAGACATCACGAAACTGAAATGATTGTGTCGAATTCCTCTCAAAATTTAAATCATAGGTTGCAAAAATTAGATCATGGTATGAAAATACAGGGACGGATAACTGACTATAACATTTAACAAAACTTTCATTGCTTACAAGAAAAACATCAAGCAGTGATGGGATACAACCAGGCCTAAAGTGAGTTGGCTCAACATTATTCACAAATGAGAGTCCCAGAGAATTCATTGACGTTTTAAATAGGTTAGATGAAGGTTGCAAAAGATTTATATTTAAATCTCCACAAACTATAAGCTTAGGTACACGAGAACACATTTCTTCTACAATTGGTGTAATAAGACGAGAGCTAGCAACTCGTGGTGGCATATAAATGGCACCAATGCTGCATTTATTATCACCATCAAATAAATCAATGAAATAATAATCACATGCCTCGGTACCATCAGAGCATTTGACATGGCTAGACCGGATGTAATTTTTAACGTATATTGCAACACCCCCTCCCGTTGTATGAGTTCGGTCAGCCCTGTAAGGTTTTTTAAATCCATTAAGAGAAAAGAGACTACTATTTAAATTTGGATAAAACCACGTCTCAGACACGCAAATTATATCAAGCAAACTATCTTCAAATATCATTTTGAACTCATCGAATTTGTTAACAAGACTCTGAGCATTGATGTGGCAAATATGCAAACCATTATTACTTTTGCAAAGAGTATTTACTAAAAATCTATTTTTTTCGTTTATGCTGTGAAATCCAGCATCATTGTTGCTGCCCATTATGACAACAAAAGTTTAAACCGAGGCTGGAATCGAAAACAAAAATATTGAAAACATTTATTTCACAAGAAAGAGAGAAACTAAAGAAATATAATAAAGAAACAATTTGAACTGAAACAACTTGAACATACAACAAAAATAAATAAAGAGAAAAAACTTTTTGCGACAGAGAAAGAAAATTAGAAATAAAAAAAGAAGAACAAATGAAAAAAAATTCTTGCATTGAAAGATTAATATTAACTACCATTATTCGGATCATTTATATCGTCAGAGCCGACGGTATTCCTCAGATCTCCGATGTTGTTTATGATGACTGGATCTTGGCTGTTAGGAGTGCGGATAAACACTTGTCCATTGAATGTGTGCACAGATGATAGAAGAGACTTTCGTTTAAGTCTTAATGCGTACCGCTGGAGCTGATAATTATTTTTTGTGAGACTGTCGTTGATGAAAAAGCTTTTTTGCGAATCGATTTCAATTTCGGAGAGGCTAAGTGGAGCTTTTTTTGTTTTACGAAAGTTAAGGCCCAACTATAATAGACTTAACCGAGCTTAAGCCAGCTTAAGGGAACGAACCAATACGCAGCCTTATATGTCACTAACCATAATAGACGTTCTGCTCAGTTTCGTTAAATTTCGGTAACTTTCGCGCAATTACGCAAGAGCCATTTAAATGGCTCGAGCTTAAGCAAATGTCAAATTTGAAACGCATTTGCTTAAGTTACTTGAATTGATTATGGTTACTTTTTGTTTTGAAGATAACTTCTGATAACTTTTCGTTCGGTTTTGACATTAGCTTACTTTCGGTTAAGCCTATTATAGTTGGGCCTTTAGCTGCAGCTTGCATGAATTGTTGTTTACCACCAGTGCTGTCGTTTTGGAAAAGTCCAAAGCAGTACATTCCAAAAAATTTTGCATAATTTTTGCACAAAAGCAATACGCATATATTTTTTTTTAAATTCATATTTATTTTTATTTTTCTTTATAACAAAAAATAAACTTAGATACATATCTACTTTATATATGTATCTATAAGCCTTTTAGTTCAATTGCTTAGTCTTATTTTAATATTAATATTTTTATTAATATCACTTTTAATAAAATAGGAACTTTTTTATAATAAAAATAAATATATATTATAGCTTTATAACTATTATACAAAAATAAATGAATGCAAATAAAATAAAAATATCGCAGTTAATTTCAATTCATATTTGTGAATTTTTAAACAAATTCAATATGTAATTTTAGCACGAGAATATTTTTTTATAAAGACAACACAAAATTATATTTTAAATTCAGGTAACTAGTAATAATTTTGGAAGGCAAACAATGTTTATTGAATTTTGCATAGCGCAGCAAATTTTACATTAAAATTGAATTGACTGTGAATGTCAGTAAAGAGTTTTTTTTTTATCTTTTATCAAAGCTACTTTGCGAAAATATGCGCTCTGCACTTGCACTGCTATGCGGAAAGCATAAAATGGACCCAACAAATGTTTTTAAAAGGGGAAACATTGGAGCATTTAATGCGTTTTTTAAATTAAAGATAGCGCTCCAATAGTCTTCGAATTTCAAATCTACACTTATCATACTTTGATGGAAAAAAAAGGTCATTGACAAGTTCTTCTTGAATTAAATTTGGAAACAATTGTATAAGCGGGGTAAGGCTTGGGGATTTATTTTTTTGGATCAATTGTTTGCACGGCTTCTACAACTTTTTCTTGGAACTTAATTCTTTTTCTTATTTGAGTGCATAATTCGATGTAGTTATCTCTCCACTTTGTTTGTATATTTTGTATAACCTCACCTGTTAAGCCCCCAGAGCAAACTAAAATGTTAGCTTGTGCGCCAAGGTAGATTTCTTTTGAGTCTTAAAAGCAATATTTATTGCAAAAATCTATTAAGTTCAGAGAGGCGTCATCGATAAATTCGTTTTTGACAAAGTTCGACAACTTTATAGAAAATATTTAAAGTGATGCCATCTCTAAACTTTTTGTTCATATTTAGTTTTATGAACAACGAATTTGAAATGGCAATACAAAAATGAAAATGCAGTACAAAAGAAAAGTGTGCAGTACGGCAGTACGTACCAAGCTAAAGCAATACAAATATTGCTTTTGCAGTACGTTCGACAGCATTGTTTACCACGCTTATCCGAAAATTTCAGTATGATGCTCGAGTCGATGGGAGAATGTTGTTTCTTGTTGGCGCGAAAAATATTTTGAATGTGAAGGGGCTGAATATCCACAGTCACACAGATTTTTTTGTAAATTGTCTCCAAGTTTTCCCCAGGATACTCTGGTACACCAACAATTACAGCATCACAACAAATTTTCTCTCTCTCAAACTGATCAACGACTTGCTCAAGCCGTTTGACATCTTGGCGTGCTTTCTCCAGTTTTTGTTCAAAAATTAAATTATTTTCTCTCATCTGGGCATTTAGGCGATCTTCCAGAGCGTTGATTTTAGCGTCCAGGGAATGATTAAGTGTCACCATCCACTCCTCCAACCTCTTTTCAATGCGGCTCCACAGTTTGTCAGCAATGCCAGTTGAATTGCTTGCATCAGCATCTCTCGGAGAGGAATCACACTCACTGTCTTGTTGTTGCACACGGCATCGCTTATTTGGTTTTGGTGGCATATTTTGCTCGCGAATAAAAAGTACAACAAAAAGAAAAACTAATGCTTAATTTAAATTAAGTATAAAAGTTTAGATTCGAAGAGATGATATACAAGATTAAGGCAAAGCAATGTGCTTGATTTTATGCACTTAAACTGCGAGTTTTGCGAAAAAATGAGAATTTAATCGGACGACGAAAAAAAAACACGTCTAGTTGTTGCCTTGTATCTTACATTCTGTAACTCTCGTTTTCAATGTTCCTGCAACTCTCGCATCGACAAAATTAAGTCGATAAACTCTGAAAATTGAAACAAATCTGAGTTTTTTTTGCATCTTTCAACGGTCTGAGCGAAAATTAAACGCATAAACTCAGCTAATAATACAAATAATAGTAGAAGTGCTTTCAGAGTTTTATATTTCTAGGTCCTAATTCTCATTGGACTGTTGCACCACCTAATTTGTTTTACTTACTTAATGATTAAAACTGGCTTCAAATAACTAACTAATATTTATCTAAATGCGTAATTTAGAATTGTTTCTAAATCTTCATTGTTCTGGCACCTAACACGAGTAATTAATTTCACTTCATATTCGAATGATATTACTCTCAAACGAACACAATGAGAGTACCAAAAAGTTGTTCATCCACAATTTTAAATTTTCTTTGAACACCTCTGAACAGCTGACTACATCCGCCATTTTTCAAAGGTGGTCGCCATTTTTAAAAGGTGGTGAGCAGAGAGAAAAGTTTTTTCTCTCTCGTGGTGAGTATGTGCAGAAACTTGCATAAGTATTTGTTCCCCACATTTTTTTTATATGGAGTTAATACATATGCAAGTTGGTGGCCAAATCACAGCTTGTAGGCAAAAAGAGAGCAACCGTCGAAGTTGGTTCTCTCTATTAGTTCTTTCTCGATGATTCCAGGACTGGTCTCACAAATGAAACAAAAAGTAATTTTAAAACATATGGATCTCGAAATTCACGGCCAAATCTCTTAATGAAACCCAGAACTCTATTTGCTTTTTTAACTATGAAGTTAATATGTTCATTAAATGTTAGTTTCGAATCTAAGACAACACCCAAGTCAGAAAATACATATACTCTACTTAAAGGACAAGAATCAAACATGTAACTAAAAACGATTGGAACTTTTTTGCGTGTAAAACTTATGGTTTTACATTTGTCAACATTATTATTGCACCATTCCCCGAATAATATTAAGTCTTCTTGCAAGAGAAGACAGTCAGATGTAGAGTTAATTTTTTTAAAAATTTTAATGTCATCAGCATATATTAGGACAGACGAATTTTGTATGATTGAAACCAAGTCATTTATAAATAAAACAAATAGAATAGGACTACCCTGGGGGACACCAGAATTCACAACAAATGAACTTGAACACTCATTACTAAATTTAACACTATAACGTCTATCTTGCAAATATGAGGAGATCCAGTTTATGAAACAGTCGTTAAAATATTGCTGTGATAGTTTTAAAAGTAATGTTTTATGACACAATTTATCAAAGGCCTTGCTGAAATCAGTAAAGATACAATCCACTTGTTCACGTTTTTCAAAAACATCTAAACGAAAGGACGTAAAGTTAAACAGATTAGTAACAGTTGAACGCTTTTAAACAAAACCATACTGGTTATCAAGATAATTGAACTACAGTAAAAAGAAAGGACGCTACATACGATTGACTCAAATAGTTTAGGTATCACAGATAGTTTAGCAATGGGTCGGTAGTTCATTATTTCGTTTTTAGGACCTTTTTTGTATACTGGTATTATGAAGGAGCTCTTCCAGGTAAAAGGAAACAGCGATTTACTTAAAGACGTGTTCTGCAGGGAAGTAGGACAGGGGATTCAAAACCCGGACACACTTCTAATTCAAGAACCCTCTGACATAGATATTGCGTCAGAAAAACTCAGAGTTGTTCTGAATAGCGCTTTAGAAAAAAGCTGTCCCATTAATCATATGGGAAAAGGTAGGAAAAAACCACCCTGGTGGACCACTGAAATAGGCAACTTAAGAAAAGAAACTAGAAGACTTTTCAACGTCGCCAAAAGAACTAGGAAAGAAGCTGATTGGGAACATTATAAGGCCAGTCAACGTATTTTTAAGGTCGAAACTCAACGGGCAAAACGTAGCTCATGGATGGCCTTCTGCGACAAAATAGAAAGTACAAATGTATCAGCAAGACTCAGGAAAATTCTGACCAAGGATTCAGTCGCTCTAGGATCCCTCAAAAAACCTACAGGCAGCTGGACTGAATCCGGTGGCGAAACGCTTGAGCTCCTTGTGAATACTCACTTTCCTGGCTGCGTAGCTGATATCCGCAGTCCAGAAACAGAGTCTCATACAGAAACCCTAGTACCATCGGATATTATAACGGAAGAAAGGATAAAATGGGCCATTCACTCCTTTTCCCCGTACGAATCCCCTGGTCTAGACGGAATCTTCCCTATGATGCTTCAGAAATGCATAAACCTTATCATCCCACACCTAGTTAGCATTTTCAATAATAGCCTTAAATGGGGGTATGTTCCCTTATCGTGGCGTGAGGTAAAGGTAGTTTTCATCCCTAAGGCTGGTAAACCTAGCCATACGGAGGCCAAAGACTATAGACCCATTAGTCTAACATCGTTTATTTTGAAAACTTTTGAAAGGCTAATTGATATACACATCCGAAGCACCCTGAAACCGGACTGTTTATCGGAATTTCAACATGCCTACATTAAAGGAAAAAGCGTTGAAACAGCATTGCACAATGTTGTCAGCGTCATAGAAAAATCACTGAATGACAAGGAATACACCCTTGCAACGTTCTTGGATATTGAGGGAGCCTTCAATAACGTGAAGAACGAAACAGTGAAGCAAGCCTTGGACGACCACAAAGTCGAAAAAGTAATAACACAGTGGATAATGAGTATGCTCCGAAAGAGACAAATTAACTCTGAGCTAGCGGAAGAAAGGGTGAGAGTAACCACATCCAGAGGCACCCCTCAGGGTGGAGTTCTCTCACCGCTACTTTGGGTTCTTGTCATGAACGGTATACTCTCTAAATTGAAATCAAGTGGAGTAAAGATAATAGCCTACGCTGATGATCTTGCATTGCTAGCGACTGGCAAGTTCCTACCCACTATCAGTGAACAAACCGAATACGCCCTCTCGTTGGTAAGCAAATGGACTAGGAACTGTGGGCTGACAGTTAATCCAGCTAAAACAGAACTAGTGCTATTTACTAACAAGCGTAAAATACCTGATTTTAAAATTCCTTCAATCGAAGGCTGCCCTCTTAAAATCTCCGACCACGCAAAGTACCTCGGTGTGATCTTAGATAAAAAACTAAACTGGGGTCTGAACACTAAAGATAGATTCAAAAAGGCATCGATTGCCTTTTACTCCTGCAATAGAATTTTCGGGAAAACCTGGGGACCAAACCCTAAAATTATCAGATGGATGTATTCGGCAATAATTAGACCAATACTAACCTATGGTAATTTGGTATGGTGGAAAGCTTTAGAAAAGAGCACGAACCTGAAAACTTTGACAAAAGTTCAAAGACTTGCGTGCACTGGCATTACGGGAGCAATGAGATCCACTCCAACTGCGGGACTGGAAGTTATACTCAATTTGATTCCCCTAGACCTCTTTGTTCAAGAATCTGCGGCCAAAAGTGCCCTGAGACTTAGTCAAACTGAAGTCTGGATAAACAGTTCCATAGGACACGCCCAGATCCTTCATAAAATTATGGGTCATAGTAATACAGCAGACTATAAAATACCCGTACTTGATTTTCATAAACCATTCCAAGCTGCCATCCCAAGCAGAGAGGAATGGATAGATAATATACCATACTCCAGTGAGTCGTCAATAGCTATCTATACTGATGGCTCTAAAACGGACACTGGTGTAGGGGCAGGCTTCTATTCTGAATCTCTCAAGTTGACCGCCTCGCTTAGGCTTCCAAACCACAGCAGCGTCTTCCAAGCGGAGGTCCTGGCAGTGACAACAGCTGCTAAAAAGGTATCAATGATGGCGATACCACGAGCTGATATCACCTTTTACATTGATAGCCAAGCGGCAATAAAAGCGATTACTGCAACTGAGGTAAAATCGAAGCTTGTTTCATGCTGCCGCGAAGAGCTTAAGGTTCTTGGCGCACAGCACAACATTAGACTATGCTGGGTCCCAGGCCACAGCGATATAGTAGGCAACGAGAAAGCCGATGAATTAGCAAGATTAGGGTCAATGCTTGACGTAAGCCAAGCTCAGCTAGTTAGCATCCCTACCTGTTATTTAAAACAGGAAATCTCAAAAAGAATAACAATTAAGGCCGATGAAAGGTGGAACCTTCTTGACACCTGCGGCACTACAAGAAAGATCTGGCCCTGTTTTAACAAACAAAGAACGGAAAGAATTATGCAGCTACAAAAGGGATCACTTCGATCTCTTGTAAGCATAATCACCGGACATAATCTGTTAGGTTATCATATGAAAAAGATGAGAATCAGTTCAGATGATCTATGCAGAGGATGCGGTGACGAGGAGGTGCATGAAGATACTTCGCACTTTCTGTGTCATTGTCCCGCACTCTCCCATCAAAGGAAGAAACTGCTTGGCAACTATTTCTTCGGGGATTTAAAAGAACTCTCTAGTACGCCAGGTACTAACATTCTGAACTTCGTCAAAGCCTCTAAATGGCTTGACTCACTGAACACATAGGTTTTTCTTATTAGCTTGAGTAGCAATACTCATGGGTATCACAATGGATCTGTGTTGATCTAAGTGTGACAGTAAAGACATCAACTGTCAGCCCCTCAACCTAACCTAACCTAACCTAAAGACGTGTTGAAAAGAACACATAACGGGTGTGCTAAATACGCAGCACATTTCTTTAAAATGGATGATGGTACACCGTCGGGACCAGGACTAAAACATTCGTCAAGTTGTAGGATACTATTAAGGACAGTATCTTCACTTATAACGAAATTGATAGAATTTAAGTGGGGGAAATTTAAAACAGTGGTAGATGTGTTAGGAAAACTAATAGCACAGATAATAATTTTATACAGATGTCTCATCCCTGCAGGAAAAAATGAAACATTTTTTTCCCTTAACAGACAAGCCTTAACAGACAAGAGCTTTTAAAAATAAAGCTGAGAAAGCTCTTTTTGCCTTCCATATTTTCTTTTTAGAAACTTTTCTCTTCTCTTTTCTCATTTTGTTTGCCAATGAATACAAAAACAAAGTTCGGTCCATTGGAAACAAATGTAAACAACCCTATTTTTTACAAGGAAGTATATGGGAGTTGATGTAGGTTATGTCTGTATCTTGTTTTTTTATGCGCGTTTTGGTGCGTAAAAGAAGAACTTACTTACTTACTTAAGGTGGCGCTACAGTCCGGGGCGGACCTGGGCCTCAACCAACATGCGTCTCCAGCCAGCTCGGTCCCTAGCTAGCTGTCTCCAGTTTCGCACGCCAAGTTGGTTGAGGTCCTCACCCACCTGAGTGCGCCACCTGAGTCGCGGTCTTCCTCTACTGCGCCGTCCCTCGGGATTGGATTCGAAGACCTTCCGGGCTGGAGCGTTGATGTCCATTCGCTCTACATGACCCAGCCATCTAAGCCGTTGGACTTTTATTCTGCTAACTAGGTCAGTGTCGCTGTACAGCCCGTACAGTTCGTCGTTATATCTTCTCCTCCATTCTCCATCTATACGTACGGGACCAAAAATCACCCGAAGAATTTTTCTCTCGAAGCATCCTAAGACGTTCTCATCTTTCTTTGACAGGGTCCAGGCCTCAGCGCCATAAATGAGAACCGGGATGATGAGTGTCTTATAGATGGTGATTTTAGATGCTCGAGAGAGGACTTTACTTCTCAATTGCCTTCTAAGTCCAAAGAAGCAGCGATTTGCAAGAGTTATTCTTCGCTTGATTTCAGCGCTGGTGTCGTTGCCTGTGTTTATAGCGGTGCCTAGGTAGACAAAGTCCTTAACTACCTCGAAGTTATAGCTGTCCATGGTGACGTTTTGTCCAAGACGTCGTTGTTCAATGTCCTTTTTTGATGACAGCATATACTTGGTCTTGCCCTCATTGACCACTAAACCCATCTTCTTCGCTTCCGTCGCAATGCTCAAAAACGCTCCACTGACATCACGCTTTGATCTTCCAATTATGTCAATATCATCTGCGTATCCGAGTAATTGGATGGACCTTTGGAAGATTGTGCCTCTAGTGTTGACGGTTGAGTTTTGCACAATTCTTTCCAGAACGATGTTGAAGAAGTTGCATGACAGTGCATCGCCTTGTCTAAAACCTTTTTTGACATCAAATGCATCGGTGAGATCTTTTCCGACCTTGATGGAGCAGCGTGCATTCTCCATCGTCATTCTGCACAAACGGATAAGTTTGACAGGGATGCCAAAACTAGACATTGCTCTGTAGAGCTCTTCCCTATGGATGCTGTCATACGCGTAAAAGAAGAAAGGGGCGATAATTTTTGTTTATTTTTTTGTGAATGTTAGATTGTTAGGTGTCCGGTAAGGAGAATAGAAGAAGTTGGTTGTGTATTGATATATGAAAATTGTGTGGGCAAGTAGGGACAAGTGAATGTGCACATGAATTGGTTTCTGTGTTTTCTATTTTTAACTTCCCGTAGGAAGTTATTGTAATGGGTCTGATTTGTCGAATTGAAAATTTTGACATTTCTCGACGTTTCAAGGTCCCTAGAGTCGAAATAAAACATTTTTAGAAAGATGTCTGTGCGTGCCTGTGTTAGTACGTCGTCCATAGCTCAAGAATTTTGAGAAACAAGTTAACAGTTTCCTTACAAAATATAAAAACATTATCTACTAAAACTTAGTAAAAATTTACTTTCGACTCAAATATGTTCATAAAAATTAAAAATATTGGCTTCAAACTAAATTTATCTCACAGAAAATATTTGTTCGATATTCAATAATTTTTTTATAAGAATCCAACAGTCCGTTTTTTCATAAAAAAAAAATCTACAAGTACGCAACATGTGTAAAATATGATGGTCGGTTCTCGATATCTCGTGAACGATAGAAGATATTGACTTCAAATTAATTTAATTCATCCAATTTGTATTTGTTTATATAAGAAATAAAAACTTTTAAGAAATTCTACTTAAATTGGTAAAAATTGATTTTCGACTCAAATATCTTTTCAAAACTTTGAGATATTGGCCTTAAACTACTTTTATCTTTTAAAACATTTTGTTGTCAACATTCAGTAAAATTTTGAAAAAAATCGAATTGACAGTTTTTGTACAAAAAATTAAAAACCTAAAAAAATTAAACAAAAGTTGGTAAAAATTGTTTTTCGAAGTAAATATCTTTTCGAAAATTTGAGATTATGGCTTTAAACTAATTTTATCTTATAAAATATAGTTATGTCTTTAATTACCCGCTAAGGTAAAAAAAACATTTATACTCCCGTCCACTTGGGAGTTTCAAATAAAACACAATACGATTTTTTTTTCTTAGTTTAAACTTTTATTTAAATTTTTATAAACTATTTCACTTGGGGACAAACAATTTATTATTGCAGTTTATTAAAGATAAATTTATCAAAGCTTCTAGTCCCTTACCGTGCCGTGGGTCGGGGGAAACCATAAGCTTATACGAAGTGATAAATGAGAATAGACGACTCATCGACTGTTACAGGCTTATTTATAACCAATCGATCATCCCCATTCCAATATTCTGAAATACGATCAATACATGATCTAACGGGAATGATGGTGACACAATCGATAAGATGTGCGAGTCATCACATTTATGTTTACAGGGAGTAATTGTTTATATTGCTCGCTGGGAAGAATTTTTATCTGTTAAAGATTTATGTCAATGGTCATTTACGGAAGTGATTGTTTATATTGGACGGCGCCGATAGCTCGATGGCTATATCCGTCCATCACGTTAAGTGATATTGTAGGTATGGTAGTGGTGTATGACTGTGACATAACTCCCCCCTCCTTAAGATCCTCCTCCGGAGAATAAGAGTTTTTAACTTTAATATTTACGATTTTGTTAATTTTCCTTTTACAAAGGAGGAACATTATTATTAAAATTGCAAATGTTAATACAGCTATTGTGCTGAATGAAATATTTTTAGTAAGAGAATGAGAGTACCTCATTTCTTCAATGATTTGTCTATTTTTAATGTTTTTAAGATGCAACTCTGGCATAGAAATGTTAATTGAAATATTTTCTATTTTAATTTCGTTAAAATTCGGTATTACAAAATTTTTATTGATGGTTACAGTTTCATAACTTATTTCATTAATTTTTATTTTACAATTTTCAAAAATTATTAGATTATGTCCCCTTAAGTAATTTTCATATTGATTACAATTATGCTTAATTTTAGTTTTTTGTATATTTTTTACAATAATTACGTTATTTGTTAATTGCTTTATTTCTTTTTCTTTATTGATTTTAAAATTACATTCCGCATTTTTAGTTAGCAGTTTTGATATACAATTTTCTCTTATTCTTTTTAAATTTTTCTTTAACAATGTTAATTTATCTTCGTATTCAAAGAATGAATTATTACTTAATATTACAGTATAATATTTATATATAATATAATTCTAAATATTCTTTATTTGGTATTGGCTCAATAAAGGCCTTATAAAATATTTGCTTAGAATAGTTTGGAATTAATACAACAAATACTATTTTATTTTTATATAATAATGCTGAACTTTTAATCGACATTAAATCCTTAATAGTAATATTATCTTCGGCTGAGAAAATGTCTCTGCCTAAAATGTTTAATCTACATAACATCAGATTTTCTTTTACCCTCTTAATCTGCTCTCTTAACAGTTGGATGTCGTATTGAATTTGAAATACGTGTTGAATGTGTTCGATCTCATTTAAGTCTGATTCCACTTGTACCGATATTATTTGAAATTTGATTATTAATTAAGTTTTGTTGTCTATTTATGTGGTCTGTTATCGATTTCATTGCATTAGTTAGTTCGTCATTTATTTTTACTTGATAATTTAGATCTTTTATAGCATTTTTATTATTTGCTTCATTAACTTCTAATTTTTCTTTTATTTCTAACTCGTCGTCCGAGTCCATTGTTCCTGCAATCCATTTAAGTCCTTTTCCTACTATATTCAATAAACCTCTTCTCTTCCTATAATATGGTATTAAGCTGTGAATTTCTTTTTCTAATGAATTAAAACTGTGTAACATTGTTGGAAAATGATCTGAGTAACTTAAGTTAAAAATGTTCTGTTTAATTATGACCAAATTCTCTTCCCAATTGTTGGTATCAATTATGTGTAATATTTTCCTATAATTTGTAATAACTTGTAATTCCTGGTCCCGAATTAAGATATATCCCTCTCCATAGTTTAAGTCAATTACTTCTATTCTTTGTCCAGTTTGTCCATAACTAAGTGTGTCAAGTCCTTGTCCTGATATTGTCCTTAACGTCAAAAAGAGTATGAGCGTTGTAAGTGCTTCCATCTTGTTCCTGGTCTTTTTATTTTGCATTTATGGTATTGTTTATTATTAGTGGCAAAAATTGTAACTTTATTATTTCTCTGTGTATAATATTTTTTAAATCTTGGTTGTAGCTTTCTTGAGTACCTTATTTTATGATACAATCTGTCTTTTTCTTTGTATTCATTAGGATCATTAATATTTTCTGATTGTGCATCTATTTTGTAATAATTTATTTCTTCTTTATTCTTATTTACTTTTTCATTAAGTATTTCCGTCTTTTCGTTATTTTCATAATTTATTTGCGGCTTTTTGCCTGTCCTTTTGACCTTAGGTTTCTTACCTTTAATATTCTTCTTCCTATTATATATGGCTGTTTGTCTACCTTTTTGGTTTCATTTTCTTTATTCTTTATCTTATTCTCATTATTTGATTGCATACTAGAAAACTGGTCAACTGCTAAGTTGTCATCTAGTGAATTTTCTGCTGCTAAGCAAGAATCAATCATAATATTATTTTTCTTTTAATATGGCTTTTTGCCTACCT